>CM072156.1:1881846-2169452 GCA_036850595.1 Rhyacichthys aspro | reverse complement strand
TTTAGATGGATTTGAACAGGTATAAGTTGGATTTGAACAGGTTTTAGTTGGATTTGAACAGGTTTTAGTTGATTTGAACTGGTTTTAGTTGGATTTGAACAGATTAAAGTTGCATTTGAACAGGTTTTAGTCAGATTTGAACATGTTTTAGATGCATTTGAACAGGTTTTTGATGGATATGAAGAGTTTTTAGTTGGATTTGAACATGTTTCACTTAGTTTTAATATGTTTTAGATGCATTTGAACAAGATTTAGTTGTATCTGAACAGGTTTTAGTTGGATTTGAACTGGTTTAAGTTGGATCTGAATTTGTTTTAGTTGGATTTGAACAGGTTTAGATGGATTTGAACTGGTTTAAGTTGGATTTGAACAGGTTTTAGTTGGATTTGAACAGGTTTTAGATGGATTTGAACAGATTTAGATGGATTTGAACTGGTTTAAGTTGGATTTGAACAGGTTTTAGATGGATTTGAACAGGTTTAGATGGATTTGAACAGGTTTTAGTTGAATTTGAACTGGTTTAAGTTGGTTTTGAACAGGTTTTAGATGGTCTTGAACAGGTTTTAGATGGATTTGAACAGGTTTTAGATGGTTTTGAACAGGTTTTAGATGGTTTTGAACAGGTTTTAGATGGATTTGAACAGGTTTTAGTTGGTTTTGAACAGGTTTTAGATGGATTTGAACAGGTTTTAGATGGATTTGAACAGGTTTTAGATTGTTTTGAACAGGTTTTAGATGGTTTTGAACAGGTTTTAGATGGTTTTGAACAGGTTTTAGATGGTTTTGAACAGGTTTTAGATGGTTTTGAACAGGTTTTAGATTGTTTTGAACAGGTTTAAGTTGGTTTTGAACAGGTTTTAGATGGTCTTGAACAGGTTTTAGTTGGATTTGAACCTGTATATTAAAGCTGTGACAGATGCTGTTGAATAAAACCTGACGTTGTCCCGTGATCGGCCCCTGGACCAGACTTTAGACTCGTATCTCTTAGCGACGGCGTTGATGCTTCCGTGGAAACATCAGCCGACAGCGTTCGTTAGCGTCGGACTCAGCTCTGATCCTGGACCAGCTGTTCTCCCAGAACCGGAGATAAAAAGCCTCCTGTTATTTTTAGTTCTCCTTCAGTCGGTCGTGTTTGTAGTTTACCTGCTTCTCTCAGATCTCTTTGGGTGGTCTGGACTCTTCGGTGGTCCAACCTCAGAATTAAAACCATTTCCTAGTTTTCCCAATAAAAATGCCTCGGTGTCTATAAATTAAAGCGCATTTAAGAATCAGAGAATCAGCAGAAAAGCTCCAAATAAATGTAAACAAAGTGAGGTTCAGGTTGTTTATTGAGAGGAAAGATACAGCTGCAGTTAAAGTAAAGTTAAAGATGAGATGTTTGTTTGATAATCCTTCTTTTAGATCAGTATTCTACACAGTTCAGTGGGTTTATGAGGATAATGTGTTACTATGGGAGGCTTAGGGAACTGAATGTTGTGAGATCAGTCCAGTTTTCATTTATTTTTGTCATTTTATTGAATGTTTAACCTAGCTTTAACGGAACTTCTTATTTTTTTATATATATTTTGTATCAAGCTAAACATCTCCTACATTAAGAAAAAACTGAGAATTTCGTTCAATCAAATATAAAACCCTTGTAACTAATGTTTAATGAAGTATTGACTTTTTTATTCAATATTTATGCCGTCACTTTTCTGCAGTTTAGTCTTAAGATCAATTATTTAAACTTTTCTTACATCCTTCTTGTTTTTTTCAGACAATATTACAATAGTTTTCCAGTTTTTGCAAAAAGTGCCAATACTTTTTGTTTAATGTTTGTTTCAAAAGTATTATTGGCCTTGATTAGTATTATTACTCATAGTATTAATAGTCTTAACCTTATTATTCTAGTATGTACAACATGATATACACATGATAAACATAAATAATAAACCTTGTAACTAAAAAGTAGAATAGACAATCTTTTTATTCTTCTTTTACAGTTCTGGTTCGTTCTGATCTGATAAAATGTGTTGTTTTTTGAAGATGAAGCTCATATAATTCACCGAAGTAGCTGAGAAACACACATTATATAATTATGAAGAATATTATCGTGTTATTTATGTGTTGTCAGTCTGTTTTTGGGCCTATTTTTAAAGCCCTGTGTACGACCCTGAGCTCCTTTTATAGAAACCCACACGTTTTAAATAAGACGCAGTATTCTTTAAGTAAAGGAGACACATTTATCAGAATAATTCGTCGTTGACTCTCGCTCTTTTCTCATGCGTTTTCTTCTTACTTTTAGCGTGGTGCTGTTATGTTTCCCACGTCCTCTTTGAGTTCTGAGTCTGGATAAATCCCCAAAGTCAAACCTCAGTATAAATCCATGCATATTTAACCTAATGTCAAGAACAAATTGACATAATATAGTGTCAGGTGTTTAAACACATGAAGATTTATGATTGATCTATAAACAGCTCGTTGTGGAAGCATTTGAAACACGCAGCCTTCTGTCAACGCTTCGGGACGGCTCTTTATTTAGCGTCAAAAACCTCAAGCATCCACAAGAACGAGAGTTGAACCTGCTCCTCTCGCTCTGTTTTCTTTTATGTTTCATTGATAAATCACTCGTTAATAGGTTTGTTTTGTTGAATGGAGATAAAAGGACAGGCTTGTGGCACCTGGAAAAAGAGGTCGGGCTGTTTCTGTCGGGGCTGCCAGATTCCTTTGACCCCATTGGCTGTCGGTGTGTAGGCCGGGACAAAAGGGAGATTAGCCGTGTGTATAAAAAGCTTTGTTGTTTTGGAAGGTCTCGGGCAGTAGAGGAGAACGACAGACGGACGTTTCACTCTGAGGCAGAAACAGTGACCTTTTCAGCTTTTTACTTGATTATCTTTGCGTTTTTCTTTAAGTAAAAAAGACTTCCATTTCTGTAAAAATGCCTGGAGTGAATCTGGATCTCGCCCCAGAATCGGACGGGCCAGATTGCTCCGAGTCGGGTCTCGAGGAGGTCATCGGTGACCTTCTCGCTCAGGACGAACCCGGCGATCAAGACGAGAGCGTTATCGAGCGAAGGTTTGAGTCTTTGCTCCGCTGCGCCGTCGAGGAGATCCACGTGGACCTGAAAGCCTTCGGGAAACGGGTGGATAAGCGTCTGGAGGAGGCAGCGGCTCAGGTGGCGCCTCTGGCTCAGACTCTGGTCCAGCTTCAGGAGGAGAATAAGTATTTAAGGAGTGAGCAGGAGAAGTTAATGAAGCAAGTGGAGGCGCTGTGTCGGGAAATGGGGATAAAAGATCCACTATTTCAATCAGTGTCCAGTTTAGAAGTCCCTATTTTCACCTCATTGGACGATACTTCAACTCAAATCCAAGAGAATCTAAAAAGTGCACCCAAGGAGTCGATATTGTACCCACAAGACCTAAAATCTGCATCAAAAGAAGCCTCCAGTCCATTGAATTCTCCAAAAGAGTCAGTATTGTACGGACAAGACCTCGATCCAGCATCTAAAGAAGCAAACAGTGGATTAAATACTTCAGTAGGTGTACCTCAAGAGTCCGTATTCTACCCACAAGACTTTGATTCACCGTCGAAAGAAGCCAACAGTTCCTTTAATTCTCCTCTAGGTGTTCAACAAGAGTCTATGTCGTTCACTCAAGACTTTGAATCTGCATCAAAAGACACAAACGAAGCACTGAATACTGAAGCAGGTGCACCACAGGAGTCTGAATTCTACTCACAAAGCTTTGAATCTGCATCAAAAGAGGCTGAAAATCCACTGAATTCTCCCAAAAGTGTACTCCAGGAGTCCATATTTAACCAGGAAGACTTTGAATCTGCATCGAAAGACACAGGGAGTCCATCGAATTCTCCAAAAGAATCCACGTTGTTCCCGCCAGACTTTGAATCTGGATCGAAAGACACAAACAACACCTTGAATTCTCCAAAGGGTGTACCACAAGAGTCCATATTACACCCAGAAGAAGAGGCTAACACTGCACTGAATACTGATGTAGGTGTCCCTCAGGAGTCCATACTGAACCCACCAGACTTCTCTATCCAAGAATCTCCATCAAACGAAGCTAAAACTCCACTAAACTCTCCGAAAGACTTTGAATGTTCACCAAAAGACGCCGATACTCCACTAAACTCTCCGATAAAAGACGTTTCCAGGATCTGCCGTCGAGACCCGAACCCGTTTCGTCCTGAAATCTGCCGCCGTTCCTTCTCTGCTCCGTCTCTGATCGGAAACGTCAGAACGGTAAACTCTGGTGTTAACGGCTCTCGTCTTAACACGTCTAACTCTGAGATGTGGTGTTGTGTTGTTACGGTGATTAATCAGCTGCTCATTTGGTTTCGCTGCCAACGAAACATGCCATTCTCGCTCCTGACCCTTCTATGTCCTGACGTTCAGCTGTTCTTCTCCACGGGCAGGTTCTGTTTATGTTGGGATCTCACTGCAGTTTGTCACAGAGCTATTTGACACCGTCAGAGACTAAAGTATACAGTTAAATCTATGTTCGCTTTGGCAGGAATTCAAACCGAGGTGTATTTTTCTGTTAATTTCAGTCAGAATTTATGGTACTATTCAACAAACATAAAGTGAAGTATCTACATAAAGTAAGTTCACAATAATAGTGGTGTATTTAAAGCTCAAAATAATCCTTATAATAGCTTTTATTTTACTTTTTATTTACACAAAAGCATTGGGAACACTGCACATTCTGTTCCAAATGAAAACATGAACAAAAACATGATCAAATGTGTTATTCCTTTAACAGAAAGTGAATATTAGTTCAGTGATTAACAGGAAAGCTAAATCTAAAGCAAATCTAAAGTTGTTGGAACAGAACGTGCAGTGTTTCCAGTTCTTTTGTGTGAATTAAAATAAAGATTATGAGCTTTACTCACTTTTTAAACACACTACTATTATTATGAACACATCTGTACATATTCTGACAGTTTTAAGGGGATTTATATCACGTGCTTTTATGTTCGAATATGTTTTTAAGAATTTACGCCGGTCAGATTTACACAGAAGTATTTTTCTTGTTTATATTTTTGACAAGAACAAGGGTTTTTGGTGGTTTTAATTTCCACATTACCAGGACGCTGCCATGATGAAGTTTATCAGTATTAAATTTTTATAAACAGCTCTGGATTTCATTTCAAGAGAAGACAACTTATATACATTTATTTAAAGGTCGTTGTCACTGATTTTTTCATTTGACTCTAAAAACCCAGTGAACTAAAAGCTCGTTTGATTAAAAGTGCAAAGTAAAACAGAAAATTAAGAGATTAAATTGCACCGTATTCTTCTTCATCCCTAGTTTTAATCCAGACCATCTTTAGGCAGCATTACTTTTTACTCACGAGACAATGTTGACTTTATTCAGACTCAGTTTTTACTGACGTGGGTTCATTTTCACTCCACACGTTTGTCTGAAGGTCTGACTCGGGCCTTTGTTGTTGTACAGCCAACATTCTCCAGCGGTCGAGTGGCTCTCGGTCGGACGTGGGTCAGAGCTCTGTCCTGAACGTGACATTGTTGGACAGAGTCTGGGTCAAAGAGGAAACATGCGATATCTGGAATCAGAGGCGGTCTGTGGTGGTGTTGTGTGGGAAACAAATGCATTATTCACTGATTCAATGGAAAATAAATACTTGACTAAAACTCTTTTCTCCATTTAAACCACTTAAACAATATCTAAACGTGGACTAAGCCTAATCCAGGACTAAAGAGTTGAAGATTCCTGATTATATATGACTTTTATGATGCTAAATGCTAATGCTAACTGAATTACATAATATTATCCTGATCACTTCTCCCTCCACGCTCCAAAAAAATACAGGAAAGCCCACTTTTTCTTTGTACATCTGAATAAATTTAGTCTCAGTGCTCTGTAAATAAAGGGGGCGGGGCTTTACACCTGTCAGTCACCAAATAAGGAAGATGATTGGTGCTTGATTGGCAAAATAAGCTCAGTTTTTCATTTTTGTGGTGATTTATGGATACTGGTGTCATAGTCTTGAACTTGTTTCTTATTTTTACTTTTACTTTGACCAATCAAGACCATAAACTCAGCTCTAACTCTGCCTCCTTCACCAAAAAAATAACCCTCGATGAGTCTGGACTTGATTGAAAACTTGACCTGGACTGTTTAAGTTAAAGTTCCAGTCCTTGGTTTTCTTTTCTTGTCCCTGTCTCAGACTCCACTCTCCTCCAAAATCAGTCTAGGGACCTCTCCTGCTTCTCTTTTATTAAAAAATAAAACCAGACCAATTTTTCCTCCAAAATACTAATCCATTTGACCAAACTGAAGTTTAGAGTTTAGCGTTAGCTTAGCTGTGACTTCAGCGTCAGGACGACAATTATCTCCTCCTCGTTAAACATTACGTGATTGAATTGACAGTATTTATCTGTGTTTTACGTTGTCTCCCTTTTCTCTGTTGATGCTTTTCTTTTTTCAGCTGTTTCTCTGTTAAAAGACATATTCAGCTGAAAATACACTTTATCTGCAGCTATTAAACTTCCTGGAACGTCATGTGACAAGTGTCGACCAATGGGAGCGCTCCTTTTCTGTTCCTGAATAGAGGTTCTCATCTATTACAATCCCTTAGAATAAACACTAGATGGATCATAAAGACTGTTTTTTTCACAAATTATTTATTCTACAATAAACTATTTGGGTTTAAACCAGAAGAAAAAATAAATCTGTTTAAATCTTCCTCACAATTTCTCATTCTATCTTTACATTTGCTTCCTTTTATTCCATTGTTGATGCCAGAAAGAGTGGCTCTGAGCTGTATATCTGCTAATACCAACAGATAATCAGCTGCTCTCACACTGACTCGGCTCATGGCGATAGAAGAGTAGCCTGTGTTCGAGTCGTTCCAAAAAGAGCTTAATGGAGTCAGGGTCTTGTACAACAGGCCTATTATGGCTGCAGGAGGCTCTAATTAGGATCTTCTTGTCTGAACGTCTGTGAGTCTGAGCGATGGTGTTTTTTTAAACTCATCTGAGGCTGAGGTCAAACAGTTTTCAGTGAATATGACCAACTAGGGTCATATTATTACCACAGATGCATAATATATAGATAAAACATGAAGGGTTGCACACAGCGTGAAGATGTATGGAGGCAGAATTTGGTCGTTTCTAAATCTAGATACAGAAGAAACAGTGGAATAATATCAGAGGCTGCTGTAGATCACATTTACAGTAATATAAGAATGTGGCTGCAGTTAATACAGATGTAATGCTAGATTTACAGTAAACAAATCTGGCCTGTATCTCATTTGGAAAAGTCAAGTCTGGTTTTCTCCAGTTTTGAATCAACTTGACATTTATTGTGATGCAGTATTTTCCTCAGAAATGTACATTAAGCTTCATTCTGAGACTAAAGTGACACCAGATCAAGTCCAGCTGCTTTATTTACATCTCCTTTTTTAAAATTTCCTTTCCTTTAATTATTTTTTATTTATTTATTTGTTTATTTATTTATTATTTAATTAAGGCTGCAAGGATCAATATCATCTTTTAAATTACTTCTTTAAACCCATTTTTATAGACTGGCTTTTATAATATTTATCGCTGTATTTATTTTTATATCTATCATATTTAGTTCTTTTAAAACCCGACTTTTGTGTCAATTATTCAGATTTTTATATCCTGTTCCTCTCAGTTGACCTTTTAAATCTGTTTCCTTGGTTTATTTTCCAATAATTTTGCACCAACTCGCTCTTGTCTGATCGTCGATTCATTTTGTTGCTGCTGTTTTATTATTTTACTTGTTTTTTTTATTGTTAAGCGCTTTATAAACCAAGTGTTTTACAAATAAAGATTATTATTATAGAACCTCTTTTATAAATCATCCCAGTCCCACCTGAAGGGTTCTTTTCTGTGTCCGGTTCGTCCGGTTCGTCCCGTTCGTCCCGGTTCAGGTCTGACGGTCTGTGTTTTCGTTGCAGATGGAGACGGAGCCCATCGTGGCCTCGGAGCCCGTGTTTTCGGCCGGTCCGGTTCAGGTGGGATGTCCCGCTCCGGCCATCCCCAACGGCTCCAGCTCTCAGACCAAACCGGACGAACGCTCCGGAAAACTGACGGCCGAGCAGCTGTCTGCCATCGAAGACGAGGAGCTGCTGGACAAAATGGTGATTGGGGCTGCGCTCATGCTCCAGAAATAAACAGAACTCCATTATTTATTTATTTATTTGTTTTATTTATTAAAGCTGGACGAATCTAAAGACTTTGAAGAGAGAAAACTGATCCGAGCAGCGATGAGAGATCTGCGGAAGAGAAAGAGAGGTAAAAACTGTTCGGATCATGTTTGTTTCTGTTGATGTTTACAGTTTTTTAATAAAAGCTGAACCTGTTCCTGTGCAGAGGCCATGCTGGGCTGTACTCAGGAGGAGATGGGTAGGACGGGTTGGTGTGGCGTGTGCTTGAAAGCCTGAGAACTGCCTGCGTTTTGGCACTTTTTGATTTATTTTATGACAGATTCATGTGTGAAGCGTGTGTTGCATGAAGCGTGTGTTTTGTGCTTTACTCTCACTGAGTTTTTGTCTCACTTTCTTCACTTGTATTATATATTTATCTTATATATTTATCTGGTTACAGTTAAAGCGTCTGATTACATTTGGTCTTGGAGCCATTATTACCTCAGAAAATGCTGCAGATAAAAAGGATTATAGTTCGTATTTTCTGTTTTGGTCCAGACTTTTGGAAAGAGGGCCACATTTCATGAGAGGAAAGCTTCCAAGGGCTGACAGTGTCTTCTGGTTTTATTCTTATTCTACAAGTACAGGTTTTAGATAGATTTGAACAGGTTTTAGATGTATTTGAACAGGTTTTAGATAGATTTGAACAGGTTTTAGATAGATTTGAACAGGTTTTAGATAGATTTGAACAGGTTTTAGATAGATTTGAACAGTTTTTAGATGGATTTGAACAGGTTTTAGATAGATTTGAACAGGTTTTAGATGGATTTGAACAGGTTTTAGATGGATTTGAACAGGTTTTAGATAGATTTGAACAGGTTTTAGATGGATTTGAACAGGTTTTAGATGAATTTGAACAGGTTTTAGATGAATTTGAACAGGTTTTAGATGAATTTGAACAGGTTTTAGATTGATTTGAACAGGTTTTAGATTGATTTGAACAGGTTTTAGATGGATTTGAACAGGTTTTAGATGGATTTGAACAGGTTTTAGATGGATTTGAACAGGTTTTAGATAGATTTGAACAGGTTTTAGATAGATTTGAACAGGTTTTAGATAGATTTGAACAGGTTTTAGATGGATTTGAACAGGTTTTAGATGGATTTGAACAGTTTTTAGATAGATTTGAACAGGTTTTAGATAGATTTGAACAGGTTTTAGATGGATTTGAACAGGTTTTAGATGGATTTGAACAGGTTTTAGATAGATTTGAACAGGTTTTAGATAGATTTGAACATGTTTTAGATGGATTTGAACAGGTTTTAGATAGATTTGAACAGGTTTTAGATAGATTTGAACAGGTTTTACTCAGATATGAACAGATTTTAGATGAATTTGAACAGGTTTTAGTTGGTCTTGAGCATGTTTTAAATGGATTTGCACAAGGTTTTGTCGGATTTGAACAGGTTTTAGTTGGATTTGAACAGATTTTAGTCAGATTTAATCTTTGGACTGGTCTGGACTATACTGAACCAAATCTTCAGGTGTGAAAGCCTCAGTGGACCGTGGTCTGGACCAAACTAAACCAAGGTCTGGTTCGTTTGTTTCTGTTAAAAGCATTTTCCCAAAAGCAGGACGTGACAGAGAATTAAACACATGATTGAGATCAAACAGAAAAAAGGAAACAGGTTTAAAAATACAGAAGACACACAGATTGTACTGTTTTATGTTATTTATGTCTCTATTTTTATCGTTCCTCTGCTGCAGATGGCTCCTGTGCAGCCGTCCGTTTCTTATTGAGCGTTATAGAGATTTAATATCTGTCTGTATTCATTCTATATTAATAATAAGATGTCTCTGGCCCTGCTCCAGTCTGATTATTATAAACACAGCATCAGGAAAAGTCCAGTAGTTCGCTTTTAATGTGAAACCAATCTTTGTGTGGATCCTGGTGCTGACTTTCAGGTGTGAAAACTCACTAAAACTGTATTGTCAGAATAAACAAAAAGCCTTTTCTACTTGTTTTATCTCCTCGGATACAGCTACTCGAGTAGTTTACTCACTCTAGTGTAAGCCTTCATTGTAAGGAATTATTTGAAGATGTTAAAACGGCAAACAAAGAAAAATTAAATAATAAAAATAGTATGTGCTTAGTAACGTAATGACATCGACACACTGTAAAGGAAACAGAGATATCATGACACTAAAAATGCTTTAGGTCTTCTATTAGGAGTCATTTTGCTCTGTTAGATATTGTTTTTAGTTTGTTAGTAAACCTGAAGGCTCTGGTCTGTCTCGGATGTGTTTGTGCTGACAGCCGTGTGTTTGTGTGGAAAGAACGCTCGGCTTTATTCCCTTAAATCCCGTCAGACCAGTTCTAATCCATCTCCAGCGCTCGGTGGAGGTGCTGTCGGTCTGTTTAGGGTCTCCTCTTTTTCCACTGACGTCATCCTCCAGCCTCAGCCTCACGTTGTTTTCTCTCGTCTCTGATGTAGACCAGAGAGAGAAGGAGCGTGAGACTCGTCTGCAGGAGCTCCGGCAGCAACGGGACGACCGCTCGCAGAAAACTCGAGCCGGAGGAACCGGAGAAGTCGTGATGAGGAAAGTGGAGAAGTCCGCAGATGGATCCACGCTCAGCCAAGTCACAAAGACAGACCGCTTTGCTCAGTCCGGTACTTTTATTTCTGTCTGAAACCTCTACAGATGAATGAAAGTGAATAAAAATCATCCGCATAACCACTGTTCACTAAACGAAAAAAGTAAAAAGTGGCCGACAGCGTCTTCTGATTTTAGTCTTATTCAACAAGTACAGGTTTTAGTTGGATTAGAACAGGTTTTAGTCAAATTTGAACAGTTTTTGTCAGATTTTAACTAGTTTTAGTTGAATTGGAACAGGTTTTTGTTGGATTTCAACAGGTTTTAGTCGGGTTTCAGTAGGTTTTAGATGGATTGGAACAGGTTTTAGTTGTATTTGGACAGGTTGTAGTCAGATTTGAACAGTTTTTGTCAGATTTGGACTAGTTTTAGTTGAATTGGAACAGGTTGTAGTTGGATTTCAATAGGTTTTTGTTGGACTTGAACAGGTTTTTGATGAATTTGAACACATTTTAGTTGGATTTCAACAGGTTTTAGTCAGATTTCAATAGGTTTTAGATGGATTAGAACAGGTTTTAGTTGTATTTGGACAGGTTAAATTGGATTTCAATAGATTTAAGTTGATTTTAGTTGGATTTGAACAGGTTTTAGTCAGATTTTAACAGTTTTAGTCAGATTTGAACTGGTTTTCGTCGAATTGGAACAGGTTTTAGTTGTATTTAGACAGGTTAAATTGGATTTCAATAGGTTTTAGTTGGATTTGAACAGGTTTTAGTCGGATTTCAACAGGTTTTAGATGGATTAGAATAGTTTTAAATGGATTAGAACAGGTTTTAGTCGGATTTCAACAGGTTTTAAATGGATTAGAACAGGTTTTAGTCGGATTTCAACAGGTTTTAGATGGATTAGAACAGGTTTTAGTTGTATTTGGACAGGTTTTAGTTGAAAAACATGATTAAAAAGCATGTATGTGTTATATATCAGTTATTGATATGTGTTGAAACTGGAAATTAAACCTGCAACACTGCAGTTTGAAAGTGGATTATGGGTTTGGGTCTGATCACTTCTTCTCTTTTCTTTATTAAATCTTACTTTTCTGTAGATGACGGGAGCAGATCAACACGAAGCACCGTCGTCGAGGCCAGTTACGTTCAGAAAACAGACCGTAAGTCACTTTTATTTCCTCCAGAGACTCAAACAGAAACTAAACATATGTCGACATGAGATTTCATCCTGAATTTCTGCTACAGCTCCATTTATCCATGTTTTAGGATGAGTTTCGTGTTGTTTATTCCTTTAGTCTCATTGTTTAAATGCCTTGTCGTGGTTGTGTATTACGACCTTTTCCAGAACACTGCTCTGATCTATAAAAGCCCAGGCACCTTTTTGTTCTTTTTTTCTTCATTGTCTAAACAGGGCCAAACGATAAAGCCGTTTGTTTGTCATTTATTTATCTCCGGTTCTCGTTTTCAGGAGGAACCGTTCAGTCCAAATCTTACAGTTACTCCTCCTCCACCTCTTCTTCCACCTCTTTATCCTCGAACGCTGGTAAAAAAGTGGGCAGGTATGTCCCGAGAAGACTTTATTACCACTTTTAAGGCTCTGATATAAACCCTTAACCGGTTTAAACCCACAGCGTGTTCGATCGAGAGGACGACTCTTCCTCTCGCGGCGGCGGAGGTCTGGCCGCCGTCGAACGAAGACAAGCCGAGAGACGTGAGGAGCTGATGAGGGCCCAGACGATGCCCAAGACGTCGTCGATGCAGGCGCGTAAAGCCATGATCGAGCGTCTGGAGAAGGACGGAGGCGGCAGGTGAGGGGTAAACACGGACAACGGGGTAAAAACCACCCGTCAGAGCAGATAAATGTTCATCTAAACCCTGTCCTTCAGCTCCGGAGGTCCCGCCGTGGCCAAGATCAACAGGGTGCAGCGCTCCACCAGCTTCGGAGTCCCCAACGCTAACTCCATCAAACAGATGCTGCTGGACTGG
This sequence comes from Rhyacichthys aspro, assembly GCA_036850595.1. NCBI lineage: Eukaryota > Metazoa > Chordata > Actinopteri > Gobiiformes > Rhyacichthyidae > Rhyacichthys > Rhyacichthys aspro. Next base: position 2,156,733 of record CM072156.1, on the reverse strand, counting down.
TGCCGAGCCAAGACCCGCTCGTACGAGGTGAGACCCACACTCGAGGCTCACTTCTGGAAAATCTGTGATACACCTGATAAACTGTTTACACCAGCAGCAAAAAATAAAAAGACTGTCTGTGTTTGTCGAGTCAGAAAAGACCTGTTAATGCTCCTATTCTGGTTTAAATTTGTGAAAGTGAATCCTAACTTGAATCAGAAGGACAGTATCAGGTCAGGACAGCTGTGACCGTGAGGGATCTGCTCACCGACAGTAGACTTTAGACACTATATCTTCTGTAATCCTCTTATTACACACTTCTCAGATCTCACGAGCTCAAAACGTGACAAGATTTTGCAAAACTGTAAAGCTGATGGAGTGAGAGGGTGAAAATAGTATTCCCTGGCCACTTTTATTTAGGTTTTCAGTAGAAATAAGAAACGATGATAAAATGACAGAGACACAAACCATATGTAAACCTTACTGCACACCGACAAAAGGCATTTTAAACAGTATTTCTTTTAATTACCTGCCTGTGACCCACTAATATATTTTCATTTTGGCCCTTTGAGGGAAAACTCTGATGTAAACATTGTAAGAAGAGGTTAACACCAGAACAACCACAGCTTTAACCAGACACGACTGAAAATACTGGAGAAATCTCGTCTCGTCTTGTTCTTGAGGCATTTATTCCTGCCACACCGTTACTCAATATGTTTATTCAATTAAAGACAAATAAACTTCCTGAGAGCATGGTTCCGACTGTTAGCTCACTCATCAGTCAACTTTAAATAAACACAAATAAACACAGCACATCTTCCGCTAATCTCGCTTTACCAATAAAATCCAGTCCAATAGTAGCACCTCCTCGATGCTAACGGAATGTGCCTTAATCATTTTATTCTTTTTAATATTGTTTTTATTAAATAACTTATTAATAATTTCGTTGGTGAAACTGTCAATTTCTGCAGCATAAATTTGTCCCTCCAATACATTCGGAAAGTGATATTTTTGTGACTTTAATCAGAGACAAAAGGCACTAAACTCTTCTAAAAATAAGTAATAGGGAACAATGCCAAGAGACAAAGTGACACTTAATAGGGGCCAAAATGAGGCTTAAAATGGGGGCAAAGTCGCACGAATTGAAGCTGAAGAGAACTCACAAAATGACGGATGAAAATGAAATTAAAACGAGGCATAAAAGGAGGAAATGAAAAACAAACTGATGCGATAAAGACTCAAAAGAAGATGAAACGTTATATTTAAAATGTAATAAAAGCTCCCCAAGTGTCGCCGTCTTTTTCCTTTAAAGTCTGATTTGTGGAACTACAATCACAGCAAAATAAACCAGATGAATAAATAAATCTCTGTCCTCTTTCAGCACGTGGACATCCAGAACTTCTCGTCCAGCTGGAGCAACGGGATGGCCTTCTGTGCTCTGGTGCACCACTTCTTCCCCGAAGCCTTCGACTACAGCTCGCTGAGCCCCAGTAATCGCAGACACAACTTCGAGGTGGCCTTCAGCACGGCCGAGTGAGTGACCCCCGCGCGACCCTGTACCTGACCGTCACCTGAACTGATCACGTGACTCTCCCGCTGTTCAGAGCTGATTAAAGGCCGTACACAGACCGTACACGGACCGTACACGGACCGTACACACCCAACAAACCCACACAACATCAGGAAAAAGCTTCTACGTGATTGAAAAGAGACTAAAGCAGGGGCTGGGCTTTACTACAGTCTGTTTTTATTGTTTTTAAGTGATTAACAGTGTGAGATTTAGACATTTTAATATAAATAAGGTAAACACAACACATTTACAGTATCTTCAATGAATAATAATTAGTCATTTTAATGTGTCGCTAAAAAAAACAACACATGTAATATGGAAATTCATTAAAAATAGATAAATAAATGACTTGAAATATCCAATACGAAAGACATATATGTAAAAATTAGTCCTGACAATATTTTTATTGTATTTAATTATAAAGACAAAGAGCTCTAGATTAATTTCCACTTTTTTATTCTTAATAAAATCCTCAGATTGTCTGTTTTTTGACGTCTAAAGTAAGAATTCTTAAATAAATCAGGAAAAAGATCATATTTACTCAACTGTATTTAAATAAAGCCGTTTTGTCAAGCATAATCAAGACGTATTAAAATAGATTAGGGCTGCACCGTATCATTGAATATTGTGATAAAAATATTGTGATATTTGAATGCTCTTTTAACACAGTAGTTTTAGTTCATTTTTTCACAAAAGCCATTAAAAAACAGTTCCCAGCGCTCACATTTGTGTCTTTTACATAACACTTTTGTGAAATGGGAAACCCTCTGAAGCCATTTAAAGCTTTTAATTATATAGGGGCGCAATTAAAGTAAAAGAAATGTAGAAAATATAAAGAGATTCAAGGCTGTGGACTAACTTCCACTCGTCAAAACAGGAGCTGAACCAATATTAAAACAAAACCAGGCCTAATCTAGGACTTAAGTTTGCGATACGGATGATATCACGATAAACTTCTGATATATTGTGCAGCACTAAAAACGATAAATAGAAGAATACTGTGATAAACTGCCCAGCCCTGTTCTCTATAATATCCATATCCATTTCATCCAGCTCTAACTGTCCGTGTCTCTCTCAGGTGTTTTTTCTCACCTCACTGTCTCAAAACCCTCCAAAACTAAACGTGTCCCGCCCGCTCCCGCCCCGACAAACAGCAGGTTACACACTTTTTGGACCAAATCTGCCATTTTTATTCTCTTCCTTCTCTGTTCTTCTTCTGTTCAGACACAAACCCTCTCCTCTTTTATGTCACTTTCTGTCGGTATCAGTAGAAAGTCACGTCAGCTGCTGTCACCACACACTCGGTCATGTTACTTCCACTTCCTGTTGCACCCCGTCCCGGCAGCGTCCCGTCCCGTCGTGTGGAAGACACCTGTCACTCACCTGTGCACCAGTGTGTTTTAGCCTCACCACAGTGTTGTTTTTGTATTTGACAGGGTTCCTATGCACTTTATCAAAGAAAAGAGTCTGTGGCCCTTTGCAGTGTTTTATGTGGCCCTTCAATACATTTAGAAGGTGGTAGGTTTGGACAGGTTTTAGATGGATTTGAACGGGTTTTAGATGGATTTGAACGGGTTTTAGATGGATTTGAACGGGTTTTAGATGGATTTGAACGGGTTTTAGATGGATAGATTTGATTTTTGCTTCAAAGATTAACCATTACCTACTACAACCTGTTGAAATCCATCTAAATCCTGCTCAAATCCATTTAAATCCTGTTCAAATCCATTTAAATCCTGTTCAAATCCATTTAAATCCTGTTCAAATCCATCTAAATCCTGCTCAAATCCATCTAAATCCTGTTCAAATCCATTTAAATCCTGTTCAAATCCATTTAAATCCTGTTCAAATCCATGTAAATCCTGTTCAAATCCATCTAAATCCTGTTCAAATCCATTTAAATCCTGTTCAAATCCATTTAAATCCTGTTCAAATCCATTTAAATCCTGTTCAAATCCATCTAAATCCTGTTCAAATCCATTTAAATCCTGTTCAAATCCATTTAAATCCTGTTCAAATCCATCTAAATCCTGCTCAAATCCATCTAAATCCTGTTCAAATCCATTTAAATCCTGTTCAAATCCATTTAAATCCTGTTCAAATCCATGTAAATCCTGTTCAAATCCATTTAAATCCTGTTCAAATCCATTTAAATCCTGTTCAAATCCATTTAAATCCTGTTCAAATCCATCTAAATCCTGCTCAAATCCATCTAAATCCTGTTCAAATCCATTTAAATCCTGTTCAAATCCATTTAAATCCTGTTCAAATCCATGTAAATCCTGTTCAAATCCATCTAAATCCTGTTCAAATCCATCTAAATCCTGTTCAAATCCATTTAAATCCTGTTCAAATCCATTTAAATCCTGTTCAAATCCATCTAAATCCTGTTCAAATCCATTTAAATCCTGTTCAAATCCATTTAAATCCTGTTCAAATCCATCTAAATCCTGCTCAAATCCATCTAAATCCTGTTCAAATCCATTTAAATCCTGTTCAAATCCATTTAAATCCTGTTCAAATCCATGTAAATCCTGTTCAAATCCATCTAAATCCTGTTCAAATCCATTTAAATCCTGTTCAAATCCATTTAAATCCTGTTCAAATCCATTTAAATCCTGTTCAAATCCATGTAAATTCTGTTCAAATCCATTTAAATCCTGTTCAAATCCATTTAAATTCTGTTCAAATCCATCTAAATCCTGTTCAAATCCATGTAAATTCTGTTCAAATCCATTTAAATTCTGTTCAAATCCATCTAAATCCTGTTCAAATCCATGTAAATTTTGTTCAAATCCATCTAAATCCTGTTCAAATCCATGTAAATTCTGTTCAAATCCATCTAAAACCTGTTCAAATCCAACTAAAATCTCATCAAATCATCTAAAATATGTTCCAATCCTGTTCCAATCCAAAGCTAGCTAACCACATCAAACTAGCAATTAGCAAATAACAAACTTGAAATTCTACATGTATTATTCAATTTGAGTTATTTATGTTGTATTTTTTTTTAATTGAAAGTTTTTTATTAAATTATATATGTAAATTATATCTATATAGATGCTAGCCCACGTCCAGCTAAACCTAAAATCTTCCCAGTTCACCTTCAGAGTCCTCAGAAGTCAACTATCGTCTGAAAAACTCAACACAAAAACATGGAATATGAAATGCATGGGAACCCTGGTTTAATGTTACATAGATCCTTGTTGTTTTTTCAAAGTGTGGAGTTAAAAAAACAACAAAAACTCAAAAGGCGGAGTGAGCCTTTTGCTGATGTTTGTGTTGATGAAGCATGTGACTGGTGTGATCACAGAGTGTAATGTTAATGTTTCTGTTTGTCTTCTCCTCTCGTCTCTCACTCATTCTTCTCATTTGGCCGTTCACTGCTGTCTCTCTGTCCCACACCCGTCCCACACCTGTCCCCCCTTCTCTCCTGTCCCTTTCCTCCGTTCTTCTTCGTGTCTTCGTGGCGCGGTGCAGGAAAATGGTGGACTGTCCCCAGCTGCTGGACGTGGACGACATGGTGAAGATGCGCGAGCCCGATTGGAAGTGTGTGTACACGTACCTGCAGGAGTTCTACAGGGGTCTGGTCACCAAGGGCCTGGTTAAAACGAGAAACAACTCCTAAAAGACTTGCCCCCTGCACGTTAAACCGATCCCACGGTGAGACGGGCCTAACCCAAACCTAAACGCACTGTGCACTGTCAGTTTGTGATGAACCAAACATGGGTAGAGTCTGAACACGGCACCGGGCCAGGTTCCTCTGCAGCTCAGCTCTTTAAAAGGAGCGTCACGGGTTTTTAGAAACAGAGCAGAGGACGCAGACCGACTGTGGCCATTTTGACTTTTTAATAAAGTGTGAATTTACAGGTGTTTATGGAGCGAGCTCGTAAAGGCTCAGAGTAAAGTAAGCACTCTTCTGCAGAGACACAATCAAAACCACTTTTATACTGTTGACATTTATCTGCTCAGCCCAGAGTTTGGCTTTTACAGTCGTCAGGAGTAGTTCAGTGTGAGGAGACAGTGCCATCTAGTGGTCAGTGTACGTTACTGACAGAACAAGATAGTCTTAATTTACACATTATTGTTGTCAGCTATTACTTTTACATTTATTTTAATATCACTCAAAAAAAACAGCTCGGAAAACAAGTTACAGTTATGATGTTAAACACTCATAGATGAAAAATCAAGAAAAATAAATGTTTAACTTGTAAAACATCACACTGTCACTTCCAAGAGGTTAAGAAATGACATTCGTTTGTTTTTAAGTAGTGCTCCATGAGTTATATGTGATAATCTACCTACTTTTTCAGTGTTGTATAAAAATGTAAGCCAGACTCATTCAGTTTTATTTAATTGAGCCTGAAAGTCTAAACTCAGGGAAAGACTGAAGCAAAAGTTTTGACCTGTGACTTTTAGATTTCACAGATTGATCTTTTTGCACAAATCTTGACACAGTAATAGCCCAGTTTGGTGAAGGGTCTTCTCTGGTGCTCTCTGTCTGACCTCTGACCTCTGCCCCCTCTCTGTGTCTGTCCCAGGACGTGCGCTAACTGCATGCCTCTGCTGGAGGTGGAGGACATGATGATTATGGGGAACAAGCCCGACTCCAAGTGCGTCTTCACGTACGTGCAGTCTCTGGTCAACCACCTGCGCCGGGTCGAGATGTCCCGGGGCCTCCCCTCTGACCTGTGACCCCTCGACCCCTCGGGACCCCTCGACCTTCAGGATGCTCCGCAGATGCCCCGTGGACCAGTCGGGATCTTCTTTCTCTGTTTATTATCTTTGTCCGTCGTGTTGAAGTCATTCTCCAAAGTTTTTATCAAACCATTTTAAGCTTTAAAACAGACACCGTTTTTTTAATTTATATATTTTAAATTCTCTGCTTTTTTCCTCTTTTTAAGACATTTCCCTTTTTTTTTACAATTTCTATATCACTTGTTTCACTTATTTGTAAATGCAGCTTAACACAAAGGTAAAGCTGTACTATAATACAGTTATTCTCAGTCGCTATGGCTCATTTTTTGAAACATTTCTCTGAACTAAAAGGGCAACGAAAAGCTAATTTAATCCCAAAAATCTTTATAACTCTACATTAGGCTTTACACAAAACACTGAGTTCACAAACGCACAAGTCTAATAGAAATGTTCATACAGTAAGCAGCACATCTATTTTCCACGTTTCATTTTTAAGGTTTTTGCTCAAAATGTCTTCATCAAAACACGTCTGATCCCATTCCTGATATTTTTATACTTTTCACCTCCAGGGGGCGTAAGTACGTATAGATTTCCATGTGTTTAACTAAACTAAATTAAGCTTTTTTGCCTCCGATTTCACAATTTGTTTAGAATTGTTCCTACTCTTTAAAAAGTGTGCTCACTCTTTTGAAAACATAGTGAGACCCCTAGTGGACTGATTAGGAAACACTCTTTTATTTAAAAAGCATTTGAGCTGAATGTCTGAGAAAAGTGTTTTTTATTCAAGAACTGAGCCAAAGCAAATGAGAAAAACTTTATAAAACTTTATCAAAGACTCTGATGATAAAACTTGACATATTTAAAGACAGAATACATTTTATAATTGTATTCGGGGCTGATTGAGCAAGAAATATAAAGTTCAAAAAATATAAACGTTAAATACTGTGTCATTTCTGGTACTTTTTAAACCAAACACTGCTTGAAATTAAATTATTATTCTCTCTTTGTTGATGATATATTGCTCCGATCAACAAAAGAGTATTTATTTTCACACGCAGCACCAACAAAGCTGACAAATCCACTTTTTTAACCCCGTGCAGCCGTCACACACAGCTCTTCTATTTGTCTGTTTGTATTTATGCTCAGATAGATTTTTTAAGTAATATTTTATTCTTAGTGTGTATATTTTATAGATTTTGTGAGTTGGTTCATTCACCAGTTTGAAAGTTTAATCTGAAAATGGCTGTAAATTTACAACATAAAACTAAAGAAAAATTTTAAATTAAATGTATTTGTTGGACTGGTTTCATTTAAAGAAATAGTTTGAGACGTGTTACAGCGAAGACTGTAAATAAACACGGTTTATGTGTAAATTAATAATTAAACTCATTTGAGAAACATGTTTTTGTATCGAGTCTTTTTTGTATTTCACAGAATTAGGCTCTGGGTCAAAAAACAGCTTTAGTCCAAACTCAGAATATGCTGTTTTTTAATTTATAAAAAAGTTAGTCAGTTCACTCTGTAATAAAGTCAACTCATTCCACTCATTAAATATTTTATTACTTATATTACTGATTCATTGCTTTTGTTATGCATCTAGTGTTTTCATCACTTTTTTAACCTTTTCACTAGAATAATGTGGACAAATCAACAAATTGGTTAGTTAAATAAATAAATACATAAGTTTGCGTTTTCTTATTATTTTATTAGATTTCTTCTCAGTTAAATATCTTTTCTTTTTTTTAAATTCTTGACTGAAAACTTTAATAGATTTGAAGTTGGAAAAAAACAGCTTGTGAAAAAAACATATTTTCTGTTTGATTTGTCATGAAAAACTGAAAAAAATTTAAATTAAAGCTCAATTTCAGCCATTTTTGAGTCATTTTGATAGCTAAATAGACATGTTTCAACTGTTTTCTGATTTTATTAATGTGCTGGGGGCTCATCACTGCAAAAAAATCAACAACGTCAGACAAACTCTTTCACTTAATTCCTCTTTAATGAAATAATGACACAGTGTAATGTCATGTGTTGTTTCTTTGACGTTGTATCTACCTTTTTTGGCTCAAGACTAATGAAAAAACATAACGAAAAGAGGGTATATTTTGTGGATCCACACTTCCCTTTGGTCTCGGTGTGCGTCGGTTCCACCCGCCGCGTCACGGAGCATCAGCCCCAGACCGATCGTCCAGATTTCCAGCCTGGAGCTTCATTGAGCGTCGCTGCAGGTGGAAAACCAACGCACACGAGAGAAAACTGCCTCCAGGATTCACAGCTCAGGTAACGTCTCCAGGAGCAGAACGGACACCACCTGCTGCTTTTCTAACCAGATGATTGGATTTATCCGGCGCCACCAGACGACAGAGGTTATAGGTCGGTGTGCTTGGCGTCTGAGGCGGGCTCTTTGGGGTCGGAGGTCGCGGGGGACTCGGACGGAGGCTCGTCTTTGAACGGGCTGTCTTTGGCGGGAGAGAAACGGAACTCCTCGGGCACCTCGTCCTCCGCCTGATGTTTCTTATAGAAGCCCAGCTCGGACAGAAGCTCGTTGATCTCGGAGCGGGTCATGTCGGACAAAGGGATTCGCTGCAGAAGAAGAAGAATGAGGAGAAGAAGAAGAAGAATGAGGAGAAGAAGGAGGAGAAGAAGAAGAAGGAGAAGAAGAAGAAGTAGAAGAAGAAGAAGTAGAAGAAGAAGAAGTAGAAGAAGGAGAAGAAGTAGAAGAAGAAGAAGAAGAAGAAGGAGAAGAAGGAGAAGAAGGAGGAGGAGAAGAAGGAGGAGGAGGAGAGTGAGGAGAAGAAGGAGGAGGAGGAGGCGGAAGAGGAGGAGGAGGAGAAGAAGAAGAGGAGAAGAAGAGGAGGAGGAGGAGGAGGAGGAGAAGAAGAGGAGGAGGAGGAGGAGGAGGAGGAGGAGGAGGAGGAGGAGAAGAAGAGGAGGAGGAGGAGGAGGAGAAGAAGGAGGAGAAGAAGGAGAAGAAGAGGAGAAGAAGAGGAGGAGGAGGAGAAGAAGGAGGAGAAGAAGGAGAAGAAGGAGAAGAAGAAGAAGAAGAAGAAGAAGAAGAAGAAGAAGAAGAAGAAGAAGAAGAAGAAGAAGAAGAAGAAGAAGAAGAAGGAGGAGAAGAAGGAGAAGAAGGAGGAGGAGGAGAGTGAGGAGAAGAAGGAGGAGGAGGAGGCGGAAGAGGAGGAGAAGGAGGAGGCGGAAGAGGAGGAGGAGAAGAAGAGGAGGAGGAGGAGGAGGAGGAGGAGAAGAAGAGGAGGAGGAGGAGGAGGAGGAGGAGGAGGAGGAGGAGAAGAAGAGGAGGAGGAGGAGGAGGAGGAGGAGAAGAAGAAGAAGAGGAGGAGGAGGAAGAAGGAGAAGAAGGAGAAGAAGGAGAAGAAGGAGAAGAAGAAGAAGCGTTAGAAACAACATCCTCACTTTCACAATTATTAAGACTCATTTTTACCAAACAAACACATCAAGCATTTATTACAGGCTCAGATTTTCAATATGAAGCAATTACTTTAATAATTACTTCAATTGATTGGATCTGTATAAACATCTGAACCTGTTCCAAGGTTTAGCAGATTTTCTCAGGAATAAATCAGACAAGAAAATATAGTTTGACACTGAAGTATTTTTATGTCTAAACTTGTTGCAAAGAGGGCCACATTTGATGAAGAAAAGTTCCCAAGAGCCTCCACTCTCTTCTAATTTTATTGCTATTGAACGAGTACAGGTTTTAGTTAGTTTTGAACATGTTTAAGCAAGTTTTAAAAGGGTTTTAGTCTCTTTTGTACTTTTAGTTGGATTTAAACAAATTTGAGGTCAATTTGAACAGGTTTTAGATGGATTTGAACAGGTTTTAGTTTGATTTGAACAGGTTTTAGTTGGATTTGAACAGGTTTTAGATGGATTTGTACAGGTTTTAGTTGGATTTGAACAGGTTTTAGACGGATTTGAACAGGTTTTAGACGGATTTGAACAGGTTTTAGATGTATTTGAACAGGTTTTAGATGGATTTGAACAGGTTTTAGTTGGTTTTGAACAGGTTTTAGTTGGATTTGAACAGGTTTTAGACGGATTTGTACAGGTTTATTTGGATTTAAACAGGTTTTAGATGGCTTTGAACAGGTTTTAGATGGATTTAAACAGGTTTTAGACAGATTTGTACAGGTTTATTTGGATTTAAACAGGTTTTAGATGGCTTTGAACAGGTTTAAGATGTATTTGAACAGGTTTTAGATGGATTTGAACAGGTTTTAGTTGGTTTTGAACAGGTTTTAGTTGGAGTTGAACAGGTTTTAGATGGATTTGTACAGGTTTTAGTTGGATTTGAACAGGTTTTAGACGGATTTGAACAGGTTTTAGATGTATTTGAACAGGTTTTAGATGGATTTGAACAGGTTTTAGTTGGTTTTGAACAGGTTTTAGTTGGATTTGAACAGGTTTTAGACGGATTTGTACAGGTTTATTTGGATTTAAACAGGTTTTAGATGGCTTTGAACAGGTTTTAGATGGATTTAAACAGGTTTTAGACAGATTTGTACAGGTTTATTTGGATTTAAACAGGTTTTAGATGGCTTTGAACAGGTTTTAGATGGATTTGAACAGGTTTTAGATGGATTTGAACAGGTTTTAGTTGGTTTTGAACAGGTTTTAGTTGGATTTGAACAGGTTTTAGACGGATTTGTACAGGTTTTAGTTGGATTTGAACAGGTTTTAGACGGATTTGAACAGGTTTTAGATGTATTTGAACAGGTTTTAGATGGATTTGAACAGGTTTTAGTTGGTTTTGAACAGGTTTTAGTTGGATTTGAACAGGTTTTAGATGGCTTTGAACAGGTTTAAGATGGATTTGAACAGGTTTTAGATGGATTTGTACAGGTTTATTTGGATTTGAACAGGTTTTAGTTGGATTTGAACAGGTTTTAGATGGATTTGAACAGGGTTTTGTTGGATTTAAACAGGTTTTAGATGGCTTTGAACAGGTTTTAGATGGATTTGAACAGGTTTTAGATGGATTTGAACAGGTTTTAGTTGGTTTTGAACAGGTTTTAGTTGGATTTAAACAGGTTTTAGATGGATTTGTACAGGTTTTAGATGGATTTGAACAGGTTTTAGATGGATTTGTACAGGTTTATTTGGATTTGAACAGGTTTTTGTTGGATTTGAACAGGTTTTAGATGGATTTGAACAGGGTTTTGTTGGATTTAAACAGGTTTTAGATGGCTTTGAACAGGTTTTAGATGGATTTGAACAGGTTTTAGTTGGATATGAACAGATTTTAGTCAGATCTGAACATGTTACAGTCATTTTTAAAATGTTTTTAGACTGTTTTTAACCGGTTTTAGTTGGATTTAAACAATTTAAGGGTGAATTTCAGATGGTTTTGAACCTGTATATTAAAGCTGGTCCAGACTTGTGACAAATGTCTGACATAATAATAATAATAAAGTCACGGACGTTGCACTTGTTTTGACCTGATTTAGAGGATTTTAGGAAACACTTTGTCCAAAGAGAGTCAGATTAGTTTCTCTCACAACGAGCTCACAGACAAAACAATGAAATATAAACTAAACACTGAAGAAGGCTTTGTTCAGAGCGGTTTAGGACACAGACTGAAAACAGACTTACCTCCAGCTCCTCGTAGTAATGGTTGAGGAGGACAAGCTCGGGGTCGGCTCCAGGAATGTGCTTCATCACCAGGTTATGACTGAGTTCAGGGTCAAGGTTCACACTCACTCATTCACACAGAGTCTCAAACACAACGACCTGCTCCGGGACGTGAAAAGGATACTAGAGAGGAATGTCCTGGACCACGAAGGCTTTGACCTGCGGACACAAGAGCTCGGGTTTTCACTCGGGTTTTACGTGAAACTGGAGACGTTAAAAAGCTCCAGGTCGACGTCACTCACCTCTCGGAGTCTGTTCAGCTGTCATCCACCACACGTCTGCAACAAAACACACACAGGTCACTGCTCTGAAACCGTTCGAGGAGATCCGAGTGTTTGTTTTTAATGAAGAGCTTAGTGTTTGTTGTAAAATGTGATCAATCGTATTTATTAAACTTTTATTTAAGCAGGTAAACAATGACGACGGAGAAAAAACATCTACAACAAATAAATAAATACAGAGTCACGCAGTGGAGCACAATATGTACAATATAAATTATAACACATGTTAAAAGACGGGTTAATGATCTGATTGATGTGAATTTGTGGTAAGTTTCTATAGAAGAACATGCATTTTGTTTTATTTGTATTTCGTAGAAGACAAGGCAGTATTTAGACAGGGATTACTAATGTTAATATAAATATTGAATAATGTTGGACGGCACAATATCTTGCAAATTAATCACAATATTCATAAAGCAAAGAAAAGTGTTAATCGCAATATTTCCAAATGTTGAAGTAATTGTCGATAATCAGAGCGTTAATCAAAGACTCAACGTTAAGCTCAATAATCCTTTGTCGTCTTTTGTCCTGATGCAGCGACAGGGAAGGGCTCCTAACCCACTTTTACGGAAACCCGAGTCCGTCCCGTTAAATCCGAGGTGTGACAGATCACAAAAGGTGTTTGAGTGTTGGAGCTGGAGGCAGAGTGATCATGTGACCGTCCTCAGGGACCGGCCCCAAAAACAAGAACAGACTCCACCTCGACTCAGATCACATTCACGCTTCTCTTTTGTCACATTTGATTCAATTATAGGGTGGAGTTGTTGTTGTTAATGGTATGAAATCAGAATAAATAAAATAAAAGTGTGTGAAAATGACTGGTGCCACACAGCTTTGTTTGTTTTGTTTTTGTTCCGTCGTTTGGAAACCATCAAGACATATAAAATAATATGTGTAGTTATTATTTGATGTAATCTACTCACAGAAAGTCTTTTTTAATAAGTATCACTGATATATATTGCATTTTTATTTGTATATGGCATTTTCTCAAAGTATTTTCCATTCAACAAACTGTAGTAGTTGTAGAGGACAGTTTTTTGATAGTTAGAAGGTTTTTTGTGATGTATTTTGTCTCAAACAGGAGCAGACAATCAGCCCAAAACTAGTGTCTACATTAAAATACCTTATATTATTTATTCTCTGGTTTCGTGTCCGTGTTAATGTCATATTGAAGCAACACTAAACACACTAAAGGATCAAATATTGAGCAATACTTAAAGGGGACTGTTACATTTTCATAAATAAATCCAATAAAAACCTGAACTGTATTGTACATTTGCATTGATGGTGCACTTTTTGGCAAGATGTGTCACTTAGTCTTTAAAAAAGGTTGAGTCTTTGTGTTTTATTTCAAAAACACACTGTGACGAAGTGAGTTTTGGTTCAGCCGTGTGGACCAGGCCAGTTGATTGGACTTTGTATAAAAGGCAGGTAAACAGAGAGAGGTCGGTGTCAGACTGTGGTGAGCAAACATGGAAATATTTGGTGGCACTGTAAATAAATTTCAACTTGGACATGACTTATTGCCTCGGAGCTCTGTTTTCTGCTGCTCTTGCTGCTCAGACACTGCCTCAAACACATTCAGATGAATTCAGAGCTGCTGCTGTAATGATTAAAGCTCCAGATCCTGTGGTAAAATGTAGATTGTTGTTGTGTTTTCTTGGTCTTTTTTCATCAGGTTTTGTTCTTATTTAACTTCTTGATTTGCTCCTAAATTCAAATCTGGTTCAGACCTTGTTTAATTCTAGTTTTAGTCCTGGTTTGTAGTTAGTTTAGTCTCGCTCTGGACCAGATTCAGCCCCAGATTCAGAAGGCTTGATTTATTATGATGTGTCTCTTGGTTTATTTTAACCATACTTTAGTCATTTTTTGTTCATAGATTTGTCTTTGGATTAGTCCAGGTTCATTCTGAGGTTTAGCAGTACTTTGCTTCTGCTTTATTCCAGTTTAGTCGAAGGTTTAGTCCTTGATTTAGTGCTTCTTTAGTCCTGGTTTACGTCAAGGTTTAATCCTCCTTAAGACTTCTTTTAATCTTGGTTTAGTCCTTGTTTAGTCTCAAATTTAGCCCCATTTCCTCCAAGATTTGGTCCTGGTTTAATCTTGGTTTAGTCTTATTTTAGTCCTGATTTAACCCTTCTCTTCTGTTTCTAACTCCACTGCTTTTATTCACATCTTCCTCTTTTTTTTTCTCCTGCGCATGCGCCTGCAGCACACATTGGAAACCCCCGCTGATTAAACCTCATTATCGTCTCTTAAATCACTTCTTCACCGCTTTAATTCATCCTGTAAACCCGCAGCGGCTCGTTCAGCAGACCCTCCCGCCCCCAGACCGTACCTCGACCCGGGCTTTGGCCAGTCCCAGTCCCTCCAGCTTCTTCAGGTCCACGTCGTAGGCCGAGGCGCACTGCAGGACGCCGAGCACGACCAGCAGCCACATGTTCGCTCCGGCGCACGTCCGCGTCCAAAACAGGTCCAGAACCGTGAGAGGGAGCCCACACAGAGAACCGGGACGGATCAGAGGGATGATGTGCAGCGATGTCACGTCCGGGATGTGTGCCACGTCAAGTGTTTCCTCCTGAAGAGCCACGGAGAGAGGCGTGGACTGCGCGCTCATTGGACACCGCACAGACCAGACAGACAGTGGATAATGTGTAAGAAGAAAAAAGTTACTCGAGTACTGGGCTCAACATGAGTCAAATATTGAAGATAAGTATCCTATCTGGATGAAGACAGCTGTGCAGGGATTAATACTGGTGCGCATGGACGTATAGAGGATTAAAATAAGTGAGGCTTTGACAAAAACATGTTCTGCCTAAACATTTGTATGATTTTTGTTGTTCCTGTAGAGCAAAAGTGGTGCATATGTTAATGTTAGCATAAAAACAAATGGCGAATATCTATAATAAAGTTAAAGCTATTGTAAAAACGCATCAAACTTATGAATTTGGAGTCTTTTCTTCAGTAAATGATGCGTCACATAGAATTAAGCTCGTTCAGATATGATTTTATTCAAAGGTTTGGAGTTAAACACAATCAAATCATTCACCAATGGGTTAGAGTTAAGAGTAGAGATTATTTTCTGTACGGATCCCTTTATTGGAGGATTACAATAAGGATTACTCTTGGTTAAAAGGGATTAAATGTCCAGTGTGTCGTTTTTGCAGCACATCGTTCAAATTAAATTAAAAATCAAGGTTGTTAGGTCTCTTCAGATTAATTCATTCAGTCTTCTTCTTCTTCCACAGATTCCACTGGCTGCTCTGTTGTTCAAAAACCCAGCGCAGGGGATGGTCCATGTTGTTCAGTATAGCATCCGTCCTGTTGTTTGTTTCCACTGCTTCAACCAGTCTCTAAACTAAGCCTGCAATCTCTTTTAATTATCCATTATTGTTGATAAAACATTAGCAGCAGTTTATTATTACATTTAAAGACCTTAGCGTTGGTCTTTCCTATAAACTCCATCTGTGTTTATGGACCAATCAGCATCTTCTCTGCTGATGGTCACAGTTAAAGTTGGTGGTGTGTTGCTCTTAAAGTCATTTCAGTCATATCTCTCTTTTATTTTCAGGTAGTAACCAATAAAGTCAAATGTAAGGATTGTAATTTTGAGGTGAGTGGTCTGTCAAGTATTTAAAACACTAATGGTTTGCCTCCACAGCTGCTGATATGGATCTATAAACTAATGGAGATGTATATTCACTGATAAATGACACAAAACCTGTTATTCCACTGTAGCAGACACTAGAATATTGTAAAGAAACTAAATTCTGGTTTCTATTGGAATGAAATAATACATAATAAGGAAGTTTTTCAGATAAAGAATGTAATCGTCCTTCTTGTCTCTGCAGCAGACATTCCTTCATAATAATGAGATATAAATTACAGGTAACTCTGCTTCTTTTATTCCTGGAAACGCCTGCAGCAACGTTCCCATAAAAATAAGAACAGATTTGCATTAGAGTAATATGATATTACTGCCACACCTCTAATGGTCACATGACTCACCTGCCCCGGGGCAGCCTCAGATCTTCAACACTCCACACAGGTTTCTCTCAAACTTTCTTTCAGGGGTCCTTCTTGGTTTGTTTTAGCTGTTTTGTTTTTTTTAATTATTATTATTTTGATTATTTTTGGCATAGTCTCAATGCATAGTCTGGTTTTCCTTCATCTTTTTTTGGCTCCTGACAAATATAACCCACTTCTAAAGCAGACATTTTTTACTGAACCCTTATTGACTATGAAAAATGTTACTACCGGTACATTTTTTAAAATTTGTTTGAGCCCAGTGTTTGGGAAACCCTACTAAATGCAGCCACATTAGTGAGTGAACAGTCAGAATGATATAGAATATTAAATATATATATTAATTTAAATAGTGAGCTATATACCTCTTGGTTTAGAAGCTGTAAACATTATTTTCATTCTTAATTAATTAAAGTGGACAGTTTTGATTCCAGTTGTTGTAAATGAGGGATTAACAGACACAGCTTTAAATAAAACTGAAACTGGACAAACCAAAGATTATTTATTTATTATAACATGGGCCAACATATGCTTTACTGTAAAAACTCATTCTCGCGTGGCCTTAAGGAGTTAACTTTTATCCCAACAGCATCTCAGAGAAACTTAAGCACACACACAGCTCAGGCTCGACTCATTAGTTTTGGAAAAGGCTGGGGGCTTTTAGGAGGTCGAGACCCTGGTGAGGCAGGTGTTTCCATGGCAACGGCAGACCAGGGTTTGTCCTGACAGAACAACGTTTACACCTGGAGTAATGTACAAATAGCAGTATATATAAGACTATAAGGAACACTGTGCATCACCAAATGCAGTGTTTATCTGTATATGTCCAGCACTAAATGTATTTACTGCAGTTATATGAACAAAGCAACTGTTAAATGAAAGTGGAGAAGGTCCAGTGCACTCACTTTTTGATATGTTTACATTTTCTGAAGATGTATGAATTGCTATTGTTGCCGAAACATCATACACTTGGATCCAGGAATCCACCATCACACTTCTGTCTGAACTCTGAAGTTTATTTTAACTACACAAACCAGGGAGAGTCAAACATTAGCGACTTTACACATTAGTATTTCTTTAAATGCGAAATGAGAGACCACCTTGATCAGCTGATTAAAGTTTAAAAGGCGGACATACCAAACCTTGAACCTAAACATGTTATAGCTCAGTTTTGGGTTTTTTTTTTGTATGTACATGTAAAATAGTTTTTAGTCTTATTATAAAGTAATGTTGAATTGTTTTGTTCGTTCTTATTTCTGCTTTAAAATAGGCTGTGCTTTTATTTTGAAAGATCCTCCTGGAATCTTAATTTTTAATTTAGCTAAAAATCAGTAAAATGTACCTTTAGAAGACATATAAGTTTTTAAAAACCGTTCAACACAAGTGTTTAAAACGGGTTTGTTCTGTAAATATAAGCTAATCGACTGTGTTTATATTTTTGCATATTAATTGATCAATTGAATTATATATACATATTACAAGACCGAAAGAAAAAGCATAAAATGAAAAGAAAAGGGCTAGATTGATTCAGATTGATGGCATTATAAATAGATAATATTTGCTTTTTTGTTGGGAATGTTTTTAATATTTTGAACATCTTATAGGCAATTTCTTTTGGGATAGGTTAATTTGAAGACATGGATATAAAATTTATTATTTTAATACGATTATGTATATTTTTATATTTAAAAATAAGTTGTCTGAGGATTTTATTATTTAATTTGTCTTTCAAATTGCTATAATTTCGCTTAATAAAATATCTGAAGTTGCTAATGCTATGCTAATGCTAAGCTAACTGAGGCTAGTACATTACGGCAGTTCGTCTTAGCTAACACTAGACGGCGGTACAGCTTCGTCATAGATTTAAAACTCATAGAGCGTACGTTTCCTTTTTATTTCCTTAATGTAAGCGTTTTAATCCGTCTTTGTTTGACATTGTTGTAAAGAAAGCTGTGAAGAGTTGACGAGGGCGACTGTTAGTGAAGAAAGAAGCGTCCGTTGAGCTAAACTAACAGTCCGCCATGTTTGTTATCGCTTCTACTCGCTTCATTTCTGTGAGAAGTCGGCTGTAGTTTTCTCTCAAAGCTGTTCCACAAGCAGCGGGTCGTTTACGGAAGCGCTGTGGCTCCGGTTTAATTTGAAGGGCACACGGAGAGCTCACTCACACCGACGGACGGACCGCTACGGTGGGAGCTCTCATTACCGTGTGTCTTTAAACGCACCGGGGGAGATGTAGCTCTGCATCATTCATTTCCCTCAAACCCACATCACAAGCTTTCTTTTTTTTTATTCTATGTGTCATCTCCAGCTCCAGGAGCGGGCACGAAGCTGGGATGCCGATGGTTTCATCTGCGAGGCGGCTACAGAAGGAAGTTTACAGGGTTAAACGAGAATAAATCCACCTTTTACACCCAGATCTCCAGCTTGCACGACCATTTTCACCCAATACGCAAGACTCCACGGCTATTTCTGTGCACACTAAGCAGAAAACCCTAAAAGGTAAGTGATAATTATCCTGCTGCACGCATGCGTTCAGAAAAATGCAGCCTATCAGAGGCATTTCTAAACATCTAACGCCAGGTAAAGACTAATTAACACCAAAAATAGCAGCTGAATGGTGTTGCTTACTTTTTTGTGAACTGAAAACAGCAGTAAAAACCTGCAAAAATACTTACAGGCTTAGATAGGTTACAGTTATTGCATTTTTGTGTCTGGAAGGCAGTTGTTTACATGCACACATACACAAAAGCAGACTTATGCAGAATTATTAAAATGACTTGTGATGGCTAAACATTAACATAAACAGTATATTTCACCAAGACAAGACGTCCTTGAAGTAAATGTGTAATTAGGCCCGGGGCTGTTAGCTGCTGCTGCTGTCATCTTATTATTTATTCTTCTGGAAATCATTATAACCTGTGGTAACTATACTGACCTTCTCACAGGCAGTACTGGACAGTTTATATGCAAATAGTAGAGTAATTACAATATTAAATATTTTATTAAATATGTTATAGTATTGCATGTGTCAGAAATGTACACTCTGCATGTCAATGTAAGTGACCAGTCAGAGCTTTAAAAGAAATTGTGTTGCAGCCAAATGAATAAATTAGAATAAAATGGTTTTAGACTTGCTTTAATCCTGATTTCGCCGTGATTTAGTCTAAAAAACATGAACTGAATTTTGCAAAAGGAGCTGTTTCTCAGAAGTCGCCACATACTTCTGACCATGAAAATGAAGTTTTGACTCATTTTTTAATCTACATCTAACTTGAGACAATAACAATAACAATAAAATTAATTTGATAAAGTACTTTCTTAAGCTCAATGCCTTATAATCGGTTTACGTTTTAATATTTCTAGCCCTCGTTTATTCACAGACGATGCCTCATGTTTCAGAGACAGATCAAAAAACAAACGTAAAGTAGGACTTATTTGACCAAAATGAATGTTGTTTTTTACTGACTGCTCTGAAAAACCACGAGAACGATATCTTTCCTGAGCTGAGAGCTGATGTTTTTGCTGAAGTTAGCCTTTGTCGCTGCAGTGAGGAAACACTGAGGCTGGGTGTCAATGTGTGAAGACATTTGTGTGGCTTTGTAACGGACCTTTACTCTGTTCTGTACAAAAGCCACTTGTAGCTTGTCTCGTAAATTGATTTGAGGCTGATAAAAGCTTCCTGTTCGGGTTTATGAGTTGAGCGGACAAACAGATGAGACAGACAGTTTGTGATTTGTCTGTGTTTAAAGACTTTTAGCTCCACATTCACACACCTGAGTAGTTTGAGTCATGCACCTGTCTTTAATCTAATTGCAGTTTAATACATTAATTATGAGTGACCAAACTAGTTTTCAAAGGAAGACGTTGGAGCTGCTGTTGCAACTTCACCCGAGTGTTAGTTCACTCTTAATGCAACGAGGCAGGAACAAACACGGGCATTTCCCTGAATCTTTGGCGGGGCAGTTCTTTGTATTTCTAAACATCAGGACACGTGCTTGATCCATTTTCTGAAGGAGGTGGAGTCTATCTCAGCTGCTTAGGGCACAAGGCACAGTTTAGACAATTAGCTGTTAATTATAAGTCACAACTTTTCACAATTGCTGTTACGGGACATCAAAGTTCATCCTGTAATTCATGTGTTTGGAAGTAAAATTACACGTTTTTATCTTGTAAATGAGGAAAACTGCTTATATAACTAATTATATATTTTAAAAGGATGTCATCAAGGCTTTATTGTCAAGGATTTTAATGGAGGAGAATGTTCAGCACATACCAGATGCTTTGGCTATATAAGGGACGCTCCCATTGTTCACAGTAATGGTCGTCAACAAGGAAGTAATGGGTACTAATAAAATAGAAAAAGTGTCTTTTCCAGCACTGGCGTAATCTGTTTACTAAGAAAAACAGCACAAAAAATCAAAACAGAAATAGAAAAAAGGAAGCAAAGAGAAAGTGGGATAAATATTGTGCATTAACACAACGTGGAGATAATAACGGTCTGAACTACGAGCTAGAAGTTTACCTTTGGTTTTGGTCCAGTTTGTCCTTAAATAAATAAAAGCAGGAAAGGTTGCTGTTGTTGAGGAGAGTTTGGTGACTTAGATGGAAGAACATTTTGGGTAATTGAACTAAATTTACTATTTGTGTAGCACTTGAAATCGGTCTTAAGACAATTTCTTAAAGGTCTTGGTCTTGTCATGGTCTCGAACTGTTTTTACTTCATATTTCAAGACCAACCAAGACCACAACTGGCAAATTTGTCTGTTTTTGGGATTGAATGAAAACCTCATGCACTTGATGATCTATTCTCTTAAAAATCTTGTTCTAACTCTTTCTTAAACTAACCTTCATGAGTCTGGACTGTTTAGATTTTTTAACCTTTCGTTTGTATCCGTTACTGTGTATTGTCGACTAGTTCTGGTCTTGACTCTGTCTCGCTCTGACATGTTCTTGGTGTTGACTCAGTCTTGATACTCTCAGGTCTCAGACATGACTAAGTCTGGATCAGTTCGGTCTTGAATACAACTTTAAATAGAACCAACCTCTGTGCTGCAGCTGTCTGTCCAATCCTGTAAAAATCAAATCAAACGGCCACTGTGGCACTGTCCTGGACTATTTCAGTAAAGCATAACCCAAGACTAATAACATCAAAAATACAAATTACACAAAATGTATGTTAGCAAAAGCAAAGTAACAATAATTTTAAATACTAATAGCTCCAACCTCTGCTTTTCTTTGAGTTCATTGTGTGCCAGACCTCTCTGAGTAAATGTTTGTGGTGCAGTTGTCATGTGTATGTTGTCAGCAGCATGTCGACTTATTTCTGGACTGACAGCCCAATTATTTTGACAGGCCGGTCCCAGGCTGTGACCCGATGAGAGAGGCGAGGCCCCCGGGGTTTGGGCGTGAGGGGCACTAGGACCTGGCAGAGCTCGGTGCAGCTGTGGCAGAGTGGGTCCTGTTGGGGTCATCATTAGTATCTCTGTCACAGGGGCATATGGCCCTGGAGGCTCTCGGCACCAGCTCTGTCCAGCTCTAATTTAACAGTAGATGACTAATGGTGCGTTCATGTGCTCCTCGGGAACGCGGGAAAACGTTTTTCTAAATTGAAAAATGCAGCTGTTTAGTTATTTTCATTATCAACATCGAGGAAGAAAGCAACATTTAAGATATTTTAGTTTGATATAAGTCATTTAAAAATATTTCAGACCAACTGTTTTTACATTAATAATGATAAATTGACAGTTTTTGTTCGTATATTTATTTATTTATTTATTTACGTCTGTATTTAGAGGTTTCAACACACGTTATGTTCACTTCTTATGTTTTGAATAGTCTTCCTTTTCTTGAGGTGCTGCTAATAACTGCTGCTGTGACTGGATCCACTCATTTAAACACAACATTAGCACATTTTTGCCTCCATCTTCCTGTTGTTATGGTTTAAAATGTTCCGACTCATGTGAACACACCGAAGTCGGAAGAACGAACGAGTTTCTGAGGAGAACATGAATGCACCATGAAGCTGGAGTTAAAATAATCAACATAATCCTTGTTTAGACCACAGAATGGGTCAGTTTATCAAAAGGAGTTTGAACCTTGAAAACACAGTCTCTAAAGTAAACCTTTGACTGTTTCGTTGACACACTGATCCCAAACTCTTAGTGTTGTCAAATACTGTCCTGATCAGAGCCAAGAGAGCTCTGGCTGGAGCTGCTGTTTGGGCTGAACCACATCCGTCCTCTCAGCTCCCAGCCCTCAGGAGGCTGCATGTAAACACCGTGACACATTTGTTATTATCAAATCATTGCTCTCTCCTCTGTGAACGTGAGTGGAATCAGAAGTGCCTCCCTGCCACCGCCGACGCTTCCAGGAACGAAAACATTTGGTTCTTGCTTCGTCATGCACGGTAGATTCATGTTTTACAAAAATACACACACACACAGACTGCACTGCTTCTCTTTCATCTGCAGGAAGCTGTCTTTTTTTAACTCTGTGAATCATTCAGTGACAGTGACAGAAGCGTGTTCGTTTAACCTCAGTCAGTGTCAAGGAGTAGTTCTTCCTGTTTTACTGTATTTGCCTCAGAATCTTTCATACATACGTCAAACCCAAGGCCCAGGGGCTAAATCAGGCTGCGCTAAAACAATCTGTCCAAAACTACTGAGCCCATTTCCTCAGTTTCCAGGAGATTTGTGTGTCCCACTAACACCTCTTTGTCTGTGTTCTATTAAAACAGAAGTTATTACAGAGAAAGATAGATATCAGCATTTATCTTGGAACAGAAATCAGTAATAAGAGCCGACAAGTGAACCTCATTATAGACATTTAACAAAGATTGATTTCCACACATGGTTAATTAACATAAATCAATACAGTGAATACAGTCTATTTGTGCTAACCATGAAGCTAAAGAGGCTAATGTCCTGTCCTCCAGTGACACTGTAGATAGTAAACTACTACAATAAAACAAAACACATACACACTCTATACTCTATTTAGTGACAACAGAGCTGTCTATGTCGCACTAATTTGTGTTGTTTATGTCAAAGCAGCGTGTGAACAGCGCTGTCACATCTAAGTGTTAACGAGGTTCAGAGAGCTGCTGTGTTAGTGTCAGGGCACAAAAAGAACGAGGGATGGGAGTTTAAAGCTCCACTGCCTGATTTTCTTCTTCTCTTTTATTAGAAATAATAAAACCAGACCAGTTTTTCCTCCAAAATACTAATCCATTTGACCAAACTGAAGTTTAGAGTTTAGCGTTAGCTTAGCTGTGACTTCAGCGTCAGGACGACAATTATCTCCTCCTCGTTAAACATTACGTGATTGAATTGACAGTATTTATCTGTGTTTTACGTTGTCTCCCTTTTCTCTGTTGATGCTTTTCTTTTTTCAGCTGTTTCTCTGTTAAAAGACATATTCAGCTGAAAATACACTTTATCTGCAGCTATTAAACTTCCTGGAACGTCATGTGACAAGTGTCGACCAATGGGAGCGCTCCTTTTTGGAGCATGTGATTGTCCAAGGTTTTCTGTTCCTGAATAGAGGTTCTCATCTGTTACAATCCCTTAGAATCAACAGTAGATGGATCAGAAAGACATTTTCACAACTAGAAGAAAAAATATCAGGTACAGTCTGTTTAACTACGTGACATTTAAAGGTGGATTTAGATGGAGCTGTTCCTTTGGTTGTGGATAACATTTTCTTCTCTTGAGTGGTTGTATTATTATGTCTATAGTAGTTATGTTTGTGAAGTTACAGTCCCTCTCACTTTAGGAAGTAGACTGTACCAAAATAGAACAAAGTGTTGACGTAAACAGTGTTGTTTTCAGATGAAGAATGAAAATACTGTAGATATAGTGGCACTGCTTTACAATCTATAGTCTTATCCTAAAATGTTGGTAGAACAGAGCTTAAACACAGTGCAGTGGTGTTAAATGTAGTTTCCATGTGATACTAACATGTTTTATTGGAGCTGCTGCAGAAAGAGTGACTGTGTCTGTTTTGCTTCAGGATTGTAGCTTTATTGTCACTGAAAACGTCTTCTTTTTCAAATCGGTCGCAGTTATAATTGTGATATAGAATGTCCGTTCTGATAAAAGCATGATCTTTGGTCCTCGGTAGGATTCAGTTTAAGTGGATTTACATATTTGTCTCACATGAAAATGCAGAATGGTGCAGTCTTTTGCATAACCTGTGATTATGATCTCTGTCCAGCTTTTGTAGCAGCAGCAGCACATTGTTGACGTCATGTTCTGAGACTGAGAGGCGTTGGGTCGAAGGATACAATACAGAGCTCAGAGTAGGAGGCAGGGGACTTCAGGTAAAGTGGTAAAAATAAAATGTAATGGAACAACAGAGTCTGGAGAGAGGAGATTAGAGAACTGGGACGATAAGAAGAAGAAGAAGAAGGAGGGAGAGTGGTGCCAGAGGGAAGTGTGAGAATCCATTTAGACACATTGTGAGAAGAGACACAGTGGATTGGCAGTGGCTCGTTTTGCAGCCACCCACTCCCACGTGTTCCCACGCTCCCGCCTGCCTCCGAACGCCACGCTCCGACCGCAGAAGGCAGCAGGTTATTGGCGGACTGCGAGGCGGGTTTTTTTGGGACACATGTGACAGAGGTATACCCCCCTCCTTCCCTTCGCTCCGTCGTCTCCTCAAGGTCACGTGAATCACTGTGACATGGCTCCGTTCAGAGGCTGTCCCTGAGCAAAAATACCCCATCGAGGCTCAGCAAAGGGGTCTGTGATGTCGAGAGAGAAAAATCCAATGCCTCGTGTCACAGTTTAGATAAATATTCTCGACCCACACTTTCTTTAAATCATCTTTTTACTTTACGTCATTGAAATCCGGACCTCGGTCTCCAATAACATCTTTATTGTCTCAACCTTTATACTTCTAAGTGGGTCTGTGTTAAACGACCTGTAGGGGGCGATAGATGTGGTTAAAAATGTAAGTAAACAACAACAACAACAACAATCATGGCGACACTGGAGGAGGTTTAATAAAAAGACTGCTGCTGCTCAACAATAAAATTACAATCTCATAGTTGTAATCTATTGTTATCTATTGTTTATTTGTTTTATTTTCTTCTTCAGGGTGGCTTTGTACATCTTACAAAGGACTAAAACTAGCCTTCTGGATAATTCTGGCATGTTTATGGTTGTGCAGTTCATTAATATGCACTGGTCTTTTAAATAAATAAATAATTAAATAAAAAAGGAGCTGAGAAATTGACGACAAACCTCATTTTTAATTTAATTTCAATACTTTTAAAAGTCTGCGCAGGCGTTTGACAACCAGTCGCTCCTCAAAAAGTTCTGCCATGTCTCCCAGGTTTTGAGTAGAGCTCATCACTGCCCCCGTATGGTCAACCCAGGTACTGCGCTGTCGGTCCGGATCCGCAAGCTTTGAGAAAACGGACAAATAAAAACAAAATGAATAGAGAGTGAAGCCTTCAAACGTATCCGAATGCATATCTAATATATAAATATGAGTTTATATGAGCCTTTACCGTGGATTAAACAAATATTCAGGAAACAGGGCCACATTAATCTTGTTTAAAAGCACATAATATCACTGACAATGACAGTGACTTCAGTATCTTGACCCAACCTCTATGACTTATTTTGCGTAAAATCAAAGCATTTAAGAATAGTTAGAGTGAGGCATTGTGTAGGGATTTGACATGAGAAATATAGTGTTAATAATTGCATAAATGAAAGACTTTTTACCACTAATTTGATTGTTACCTTCATGAATCTGTTCCACATAGAGCTTTTTGAACTACTAATGTTTTGCCATTTTCACGTCACAATATTTAAACAATTAGATAAAGCGTTACTGCCTCAGAAACCCATCCTCTGTTTGAAGCTAGTGGCTCATGTCTGTCTAGAGGCATTTCTACAAAACAGAAACACATCAACATTATGTCTTTATTTTTGAAAATCCATCAATAACTCAAGAGAAAATACAATTAAAGGAAGTCATAGAGACAACATTCCACAACGTTACTGTATATTCCACATATTTCTATTACAAACAACTCGATTATTTCATATTGTTTCAAGCCATAACAGCATTAAGAGGGTTTATATGGTGCATTCCTGCTGCGTTTGCTTCTTGATGTTGCAGCTGCTCCTCCTTTTCTCTCTCGGTGTGTCTCTGTGTTGTTTATTCGTGCCGTTCTGGACCGAGCAGCGGTTTGTGTTTGTGCGGCAGGTGCTTTGAGCTGATACGAGTCGACTCCAGCAACACAACAACAAGACTGGCATCCGCTTCAGGCAAAAAACCCTCAGATAAACAGCACTCGGCTTTATTCTCCACTAAATCCACATCCAAAAAGCTGATGGAGGGTTGTCTTCTCTTCTCGTCTGAGAGCACATTTCGTTCTTCGGTTCGGTTTAGGTGCAGCGCTAATAACGAGCTCGGTGATGGAGGAGTCGGACGGGGGATGACTCACTCAGCTGCCCGGCCAGGTCAATGGGATCTCATGACAGTTCAGCACTTATCAGCTGAATTGTCCTGTCATTTGTGGAGAGAGGAGGCTGAGGAGGCTGCGTGTTTGCAGAGATTCAAGCTGTGGTTTCCTTCCTCCGTGTGTCTTCATTGTACATCACTTTGATGTGTTGTAGTAAAGGTTATGAGTTACTGCTACTTTCCTGCTTCAATGGTAACTAAAACCATCAGACCAAGAAATAAAGAGTAAAAGTCAATGGAAAAACATTAAAGCTCCAGTCCGTGATTTTGTTTTTTTGTCCTGTTTCTCTATTTTTATCTTTTTTGAGCTGTTTCTCTGTAAAATAAGACATATTTCCAACAGAATAACCCATTTCCTTGGTTTATTTCCTTGTTCCTTCGTTGTTGACATCAGCGTCGACCAATGGGAGCGCTCCTTTTTACCTGAAGTGAGCTGTGATTGGACAAAATCCCACTGTCATCTATTAAAATCCTTCATTATAAAGACTAGATCACGTCTTAAGGTCTCATTTTTTCAGATGATTCCTGTTACAATAAACTTTAGGAGATTACACTGAAAAATTAAATGCAGCAGGACAGTAATGGACTTTTATTGGGACTGTTTGAGCTGCTTTGAGCATTAAATTTGAGACAAGATGGTGGAACGCCAAGGTTTTTTTCATTATATAAAAAACCTGTCATATTCAAACACAACCATAACATTTTTATGATTTTCTGTGCCTTGACATGTTGTGAAAATTTAGTTTGGTGTTTAAAATAAAAGTGGGTCCATCTCGTCATAGCAACAGAGACAGATCCGTGTGTTGACGATGCCGTGGAAACAGTGCTATTTTCTCTTTGTTTCAGACAGAAATGGATCAGGTTCAGACACGAGCAGAAGACTCGAGCGGAGCAGCAGAGACTTTAAAAGACCCAGATCCCGGCTCAGACCAGACCACGGCTCCGGCCAGACCCCGACGACCCCAGAGGAGCGCCCGAGTGGAGGGCTCCGTGGACATCTCTGAGCCCAAACCCGAGTCTAAACCAGGGCCCAAACCCGAGTCTAAACCCGTCCCAGCAGGAGTACAGGGCGACGCGACGCTGGACGGCTCTGCTCAGAATCGTCCCAAACCTCCTCGTCCCGTTCCCACAGGAGACCACCAACCGGGGGCGCCGGGCGTCAAGGCCTTCCCCAAAAGTCACGGCCATCACCCGGTCAGAGCCGCCTCCGTCCCGGACCCGGCCGTCAGCAGACACGTCCCGCCTCACCTGAACCCACACGCTCAGAGGGCGCTGTCTGTGGCGGGAACGGCCGACACTCAGGCCCAGACCGTCGAGGACTTCAGGCACGTCCCACCTTCTCAGACTTTTAATGTGTTTGAGGTTAATCCAGGGATCGACGCAGCAGTGTTGTAGTGTTTGAGTCCAAGATTCAGCAGAGTCCCGAGTAAAGTCACTAAAGAAGGGTCTGAGTCGAGTCCAAATCAATTAGAGTCAAGTCCAAGCCTGATTTGAGTCACTTATCTGCTGCAAAAACAGACATATCGACTAGGATTTTATTTTTGTACATGTTTTATTTGTATTTATTTTAAAAAAATAGCCACTAAACGGCTTTGGCAGGAACCACAGTTAATTTTTTCAGGTTTTTTTGCTTTGGTCACGTGAAATTTATCTGTAAATATCATCAATGGAGACTAAAAAATGCTTCATTGTTGTGGACGATGAGGTGGTGAAAGTTATGGTTAAAAACATGCCGTAATCTATTTTTAAAAAGGAAGCCTCCCTAAATAGGCCTCACATGACACAGAAAGCCCACCTGAAGCACCTTTTTAATGTAGGTCGTTTAACAAAGAGGACAGTTCCTCCATGTTCTACAAACATGTTCTATTTCAATATCAGCACCTGTTTTTAGCAGCTGTGGCGTCTGGGAGGGGTTTAGACATGAGGGGCACTAATAATAACCCTCTTTATCAGTGGACATAGCAAACTCACTGATAAACCAGCATAGTGAGTGGGACATTTCCATTTATGTCTCAGATCAACCTTCTTCAGTCTTTTATATGATTTATTTGTGTTATGTACATAATTGGTATAATGCAGCCTACAGATCTATGGCACATATCGATGGCTGCAGTGGGCCATGTTTTGAATAAAGAGGTTATTGTCCCGTTTCTCAACAGGCTCCATATCATCACCTGGAACGTGGGTTCAGCCACGCCCCCTGATGACATCACTTCCTTGATGGGCCTGAATGTGGGCGACGGAAACACAGACATGTACATCATCGGGTGAGCTTCATTTGGGGAAAAAATACTCACGTTTTTCCCCTTTGCCTTTATAAGAGATATTTTTTGTTCTTGTTAAAACTCCAAATAGTTTATTGTAAAATCAATCAACAGTCTTTATGATCCATCTAGTGTTTATTCTAAGGGATTGTAATAGATGAGAACCTCTATTCAGGAACAGAAAAAGGAGCGCTCCCATTGGTCGACACTTGTCACATGACGTTCCAGGAAGTTTAATAGCTGCAGATAAAGTGTATTTTCAGCTGAATATGTCTTTTAACAGAGAAACAGCTGAAAAAAGAAAAGCATCAACAGAGAAAAGGGAGACAACGTGAAACACAGATAAATACTGTCAATTCAATCACGTAATGTTTAACGCAGCTAAGCTAATGCTAATGCTATTCCTGGTTATGAAACAGTATTTTGATTATGTGCATGAAGAGAAGTATGGGATATAGATTATCTGGAAAAGAGACAAGTCCCCCATTTTCCATCCATTTTCTGTAGAGACTGGACAGTGTCACTAATGAGGGTCCCTCCCTGTGGTTTTTACGCTCATCTGTTTGATTAATGACCCGTGCTGCTCCTCGTCGTCTCTCACATCTCTGTCTCTTGACTCTCGTGTATTCTCTGTGTCATTTCTTTCTCTTCCAGGCTTCAGGAAGTGAACTCTATGATTAACAAAAGGCTGAAAGACGTCCTGTTCACAGACCAGTGGAGCGAGGTCTGCATGGAGCGCCTCAGCCCCTTCGGTTACGTGCTGGTCAGTAATTGTGCTTTTAAATAAACACATATGCACGCTCTCATGTCAGACCTCTCGTTAGATCTCTGCGTCCCGCTGCAGGAAACGGGGATCATTTATAAAAGCCGTGTAATGTCAGGAGATCTGTGTCGCTCACTGAAAAAAACAAAGGCTTATCTTGTCTTTCACGCTTGATTCCTTTTCCAGAGAGGAGTAGTTTTTAGAAAGATGAGCACTGAACTGAACCCAAACTGTTTCTCCTTCACCTAATGATTTATTGACGGACAAATACTAGAATATTTATTTTTTATTTATTTTTATGTTTTCTTTATAGTATTTTTATCAGTATCTTTTTTTTAAAACCCTTTTTTATTGACTGTCTTTTTTATATTTATTTAGTATTTATTCAGTATTTATTTTATTTATTATACTGATGTCGTCTTTTAAAACATACTCCCAACATTTTTAAGTAAATTATTATCATTTTTATATCTTGTGTTCCTCACAATTTACCTTTTAATCTGTTTCTTTGTCTCTAATTTTGCACAAACTCACCTCCATTTTGTTGCTGCAGTTTTATTCTTTTACTTAACACTTTTTTATTTCATTTTTATTGTTAAGCACTTTGTAAACCATGTTTTAAAAAGTGCTATTTAAAAAGGATGATTATTTATTTAATGTTTATTTATCCAAGTCAATTGAGAACCCATTTACATTAACGACAGGCAGCACAAAGATACAAAACAGTATAAAATAAAAGGAACAGAAAGAGATAAAGCTCTAACAAATGATAATAATAATGTAGGGGTGTTTAACAGGACGATTCTAGAGCGTGTTACGATTTTTGACAATCAGCCTAATTTGGAAAGATGCTGCCTTTTTATATTAGGTTCATGCCAAGAAACAAATACAAGGTAAAATGGGCAATAACGCAAATAAACATGAATTGTAATCTGCCCCAAGTGTCATGTCAGAGCTATTTTTATTTCCGAGATTCCCGTGGGGTCCTTAAAGTTTTAAAAAGGTGTTAAATGTGATAATCAGGGCCTTAAAAGTATTACATTAAGGTCGTATTTGTCTTATATCTGTATAATTCGATCCTATGTAGCCTGATCATTGACAAATCTAGCCGTTTGAATGCTCTGTATCACCGTTGACTGGTTCTGATAACAACACATCAGGATTTATGAAGGATTTTGTCTCCCAACGAACCTGTGTAATCGAGAAAAAACAATTATTTATTACTTGTTGTTTGTTTGTTGTGGAAGTCCACCTCATTGTTGATATTATTCATCTTAATTATTATTTCTGTTTATTTTACAAGCTATTTATTTGTTAGAATGTATAATATATTATTTATTTTAAGGAGAATTCACTGTTTTGTTCAATAAAAACAACATATTTCTAAAGTTAATGAGAAATCGTGTAAAAATAATCGTGATTTCAATAATGACCAAAATAATTGTGATTATGATTTTTTCAATAATCGAGTACCAGCCTCAAAATAGCAAAGTTTCCCACAAATGAACAACAACAACTCATAAAACAGTCCTGAACCGAATGAACAGAAGGCTTTGTTTACTACAGAAACACATCTAAATGGACGTAGTGGAACAGAATTGGTCCAAACTGCGTCTTGTCGTTGGTCTCTGGTGGTTTTAAATCAATTCAGAAGCTGCAGGAGTTGCCCGTATTGACATTTCCTTTGGTGGAGCTCCTCTGGCTTCACTCGGCGCAGCGTGGATCCACTGTCACGCTGAAAGAGCCAGACAAATGTCTCCCAGGGTTGTGTTTTATTTTTGGATCTCGCTGCTGTCAGTGTTAATGGCTCTCTGACTGCGAGACTGATGCTGACCTCGGGCGATGTTACGGTCTGCTTCTCCAGTAAAACCTCCTCGTATCTCGTCCGTGTGACCTTTACTGAACGCATCCCGCTGTGAGCTCCATGGGAATAATCTCACGTCGGGTTTGTCAAGTCATTCCAGACATTTCTGAACGTGTCTGTGGGAGTATGTCTCATGAGATACTGTAAGAATGTGTTTTATCAGCTGAGAGATTGTCTACTCAAACACATTCAGAGTCAGGTTATAGGCGCTGAGACCAGAATAGCTCACAAAAGTTAAGATTTTCCGAAGCCCATAAATGTTTAATAAATCCATATAATCACCCCAGACCTTTACCAGGTTCACAATAAAAGCACCTTCCCATAAAAAGGATAATTTAGTTTCATTTTGTTCTGAATAATACAATAAAATGGGGAAAGCCAATAGAAACATCCAAGAGCTAGCAATAAACTTTGACTAAACATAAAAATACACTCACAATTGTCTTTTTTCTACCTTCTTTTACTCCTCTTGAGACCTCTCTGACAGTAAAGGGGCTTAAAACGAATAAACAATCATCCAAAAATGGCATTTCTGTGCGTCACAAATTGCAATTAAGCTTTTTCACAAATTGGCAGGATTTTTTTATATTCAGCACAGTCTCGGTTCATTAAGCCTCGATATACAGTAGCTCCTAAATAACCCTCTTTATTTTGCTCTAAATACGGCTTAAATGCAATTCAGTGTGGCAGTTTTATAATTAATAATGCCAATGCAGCTTTACAAAACAATACAGCTAAAAATAGACATGCATTTCAGCACGAAGGCTAATCTTCCTGAAACAGATAAACCAGGAGTGGTTCATAAACTCTGAGCTGTTCCTCGTTTTAGTCACAGCTCATTTCTTTATCGTGTTTGAACCGGGTCAAAGATACTCACTGACTCTCTTTAAAGTGACTCACAGAAAGAGACACAGCGTCCTCGGCGTCGATGTCTCTCCAGTTCTGAGATGAAAATGAAGTGTGGCAGCTTTCAGCAGAGCTCCCACTGTTGTGTGGAATTAAAGAGCCACAGGTGCAGTCGATTAGACACAAACACAACACCTGAGCAAATCAACACGAGCCCTCAGTCACTGACAATAACTCCAGAAATAACTCCAGATAGTTTCAGATTTATTATGTCTTTATTAAGAGTCTGTTAGCATCTGGGGCTAGCCACATTAGCCGTCTCTGTTGACATTTACATTAAAGACGAGGAAACTGGAATAAGACCAACACCAAGTCAGGTTTTAGTGGGATTTAAACGGGTTTTAGTTGGATTTGAACAAGATTTAGTTGGATTTGAACAGGATTTAGTGGACTTGGACAGGTTTTAGTTGGATTTGAACAGGTTTTTGATGGATTAGAACAGGTTTTAGTTGGATTTGAACAGGTTTTAGCTGGATTTGAACTTGTTTTCGATGGATTAGAACAGGTTTTAGTTGGATTTAAATGGGTTTTAGCTGGATTTGAACTTGTTTTCGATGGATTAGAACAGATTGTAATTGGATTTAAACAGGTTTTAATTGGATTTAAACAGGTTTTAGTTGGATTTAAACAGGTTTTAGTTGGATTTGAACAGGGTTTAGTTGGATTTGAACAGGGTTTAGTTGAATTTAAACAGGGTTTAGATGGATTTAAACAGGTTTTGATTGGACTTAAACAGGTTTTAGTTGGATTTGAACAGGTTTTAATTGGATTTAAACAGGTTTTAATTGGATTTAAACAGGATTTAGATGGATGTGAACAGGTTTTAGTTGGATTATAGTGTATACAGTCAGTCCTAGTGCCTCTGAGCTCTTGTCTCTGAAACTAGGACTCTTCTTCTTCCTCTCTCTCTTCTTCTTCCTCTCTCTCTTCTTCGTGCAAATAAGTTAATCTGCCGTGTGCTGAAAATGCAAAGTGCTGCCGAAATGACAAGTGTGATTGGACTTTATTTACCGCAGCAGCGAGCGTCGTCGTCTCGTGTTTGTATCTGTGCTCTCTGCGCCCACAGCACGCTAACCACAAACAGAGGCCCTCCACTTTCCGCTTCAGTGGCTCGTATTATGCAACAAAGACATTCCCACAGTCGTTAATGTAGAAGAGAGAGGGTCTGCTGTCGGGAGGAGCTGTGTGCCTCCTTCACTGACCACAGGATTTTACAGTTTGGGTGTAATCCTGCCTGTTTGGCCTCACTGAAGGGTTGCTGTGGCTCTGAGGATTTATAAAAGAGTGCATAGTAGAGCTGAATATTTATCGTTTTTATCTCCACTCTCCTCCAAAATCAGCCTAGGGACCTCCTGCTTCTCTTTTATTAAAAAAATAAAACCAGGCCAGTTTTTCCTCCAAAATACTAATCCATTTGACCAAACTGAAGTTTAGAGTTTAGCGTTAGCTTAGCTGTGACTTCAGCGTCAGGACGACAATTATCTCCTCCTCGTTAAACATTACGTGATTGAATTGACAGTATTTATCTGTGTTTTACGTTGTCTCCCTTTTCTCTGTTGATGCTTTTCTTTTTTCAGCTGTTTCTCTGTTAAAAGACATATTCTTATTGTCAAAGTTTTTTTTACTTTTTAACATCTGTCCAGTGACTGCAGATGAAAAACAGCCTCTTGTTAAACCCTGACATATTTAAACTAATGTTCATTAAAATGCACAGTCCCTAAAAAGACATAAATTACAATAAATACAGTAACATCAGGCCACGTCAATCCCAGATGCAAAAGTTGTACTGGACATTTACTTTTATCATTTAAATTTATCATTTTATTGGACACAGATATACAGATAAAGCACATGTCCAGCCACACTACACTCTCAAGGTTTTCTCCGTGTGTTGTTGTTTTATCTTTGTCAGAGAAAGCAGACCACAGCCCCTGACCTTTTTAGTCTTTAATGTGCGTTTTTGTGCTCCAGAGTCGTGGAAAAGCACTGAGCCACAAATCCTTCAGGGCCTCGTGAAAGTGCAAGTGGTTAAAGCACAAAGAGAGCATGAAGAGAAGGAAAACTGGCTGAAACATGGTAGTCCTTAAAGAAAACAACAACAACAAAACATTCAAATGGAAAAGGTCCTGCTGGTTTTGTTCTGTATTTAGTTTAGTGTCATTTATATCTGTATCTTTATAGCTTTGCTGAACTGTAAAAGCTTACGTGGTGTACCTCAGGGACGCTGCTCAGGACTGTTTCTCTTCTTTATCAATGATCTTCTTTATAATGCTTAAGATTGTATGTTTATTATGTTGGAGACTAGAAATACAGGACAATATTGTCTTGAATATGTCTAAAACTAAAATGCAATAAAAAATATTTGACTTGAACTAAAATTCCTGGAAAACAAAGGCTCTTTTCACTCAGTATAGATAGTGGTACAGTATGGATCACAAGTTTCCTTTTGTCAAACGGTCTTAAAGGTCTCCTACAAGACTATCCTCTTTCCAAAAGGTGGCGCTAAACTCTGTTAATTGGATGATAGATGATCCTCACTCGAGCAATAAGCAAAAGATAAAACATAAAACACAAATATCTTAGCTAGTTGTTTCTGGTTTTATAGACATAGAGTGCATTGTACGGCTCTTGTTTTGTGAATTTAAATATTTATCGTCTAAACTGCATAAAACAACAACAAATAGAACTCTGACTTAAACAGAGAGTCTCTAAAATGTAGGAAACTGCTGCATTTCTGAATTTAACGTCTCTAAAGCTGTGAATAAAGCAGTAAACAGCTGTAGCTCCAGGATTTACTGTTTACTCGTCTGAACTGATCCGAACTGTACCGTAGCACATTTGGTCTTTCATCTTCAGGCTCGTTTCCTTTCATCCTTTCATCCTTTCGTCCTCGTGTCCTTTAGGTGACCTCCCAGAGGATGCAGGGCTTGTTGCTGCTCGTCTTTGCCAAGTATTACCATCTGCCCTTCCTCCGCGGCGTTCAGACGGAGACCACCCGCACCGGCCTCGGGGGATACTGGGTGAGACTGACACCAGCGTGGACACGTCTCCGGGGCTTTTCAGTCTCCATGTCACATTAACACACGAGTCAATAGTGATTCATTAAAAAACAAGAAACAATAACAGTTAGATTTACCTCTTTTCACACTTGACTCAACGTTCAGAATTGCAGTTCCTAAAGCGACCTGTTGGGGGCAGTAATGAGATCAGAAGAGTTTAAATCACACAAGTCAAACTCAAGGCCCTTCAGTACATTTAGTAGTTTACAATTTTGGAACTAGGTTGGATTTAAACAGGTTTTAGATGGTTTTGAACAGGTTTTAGATGGTTTTGATTTTTGCTACAAAGATTAACCACTGCAACCTGTTGAAATCCAACTAAAACCTGTTCAAATCTGACTAAAACCTGTACAAATCTGACTAAAACCTGTACAAATCCAACTAAAATCTGTTAAGATCCAACTAAAACCTGTACAAATCTAACTAAAAGCTGTTCAAGTCCATCTAAATCCTGTTCAAATCCAAAAACCTGTTCAAATCCAACTAAAATCTGGTCAAATCCAACTAAAATCTGTTCAAATCCAACTAAAATCTGTTCAAATCCCCCTAAAATCTGGTCAAATCCAACTAAAATCTGTTCAAATCCAACTAAAATCTGTTCAAATCCACCTAAAGCCTGTTCAAATCCAACTAAAATCTGTTCAAATCCCCCTAAATCCTGTTCAAATCCAACTAAATCCTGTTCAAATCGATCTAAATCCTGTTCAAATCCACCTAAAATCTGTTAAAATCCAACTAAAATCTGTTCAAATCCATCTAAATCCTGTTCAAATCCAACTAAAATCTTTTCATAAATGAAAATCTCAAGTCAACATGAAGAAGAAGGTGGAGCAAAGCAGAAGGCGACTCATCCAAAAGCTGGAGCAAAAAGTATATTAAAAGAGTATATTGTAGTCTCTGTGGTGTTTCTGGGTCTTAAAAGGCTTCCATAGCTGTTCACATGCTCCAAAAAGAAGAGTGATGTGACGCTGATGAACTGGTGTCTTTGAGAAGATCATCAGGACATTAATTTATGATGGAGCAGAAGAGAGCGGAGTAAATAATTAATGTTGTGAAGAGCTCAGTGGGAAACAGGATGAGTCTGCGGCTCCGACCTATAACCTCCAGACGGCTTTTCTTTTCTGTAAAAACACTTTATCAGACGCACTATCAACAC
Source organism: Rhyacichthys aspro (assembly GCA_036850595.1). NCBI lineage: Eukaryota > Metazoa > Chordata > Actinopteri > Gobiiformes > Rhyacichthyidae > Rhyacichthys > Rhyacichthys aspro. Next base: position 2,120,042 of record CM072156.1, on the reverse strand, counting down.
AACACTGTTATTATTTAGTGATAAACGTAAGTACAGTAGAGTCTGGTGTTGGTTTTCCTTGAGTTTATATAATTAACATTTAATAAAGACACGAGAGAACAGGTGAGTTTAGATTAGTTCTGTTAATATTTATATTTGTTCTCAGCTTAAATCTGATTTTAATGGAGACCTGGTTCATTTTCAGTCAAATGTATTTAGAGTGAACGACTGAAGTTCTGCAAATCTAAGTCAGTCAACAGTCAATAGGTTCGTCAAAAAGGTTAAGACTTAGACTCAGACACAGCAATATAATAATAATACTGATTACTGCTAAATTACACACGCATTTCTCCAAATTAACCCACTGTCCAATTGTTTTTAAAAATACAAGCTCATTTCAAAAAGTACTTTAAGTTATTGACTTTTCCACCAGTATGTAACAATCATTGCTTGCTTTTGGGAAAAATGGACTCTACCTTTTCCATAAATTCATGGCCCTTTATAAAAAAGTAATATCTGCAGATTTAAGTTCTCTTTTCTTTTGTTCCAGGACGTTTACATGACCCCATCCAGCCTCTCTTTAAAACACACAGGACTCTCTTTGCTTTATAAACAATCTCAGAATGTTCAGTACAAACATTTACATATCTTTTCCCTTTGTCATTTCTGTCAAAATGTGCCAAACAAATAAGATAAGATCCAACCCTTTTATACTTTCAATAATAAAGCTAAAATTCCCTTGTATTTTATCTGCATTATTTATGAAACATGTGACAGGTTGTGGAATTATTCCTGAAAATACATCTAAAACCTGTTCAAATACAATTAAAACCTGTTCAAATACAATTAAAACCTGTTCAAATCCATTTAAAACCTGTTAAAATCCTACTAAACCCTGTTCAAATCAACATAAAACCTTTTGAAATCCAAATAAAACCTTTTGAAATCCAAATAAAACCTTTTCAAATCCATTTAAAACCTGTTCAAATCCAACAAAAACTTGTTCAAATCAACATAAAACCTTTTGAAATCCAAATAAAACCTTTTCAAATCCATCTAAAACCTGTTCAAATCCAACAAAAACTTGTTCAAATCAACATAAAACCTTTTGAAATCCAAATAAAACATGTTCAAATAATATAAAACCCATTTAAATCCAACAAAGACCTGTTCAAATCCATCTAAAACCCATTTAAATCCAACAACAACCTGTTCAAATCCATCTAAAACATGTCTAAATCCAATCTAAACCTGTTCTGTTCTGTCCATCTATTTTTAAATGTAATTTACTGGGAATCGTGTGTGATTCTTCTCTTGGTCGGCAAAAAAAGACTTCAAAAACTAGTCCAACACGTCAAAAACTATTCCGTCCTTTCATTCTAATCAGTGTTTTAGAAACCTTAGGAAACACAGCCACTACTCTGTCTGCCTCTTGTCCTGATGAAGTCTGTGTCCGTCCCGTCTTCAGGGGAACAAAGGTGGAGTGAGCGCCCGGATGTCGGTGTTCGGACACACCATCTGTTTCCTGAACTGCCACCTGCCGGCTCACATGGAGAACTCAGAGCAGCGCATGGAGGACTTCGAGAGCATCCTGCAGCAGCAGCAGTTCGAGGGCCAGGCCGCCACAGGAGTCCTGGACCACGAGTGAGTCCAGCTCCGCACTCAGGACGGGGGTCTGGAGTTAGATCTGTTCACACCTAACCCTAAACCTAAGATGTATTTATTTTTCCTCTTTTTTCTCAGTGTGGTGTTTTGGTTCGGGGACCTCAATTTCCGCATCGACGACCTGGAAATGCAAGTCGTAAAATCATCCATCGACAACAACAAGCTCTCCGTTCTGTGGGAGAAAGATCAGGTAAAACCACGCTGCCGCCACTAGAGGGCAGTGTTGTATTGTTATGTATTAATCTATGGCTTCACTTTTGCAGCTGAATCTGGCCAAAGACAGTGAGACGGTGTTGGAGGGGTTTCAGGAGGGGCCGCTCAAATTCCCTCCGACCTACAAGTTCGACGTCGGGACAAACACATACGACACCAGGTCAGAAAAAGACAGAGAGATTATTCCTCTCTGAGTTTAAATCCCTGAAAGGTCCGCTCTCGCCTGGGGCCGCAGCAAACAGCCTTTAAAATGTTAACGAAGATGGTATTTGATGATATTCCTCCGTCTCCAGCGGGAAGAAGCGTAAACCGGCCTGGACCGACCGGATCCTGTGGCGTTTGAGGGCCACGGCTTCCTCCGGCGCCGGAAAACGAGGCTCCATCTCCGGACTCACCAGCGGAACCAAAGTGACCCAGCATTATTACAGAAGTCACATGGAGTACACCGTCAGCGATCACAAACCCGTCTCCTCCATCTTTACTCTGCAGGTCGGGCCCTCTTTACATTCTCTAAGAAAACCACACTCTCTCTTCAGCGTAACATTTATAGGCTTCAACATGAATTTATTACTACACTTTTAATGTAAATGGAACAGAACTCACCAGAATGTGGAGTTATGTAATATTAAAAATCACCAGCAGCACAAATAACAGGCATATTCTACACCACATATGTCAAACTCAAGGCCCGGGGGCCAAATGCGGCCCTTTGCAATGTTTTATATGGCCCTTCAATACTTTTTGTAGGTAATATTTTTGGGTTTTAGGTTTTAGTTGGATTTGAACAGGTTTTATATTGATTTCAACAAGTTTCAGTTAGATTTGTGCTGGTTTTATATAGACTTGAACAGATTTAGTTGGATATGAGCAGGTTTTATATGGACATAAACAGGTTTTAGTTGGACTTGAGCTGGTTTTAGTTGGATTTGTTTAGATTTCAGTAGGATTTGAATAGGTTTTATATGGACTTAAACAGGTTTTAGTTTGATTTAAGCAGGTTTAATATGGACTTAAACAGGTTTTAGTTGGACTTGAGTCGGTTTTAGTTGGGTTTGATTAGATTTCAGTTGGATTTGAGTAGTTTTTATGTGCATTTGAACATGTTTTAGCAGGATTTGTCAACGTTTTTGGCCCCTGAAATGTTTCTTATTTACTACTGCGGCCCCTCACCACTTTGAGTTTGACACCACTGTTCTACACAAACACTGTATTATGTATAAATATTCTCTCAATATTCATTTTAGCTGAAGACAGGCTCAGGCCGAAGGGAAGCATTACAACTGTTCATGTTTCTCACATTTGGCTCATTTTATATTATTATATTATAGTTATTCAGGCTTCCATCTGTTTGTTAAATAGAGAATAGTGTAATTCTATATCAGGAAGAAGATTTTCTGACAGATTTTTTTCTCTAAATCGTATTTATTATTCAGTTTTCCTGTTGAAAAAGCATATATAAGTACTTTTTTTCCACAAAGAATCAGATCGATGAGCAGAATCGTCAATGGCAATGATAAAATCTGATCAGTTCCCATCCTTATTCTTGAACATTCATCTACAGCCACCAACAACTGAACACAAATGGTTCTCAGATCCATTCCTTCACAGTTCGAGGGCGAAATACTCCTGTTTTCCAGTTTGGCTTTGAATGCACCACTTTATCTGCTGACTTTCAAAACTGTGGCTGTTTTTCCTTGACGCAAAGGATTGAGTTAATCTGCTGCAAGACCGTTAAACCTAAAACTCTGCTCCACGTTCGTCTGATCAGAGCTGCTCAGATAAACACCAGTTAAAGCCGTGTACTTCCATGTGGTTAATATTTATGTGGTTTATTCACAACATTCAAAACTCTGTTCAGTTCATGTCTCTGTGAATGACTCCAGGAGTGAAGCCTGAAAGTCGAAGCGGAGTTTGTTTTGATGCAGAAGCGTGAGTTAAAGTGAAGCGAAGTGTGGGAAAAAGGGACTATTTCAAAATAAAACACCCAAAAGATCACAATCGTCCATAAAAAAACAACAAAAAAACAAATAAATGACAGGTTTTCTTTGCAGACCAGCAGCAAATGAGCAAATGAGAGGTTGGGGAGAGTTTTCCCACAATGCACAATTAAAAGCTCATTAGAAGCAGAGCAACGTTACGTGTCATTTATGATTTAACATTAAACTATGATTAAACCAGTTCAGACGAGTGCAACCAGAGCGTGTTTCCTCAGTGTCCTGTTTGAGGCCTCGTGTGTCGTCCTGTGTGTAGTTTCCGTACAGAGTGGACGTTCCTCTGGTCACACTCATCGTGGAGGACGAGTGGAACTGCGTCGCTGATGCCACGGCCAAGTTCAGACTGGCCCCCAACTACTCTCGCAGCTCCTGGGACTGGATCGGTCTGTACAAGGTAGAACACCTCTCCCAGACTTTATAAAACCAGGGATGTGTGTAAATAGATTATGAAGTGTTTCTATTTCTGCTGTAGGTGGGCTTCAAACACCATAAGGACTATGTGGGGTACGTCTGGGCCAAACAGGAGGAGGCAGACTTCCACAGACAAGAGCACGAGGTAGAGCTGAACACACTTCCTGCAGATTTACAGGTCACTACATTCACTTTATTAATAAATAAATGTCCTTCTGTCTGTTTCTAGGCCGTCTTCACTGAAGAGGAACTGCCCAAAGGCTCAGGGGACTTCATCTTGGGTTATTACAGCAACAACATGAGCACCATCGTCGGAGTCACAGAACCATTTCAGGTATTTTTACTGAGACAGAATTACAGCATAAGTCAGAGCTTTAGGGTATTTCCACTGGATCAGGTCAGTACGGGTCAGTTTCCAGCAAAAAGTGTACTGTAGTACTTTGGGAAGTTTTCTGTCTTTGGTTCCATCAGAGCTTTGTTTATTTTATTTTATTTATTTTTAATTAATTTATTTATGTATTATTAATAGGCACAGATGTAATATGCCAGATTAAAGCTAAAATGCTAATTTGTGTCCGTAGTTCCGAGGCATTTAACAAAACGCATCACATTTAAGACATGCAAGTAGAAAAAAAGAAGAACAGCACAAAAAAGTGCAACACATAAAGATGTTAAAAGTTAACAATGATCACAAGACTTGAGTCAGAGTGGTCCACTTTCCAAAAGTTGGAGCTAATTAAATATTTGCAGCAACAGTTTTAAACAGATTCAGTGTCGTACAGCTCTCACTTTGTGAATTTAAACATTGCTTTTATCGTCTACTCTGCATTAATCAGTCTAATGTTCCTCCAGTCTTTCCAGACAAATGCAAATCTTTTAATTCATGATTCCATCTAAAACTGAAATTGCTCATAAACACTCACTTGTTTTTAGAAACATCAACCACAGCTGAGGAGGGGATTATTTGACCTGTTCTTTTCCTTCACTGACTTGAGTTCTTCAGGTTATTCTCTCTGTCATGTGTCTGTTCGTCCTTTTGTGTTCTCAGATCCTTCTTCCTTCTGTGGACCCCGAGGTCAGCTCCTCCGACAGCTCCGACTTCAGCTCCGAGGACGACAGCACCGTCGTCCACATGAAGGTGAGGTCTCGCAGCTCCAGTCCTCGCAAAGGCAAGCACCGGCGCCACCGCAGCGGCAGCCGTCCCAGCAGCCGTCCCAGCAGCCGTCCCAGCAGCCGTCCCAACAGCCGTCCCAACAGCCCGGCCCAGTCCAAACAGAAGGAACAGGACGCCTCTGACTCCTCCACATCCACAGGGCGGCCAGCAGAGGGCAGCAGCAGCCGGTCAGATCCTCGGCAGCAGGAAGGTTCAGGAGTGTGAGGCTGAGTCTGTCGTGTCTTTTTCATTTGAACATCCACTTTTACTCGTACGATTTCTCTGAAACGTACAGAGTTGGATGCCATCTTTTTTCAGGAAACAGTCTTTCTGGTGTTTTGTCCAGAAGACTAACTTTGCCTTGAGTTGTGTCTTGAAGCTGTGCACATTTTATATTTTTTTGATTTGTCTTGTGGTTGTGAATCTTTCTCCATTCTCAGGTTTGGACAGAACAGGGAGCCGTCACGTCGCATTTAAAATATCGGTAACACTTTATAATAACCACACACTATTGAACAGAACTAAAGTGTAACAGAGCAGACAGAACTACAGAGACCATCATGCTTTGCGTTCTGATCGATGAGGATGACAGTGTTGTGAGGAAGGATAAGTGGTGCCTTCATGTGCTCCTCAGGAACTCGTTCTTTCGAGTTAAAAATGCACATGAATCCTGCTGGAGTCGGAACAACAGACTCTGAAACTCTCGAGGAGGAAAGCAAACGTTTAAGATATTTTAGTTTAATATAAGTCATTTAAAGATATTTCAACTGTTTTCACATTAATAACTTGATAATTTGACAGTACGAAAGTTCCTTTTCTTGAAGTGCTGCTAATAACTGCTGCTGTGACTGGATTCACTCATTTAAACACAACATTAGCACATTTTTTGACTCCATCTTCCTGTTGTTATGGATTAGAATGTTCGAAGTCAGAAGAACCATGTCCGAGAAGCACATGAACGCACCACCAGAACAGCTCATGAGGCCAAAAGACATGAATAAACAGTTTATAGATGCTGGATTATCATTCAAAACATCCATAACAATGTTTATAACTTATTGGTGCTTGTCATTGTTTGATGGATAATGTGAAGTTATTATAAAGTGTTAAAATATCAAAAAGTGGTTCATATTTATGTGAAATGCTCCATTGACAGATACACAATCATTACTCACAGATAGATCAGTTTAAATGCTTTATTCTGAAACTACCATCAAAGACAGGAGCAGTAGACATGTCCTGTTGTGGTGGAACCAAAGCAGGTGGAGACGGGTTTATGAAGGTTTATGAAGGTTTATGAAGGTTAATGAGGGTTTATGAGGGTCCGGAGCAGCTCAAGAGATGAACGTGGAGTAAATGTCTTTAAATAGATGAACGTGGTGGGTTCAGGGGCCGAACGACGTGATTAATTCTGCTGAGGTTTGTGAGAAAGAGGAAGGGTCTCAAACAAAAAAAAACCAAACAAATGTTCAATCGGTAATGCCCTGTTTTCAGTGAATTAGAGTCACATGGAAGAAAAATCCAGGTTTTACAAGAAAAAACAAAGAAAACTGCAGTTTACTGAGATCTCCTTCACATTTCAATTATTTGTGTCACCTAAAATACAACTGAAGATGGTGCTGAGGTGTTTTGGAAATATTAGTGCTTTCAAAATTATAAACACTACTTTCTACAATCTCCACAAGAAATATAAAGTAAAATATACATTCCACATGTTTTAATGATACTTTAAACTTTAAAACTATAAAACACAGTCCTTTCTGAATATTATAAAGACACAAATAAACTGTAATATTTCCATAGAACCACAAACGTTTACTTATTCCACTTTGTTAATCTGTACATTAGATTAGAGTGAGTTTAAACACAAACGTAGATCCTTCTTTATTCTTGTAATATCTGGATTTTTTTTTTATTTCAGTGTAATTATTCAGAATGACGTGTCTCATGCTGTTTTCCACACATTATTAGTGATATTCTGATAATGTCGATAACAGGAAGGCAAAGGTTTACTTCTAATAAAATATCACATCAGCGCCGTGTGATATTTTATAGAAGACTCTCTGTACGTTTGTTTTTTTGATTTGATTTCCCTCTGCGGTCCTCAGATCCTTGGTGCTGTCGGGCTGTAGTTTAGGACCGTGTTACCTGTTGTAACCTGTGACCTGTGACCTCAGTGTGTGTTTTTACAGCTGCGTGAGTGGCGTGCGAGTGTTTTTCTGCGTAACGTCGGCGCTGAACATACTCTACATTCCGGTACTGTGACTTTGTCGTACAGAAGTGACCCATATTTGTTAAAGTCGTGGCTGTAAAAAAAAAATTAAAAAAATAATCCGTTAGAAAACCGGTAAAAGATAAGCGTTTTTGATGTAAATGTTAGGAGAAGAAATTCATATACGCTCAGCATTTCTTGGTGAATTGGTGTATTTTGAGGAGAACATGTTCGTGCTACTGTACTTTAGGTCATTTAGGTTTAGTATAATTGAGGTATATTAGCAGAAGATGTAATGTCTTAGCTGAATATTGCAGAGATATGTACTGAAATCATGATCTTTATGAAAAAACTGTCTATAGAATGTTATTGTTTATGTGGCAGAATAGAAGAATATATACGTAGAGGAAATATCACATAAAAGACACAACTACGGAGCCACTGAAGTCCAGACAAAAGGTCAAAATCAGCTCAAAATTCATTCATAACAAAAAGAGGTTTTGTAATACTGAATGTAGAGAGGTATAATTAAAGCTGGGGTCACACTAGATTTTAAAGTAGGTGAAAGGGTCAAGGTTCAAAGTGCAGTGGACAGGAGAGAGCTGCAGCTAAAAGCCCGTTAAAAATGAGTTGATAACTGCTTTAAACCTGTTCAACTTAAACTTTCTTAAAGTCTAACTAAAACCACCTAAAATCTGTTAATGTCCACTTTAAACCTGGTAAGCTCAAGTAAAACCACTCAAAACCTGTTGTGATCCAAGTAAAACCACTCAAAACCTGTTGTGATCCAAGTAAAACCACTCAAAACCTGTTGTGATCCAAGTAAATCTTTAAAACATTTTGAAGACAGACCTAAACACCATAAAGTCTGTTAAAAATCAAACGAAAACTGCTGTAAACCTGTTCAACTCCAACTAGAATCATGTGAACTGGATTTAAACTAAACTAAAACGACTCTAGACCTGTTCAAGTCCAAGTAAAACCACTTGAACTGGATTTATGCTGCCAAACTGTGCTGTATGAATAGAAGAAGAAGAAGAACTCACCAAGTCTAAACTAAACCTAAACTAAACTGGACTAAAACTCTTTACTGTTACGACTAAATAAACCCTGAGGGTCTGGGCTCAGATTTACTGGAGCAGGTCAGCTGTTGGACACAGTTCAGTGGGATTCCTGGAGGATAGAGTTCTGTAGAAACACGTGACTGCTTTACTGTGGACCTGACTCACTGGCAACATAGGATTTCACATGTTATGGTCACTTTATGTTATTTATAAGACGTGTAAAAACAGCTTTAGTGGAAGTGTATGGATTCTGATGAAAGCAGAACTATCTTTACCATAACCTCTCTCGGCAAGAAATACAGTGGAAGCTCATAAAGACCATAGTGTGGAATCCTGCAGATGTATATCACACCCTCCTCCCTCATGGTAACCTCATTCATTTCCACTGAAGCGGTGACTGGTTTATTGGCATATGTTTCAAAGTAATACCAGATAAAATAAAATGTTTTCCAGGACTTCAGGGGCTCTGTACAAAATGAATCTGTATGTAAAGGTGAAAGAATGATAAATATATATATAAGACAAAAGAGACAATCTAAGCCGCAAAGATTATTTAAATTATGTATTTATTTTTTTATTTAAGTGTGAAAATGAAGCTGAATTCTGCTGGCCAGTGGAGGAGCATTCTTTATAGTCTACACTGAGAGTTATTTTTATGTTCTTTTATTTTGGAGCTGTATGATTTGAACAATCCTTGTACACATGTTGATTTGATTCCGGTCTGGATTGTGATTCGACAGATGTGTGTGTTCTTCTGTGATTGAACTTCAAAACTCCAAAAGAAACATGCTGTAAACCTGTTCTTCTTGGTATAAAAGGTTTGTATCTGATCCGTGAGACGTCCTGTGTTTGTTTTTCTTCTTCAATCTCGATGCACATCAATTCATTTAATACATTTTTTGAGGATGTAGTTGATGAGAAACAATTAAGATGCAACAGCTGAAAACTAAGGCTATATTAGCTTAGAAATGTCTGATTTAGCATGTTAGCGCTAACTGACGTTAATGATAACCAGCCACTCAGGGAAGAGCTAACGGCCTCAGGTCAATTAATTATCAACTAAAAACTGGACAAAAAGCTGCACACGTTTTTTTAGCCGAGTTACAGCTGGTTCTAGTGTCAGTGAATGCACCACAGCTCATGCTCTGAATGGACTACACTTCACTGACTGTTCAATCTAATCCACAAAAGGCTTCGGATAAATATAAGTTGTGCACATTGAATAATTTTATTGACTTTTAGCATGTAGCCTTTAGCTTGTGTTGTGCTGATTGACTCCTATTTGAAAAAGTAAAGAGTTCCTTTTTTTATTAAAGAACATTAGCCACCAAAAATACTACTGCTAATCAGATAAGTAATAAAACAGATGGGTTTAGCTTAATTATGGGTGTGGGCTGTTAGTGAGAGCCTTAGAGAGTAGCGTTAGAAGCTCAATATTTAGCTTGTAATTAGCATTTTAGGCTACAGCAGCTAAAAGCTCCAAGCAACAAGTTACTGGAGGATTAGTTTTGTGTAATGCTGGAACTTATGACACCACTGAGAAAACCACGAGATATAAAAGACCTGTGCTTCCTCATTAAAGACTGAAGATACACACCACTGAAGACAAAACTCTGATTTACCGGATCTGAAACTCATCTGATGTTTTCTAGTTTCAGTGTCATGCTGCGTCCTGTCTGATAAATTACGTTTGATAAATGTCATGCTAATATTATTTACTGTTTTACCGGTGTCTCATTTAGTGTTGTAGAACTCAAAACCGGACTTAAGACCATTTTGTAAAGGTCTTGGTCTTGTCTTAGTCTCTATCCCTTGAAGTCTCGGTCTTGTCAAAACCTAAAAAAACCTAAAAAGTGTTATATTCATTTAAAAATCTGCCTCCGTCAACCTCCATGAGTCTGGCCTTGGTCTAAGACTGGACTAACTCTGCCTTAATTAAAATTTAAAAAGTTGAAAAAGATGAAAAAAAAAAAAATAATTGCAAAAATACAACTGAAAACTACAGTATATATATGCATACAGTTACACACATGGGCCCAATCTGAAGTGAACTAAACCATAACAAAAACCTGAATGAACAATGGAGGGTTTAAACAGAAAAAGGCTAAACCAAAATGAAGCGCTGCAGGAACTAATTCCCGTTGGCTTCACAAAGGAAACAGCTGCTCGTTTTTTTTTTTTATTTCAGGTCGATGCTGAAAGTGTTCTGTCCCGTCATCGTTGGGCAACAGCAGGAGCTTCTTGCATCATGTTTGTCGCGATCTCTACAAAGAAAAAGAATGTCCGTTCTGCAAAATTCACGGTGACAAAAAAGCACTGTAGCTCTCTGATGCAACAGTGAGCAGGGATTGAGCGAGGACTGTTATGACTGGACACGAGGAAACTGTTCAGACAGAGTTTAGACTGCTCTTGTAGGGGATAAAATACATTACAATCAGTATTTATCTTGCACTGGGACAAAATATCAAGTGTCACTGGGTTAAATAACGGCACAAATGGGTTTAGGAATATCTTATCCGATCCATGCATTTGTTACATCGAGGTTAGACTCCTGTAATTCTCTGTTTACTGTTTATTTCAGCTGTAAATGTAGCTACACTAAGATCAGGATTTAACTTAGACTAACTTCAAATAGATTCTTTTAAACAGACGCCTTTGAACTTTACGTAGGAGCCCAACAGTTTGAGCTTCAGGTGTGGAAACAGGACGCTATCATCCTCCTAATAACCTTTGGGTTTCCTGCTCTCTTCAGTCAATGTATTGTTCTCGAGGTTTCTATTATAAGTAAATAATGTGGAGCGCTCTGATTGGTCGACTCTGATGTCAATAAGGAAGTAATAGCTGCCAATAAACACATGGGTGTATTATAAAAAAGTGAAGAGTAAATATAAAAAAGGAGGGGTCCACAGGTCACAACATAAGACATAGAATAAACATCTGACTTTCTGTTTCTATAATCGATTTTAAAGCATTATTATTAAAGATTGAAAGAAAATCATTAGTGACTCATTAAATACAAAACAATCACAAACTTAACAATTTAAGTTTTTATTTCAGCTACTTTTATCTTTTACTTCTTTTGAGTATTGTTCATTTCTTACATTTTTATAGTTCAAAAGGACTTTATGGCCTTTTTTATGCAACATTTTACACTGTTTTATCTTGTGCTTCTGTTCATTTCATTTGTTACTTTCAAACAAATGGTCACCTCTGAGAACTATCTGAGTTATCCAATAACTTAAAAAACAAATTAAAGTTTTATTACAGAAATTTAGAGCGATGTAAGACTTGGACCAGGATAAAGCTACAGAACTCGTAACTGTGAGCTCTGTAATAAAGTTAGAATGACTTTAATAAGAGCCAGAACAGAACAACACTGCGTTATGTTCATTCACAAAGCTCTTCTTGGTAAACGTCATCATTATCTTTATCTTTCTGACCTATAGCTCAAACTCACACTCTTTAAGATGACATGACCTTTTTGGAGACCGGACATGTCAATACAGAAACGGGAAAAAAATGACCTTTTATTTTTAAGCCACTCACAAATCGAACAGTATTCAGAAAGCAGCTTGGACTGGACAAACAAAGCCTCGCTAAATGATTTACACAAACATAAACGCATTTGCTTTCATTAATGTATTTGTGTATATTTTGTTCACTTGTGTAAATCTTCCATATGAAATGCTTGAAATGCCCCTCCAAAACATTTAAAAAAATAGAGTAAACCTACATTTGAATTGTAAAACAAAATGTCAAATTTTTTTTATTTTATTTTTTTAGATTTTTATTTTTTCCACTTTTAATTTTAAATTGACTAAATTTTTATTTTTTTGCTGCAAATAAAAAATTACGTGTTTATATAAAATGTGCTCTATAAAACTGTATTGCTTATTTTGCTATTGCTTACATTGGGTCCTCCCTATACAAATAATGATAATTAATAATAATATATTTGCATAAATTTAGCCCAAAATGAGTCATAGCTGTTTTTTTCAGTTGTTTATGCTTGTTATTCTGATATCGACTTGAATGAAGACAGAAAGCACCTCAAACACCGGACACAGAGAAGCTCAAGAGTCTGATGCAAACTGTCATCATCCAAAGAAATAAGCCTGACCATATTCGGTTCAGGTGTGAGTTTCATTTTAACACCGACACACAATTAAACTAAACATCCGCGTGATTTGCATATTTTCGGTGGAATTAAGTTAATGCTGAGTCGCGCTGACATCGCAATTTCTTCCGAATAACATTTTTTCTTTCCGACAGCACATGTCCGCGGTGTAATAGTCCCGCCCACCCCTCTCTCATAGGCTCAATGGTACGGTCCGCCCCGGCTGACGTCATCACGCACACGCCTCCTTCACGTAATAAATACTGACGTTCTGCGCCATGAGGGTCAGGATTCAGATTCTCAACTGAGCACAAGCTAACTCTGCTTTTCAGCCGGCGCCCTGAGGGACACGGGAACTGCAACTAAAATAAACAACAAAGAAGAAATATAGCCCTTTACGTTGTTAGAATTGGCACAAAAAGACGACGGTTTAACGATGATGAACGGACAGATGAACGGCTTTCATAACTCGCTCATTGACGAGGACTGCTTCTTGTTCACCTCAGAGTCGGTTGGAGAAGGACACCCCGGTAAGACCCACTCACACCGAGCTTTTTATTTAATTTCCCCCTCCTAGCTGTCTTTAATAACACTATTTAATCGTTAACATTGTGTGAATATAACAGCCGCTTCATAAAGACTCAATGAGGCCGGGCCGGTATGAGGCTAGCTAACGCGAGCTAGCTAATTTATGATGCAAATTTCCACGTGACTTATTCTCCTTAACCACTTTATTTTAACGAAAAATACATTAAAACAAATATGTCACATTACATTTTAACTCTACCTATCAGAAATCACACTATTGACATTGACAAGTATTTCTATAGTGTGTAATGTAATGTAATAGCGCCTGGAGGTTGTGTTATACACGCGCTTGTCTTCCGGTCCCGGTTTATTGCGCGCGCTGACTTACAGCCCACGTGCACATGATGAAATGGCGACTGTCGTAAACCTCAGGGGCCACTCCTACCCGGCCCCACCAGTGGAGGATACTCTCTTTACCAACACGGGAAGCATTTCCAAATATAAACATACAGCGGCCATAGTCAAAGGTTACCACGAGGGAAGAGGGCGTGGCATCTAATATCTGCATTTTAAGGCGGGTTATGAAAGTGTAAAGAGGCAAGAGAACAATATTTTACCTGTCAAAGTGTGGTACGTTATGTAATGCAGGTCTTGATTAAATAAGAGTGCTCTGGAGGGACTGATGGCCAATAATGTTTGCGGCAGCTCTGAACTTGAATACTGTTCCTGAAAACATTTAATAATAAACACAGTGGAGTCACTAAGCAGCGTGGAGTTACTGTGGCTTCCTCCTGTCGTTGTATCAGTGAATCTAAATTGCCGTTTGTGAATGAACGTGAGAGTGAATGTTGTCTGTCAGCTTTTGTAAATATTTGCTGAGAGATTAATGAGTCCAGGGTGTAACCAGCCTCAGGCCAGAAGCAGCTGGGAATGGCTAAAGGAAATATAGCTTGTACTGAACCTCCTTCTCGCTGTTGCACAGGGAAACACAGAATCTAATGACTCTCCTTGTGTGTTTTAGACAAGATCTGTGACCAAATCAGTGACGCTGTTCTCGACGCACATCTCAAGCAGGACCCCGATGCCAAAGTTGCGTGCGGTGAGTCCTTCCTGCCGTTTATTAACTCTCTGACGTGACACTTAAACAGAATATATTTACACGTTTGTTATATTGTATTCTGCAGAGACCATTGCCAAGACGGGGATGATCCTTTTGGCCGGTGAGGTGACCTCTCGGGCCACTGTGGACTATCAGAAGGTGGTCCGTGACACCATTCGCCAGATTGGATACGACGACTCGTCCAAAGGTGCTTATGACCGTAGTGTGTTTGAGTTTTTTAGCAGATGAAATGTATATATCTAAGGAGTTGTTTCAGTTAAATCTAGTAAACAACTATTACTTAATTGGTAATTAGAGCAGTTTAGGTTACACAAAGTCTTATTCAAAGACAAAAAGCACATGGTTAATTTCCATAAACCAACAAAGTATGCCACAACTTGACTCTGTTATTGTTTATATAATTATTAAGAGTCATATTACAGAGGAATATGACTATTATTAATGTCTTAAGCCTCTACAAAGTCTTCATGGACATTATTTGAGCTCCTCTGGCGTTGAGGAAAGTATTTAGTAACTTTTATTTTTCTATTGTCTTATTTTCTTGAGTCTTAATGTGGATTGCACTGGAAACCTCTCTGGAACCCTGTTTAGAAAAGTGCTTTTTATAAATGATTAATTAGAATTGGTTGCTGTGTGATTTACCGACTGCTCTTGATGTGTTTCCGCTGCAGGTTTTGACTTCAAGACCTGCAATGTTTTGGTGGCCTTGGAGCAGCAGTCGCCCGATATCGCTCAGGGCGTTCACGTCGACCGTAACGAGGAGGACATCGGAGCAGGGGACCAGGTCAGATTAGACTGACTCTGACAGAGTCTCTGTCCTTCAGCCGAAAGTGTGTGTGATAACGTTTGTATTGACTTTTTTCTTTCGTTCTCGACAGGGTTTGATGTTCGGTTACGCCACAGACGAGACCGAGGAGTGCATGCCTCTCACCATCGTCCTCGCCCACAAACTTAACGCTAAAATGGCTGAGCTGCGACGCAACGGCACTCTGCCCTGGCTCCGACCCGACTCAAAGACACAGGTAGACACAGAATTTCCAAAAACAAACTGATGCAGATTAAACTGTGATTGGATGGGCATAAAACCAATCAGAATTTAGGGAAGTGCCAACATAAAAAGAATAAACTGCCTCTGGACCGACACAATAAAAAAAAACAAACAGCCAATCAGAGAAACGAAGCAGCACATAAAACCCGCCCCATTTCAGATAAACAATTGTTATTGATCAGGTGGAAATAGGTTTGAATGGGAGGATTTTTACTGAGAAAGTGAATGGGTTTGACTGGCCAGGCTAATGTATCTTAAAGATTTAGAAAAGACATTAAGAAAAGATTTTCTAGCTTTAAAAAACAAAAAAGACCCTTTATTTTCTGCATTTTGTTTTCTATAAAGAACTAAAGAAAACTAAGGTGTATCTTTTTTAATAATTTTGTGATTGTAATTTTAGCTCTTAATTACATTTTCCCTTAAATATGCAATAACTATTAACACATCTGTAATTCTTAAACCTGTGATATTTAATGCTGCATTTGGAGTTGTAAAAGCTGCATTAAATTACAACAAAATACAAACCCTTAGACTAACTTTCACTGGTTACTCACTTTTATATTCAGTCACATTAGTTTGATTAAGGCTCTGATTGGAAAGTTATTAAGGCACTTGAATATCAGTCAAAGTGTTGTAATTTTATGTTGGAAGAACTATAAATGTACGCATTATTTAAGTTTTCTACAGCCCCTTTCCAAACATCTGTCTAGATTTAATAATTTAGTTCACGCAGGGACAGTTTTTTTTGTATTTCCGTCCTGACCGTGGCGTCCCTCTCTCAGGTGACCGTCCAGTACCGTCAGGACCGAGGGGCCATGCTCCCGGTTCGCGTCCACACCATCGTCATCTCGGTCCAACACGACGAGGACATCTGTCTGGAGGAGATGAGGGACGCCCTGAAGGAGAAGGTCATCAAGACGGTGGTCCCCTGCATCTACCTGGACGACGACACCATCTACCACCTGCAGCCCAGCGGCAGGTTCGTCATCGGAGGCCCTCAGGTAAATATCCACGCTTTAGCTTTCCATAAATGCAGTAGATCACAATCAGAGTGATATGTTTTCAATGACGACTGACTGGACATGTGTGCTGTCAGTGACTGGGTAGAGAACATTAGCAACTGATTCAATTTTTAGCTATTTTATTAAAAGGCTACATGCTAAAAACACAGAAACATTTAGTTTGTCGATGTAGGTTCTGGGTTTATTCATCAAAATGAATGCGTTAACTTTGACTGAAACACACTACAGATCTGTGTGCTGTTAGTGAGTGGGTAGAAGATGGAGAGTAAGTGGCCCGGTGCCTGATAATAACTGAGAAGAAGTCTGGACGGCTGTACATCTTTGCTAATGTAGCTTATGCTTTTGCACTGTTGTATAATCAGTTCTCATTAACTATTTACAGAACAGCTAGTCATTTTGTCTTATAATAACGTTTTTATTTACTGTTTTAGTTTTCCATTTTGTCAAATTGAAACATAAAGACCTCACAATGAGAGCAGTGAGTAAAAGAAGCAGCATTTTTGCCTCTGTCACTCAAATATCCTCAAACCTCAGACAAATATCAGTGTTAATGTTATTCCAGGAAACTGTAGCTCTTTACATTTAGGTCAAGGGGTCGCTGTAAAGTCTGAGTGAGCATGTTTTAATTTAGTCCAGCCCTCACAGTTGCCCAAATGGAACTTAAATGTCAAATCCGGTGTTTCGTTTAGTCCTGAAACCCGACTCTGGAGAATGTACAGAAGGTGTGGAGCACGTTTTAACGGCGGGTGTCTGGTTTCAGGGGGACGCCGGGCTGACGGGGCGTAAGATCATCGTGGACACGTACGGAGGCTGGGGCGCTCACGGCGGCGGGGCCTTCTCTGGGAAGGATTACACAAAGGTGGACCGCTCCGCCGCTTACGCTGCTCGCTGGGTGGCCAAGTCTCTGGTGAAGGCGGAGCTCTGCCGGAGGGTCCTGGTCCAGGTGAGTGTCCCGTTCATTATTCTAACCATCTCTGAGTGAATAAAGAGGGGCTCGGGGAAGTTTGGCGCAGTGGTGAATGTTGTGTGCTGTAATAGGTGTCGTACGCCATCGGAGTCGCCCACCCTCTGTCCATTTCTATCTTCCACTACGGGACGTCCAACAAGAGCGAGAGGGAGCTGCTCGACATCGTGAGGAAGAACTTTGATCTTCGTCCTGGAGTCATTGTCAGGTAAAACATGTCAGACAAGAACAGAGGGCTTTAACTCTAGTGTCCTTCCTTATTGCTCACAAATAGAGCCCTAGCATCACTTTGATTAGTTTAAAACTCCCCTCGAATGGTTAAATGTCACTTAAAATAAATGTAAAGTGTGGCTTTTGTCTGCGAGCTGCAGTCAGACTCCACTCAGGGATTTGGTAAGTGCCACAGCTTTGTGCATGTGTTTTAGTCTGCTCCTGGACACTCACATTTATCCTTATTATTAATACTTCAAACGTCCACATATTCAGGTCTTTTTTTATTTTAAAGCCTGGCTCAATCCTTTTTGGGTCATTTATTTTAAAGTAACAGCAGTTGTTTACTCCTGGAGTCTAACCCTGTCAGTGTTGGCGTTTATGGGAGACTAGATGCATCTGAAGTGTGTGTTGTGGCTGCTGCTAAATGTGTTGATTATGTATTCCAGGGATCTGGATCTGAAGAAGCCCGTTTATCAGAGGACCGCGGCCTATGGCCACTTTGGCCGAGAGTCCTTCTCGTGGGAAGTGCCCAAAAAGCTCAAATACTAAACGTGTAAAGCTTTTCCCCCCAGGCTTGTTGGTGTATACTACAGAGAAGCCTCCAAAGCTCTGGGGGAGAAATGCCTTTCTTTCATAATGGTGTCACTTAAATGAATCCTTCCTCACTCCTCCCTCCTTTGTCTTGTTACTGGTAGTCGTTCTGGGTCCTTCTTGTTGAACTCGTGCACCATTTTAACGTCCCGTCGTTCAGGTCTGGAGTTCCCTTTTCTCTCGTAGAGTAGCTGCGTTTCAGTCTCTTCCATTCCACAGTGGTCTGATGGTTAGTCTTTTTTCACTGTCCTGGTGTAGTGTGTTACAGATGTGATAAAAGCCTTCCGTATTCACTGGTGCTACTGGAGTTAGAGCTATTGTTTATTTTGAGGCGTTCGGACGGTCCTTATGCAGCTTCTCTCAGACATTCCTGTCGTCAGTCGTGGTTCTGTTACCCAGCGTCCCTCTCTTTAGGTTTGCTTTATTTCTTTGTCTTTGTGGAGGATGCTAGAATGGCACAATTAAAATTCAAGGGTTGTTGCTGTTTTCTCTAAAAATGCTATGCATTGCAGGCTAAAGGGTAAGCCAAGTCCTAATTCAGGCTCTGAATGATTCCCCACAGACCTTTGCTGTTTTCTGACGTTATACAGAAAAGTCAGAGGCTGCTATGTCACTGCTCTGGTCTGCAGAGGGATCGGTTATACTTGAAATGATAGGGAATTTGGATTTTTATGTGCTGAAATTCAATTTTAGACAAGTCCTTTTAGCATTTGAAATGTAGTTTGTGGCTCTTTAAGTGGAGTGATGGCAGGTGTGCTACAGAGAAACCTGCTCTCATCATTGTTCTTAAAGCAGGGACTACTTTGCCTTAGTCTCTTTTTGCCTCGTATCAAACCTCAACACTATTTATTTGTTCTCTGAGACTCGGCGTAGATACAGAGAAGCCGAGTCTTCAGACGGCAGCTTTATTCTGGTTTTGACTCTTGAATTCTTTTATGACTTGAGCTTTTTTAAAGTTTGACGTGAGGCTCCAAAGTGTGGTACAGAAAAGCTTTGGTTCGCCTCATCAACAAAGTGTCAACTTTTTTTTTTTTTTTTTAACCAGCAGATCATATTTATAAGGCTTAGTGTTTTTGAAATCCCTTTTGAAAATGTCCGGTGCAATTTTTCTGATTTGGCTCTTACTGACTCAGAGGATGGTGACATTGGGCTGGTGTTGTACAGAGAAACCAGCCTCGTTTACACGCCGTTCTTCTGTGGTCTCGTTTTGGTTTTGTTCCCACTCGGAGTCCACCTGTTGGCTACAGTAAGCATAAGAGTGCCTTTTCTATTTCCTCTACTCCTTTTGCTTTACTCCCTTCGCCCTCTCTCATCTCCTCCAGAGGAACCTCAGACTGTATTATGCTTCATGTCCTGATGCTCTGTAATAAACAAACCACTCCTTTAAATCTCTCGTCTGTCGTTATTTTCTTTTGTTCAATTATATTACACACAGATGACACCCACGCCTTTTATAAACCTGTTGAACAACATTTAGTGACGTCAACTCAAACCTCAAACTTCAAATAGGTTTTGAATCGGATCCAATTTCACATCAATCACTCATTTAGACCTGACTGTACCCAAAAAAAAAAAAAAGGGTTTATTGGGTTTGCTCACGGATGATTGGTTTAGTTTGGGTTTGAAGAGTTTGTGGAGTTGGTTACCAATGAAACCTGAGAAAACAAACAAAACAGCAGTGATCACGCTAAATCTGAGGATAAACCCTGATAAATACAAACATGATCAACAATTATTATCAGGGTATAGCTCAGAAAACATAAGACTTTTCATTAATCAACTTTAAAAACACTGTACAGCAGACATTCAGCTTCCATGATAATATGTACTCATGTTATTATCATTACTCACGCTGTCATAAATACTGATTGATGTGTCTCTAAATAAATGAGTTTTTGTACTAGTTATATTCACAGGAATCCTGGGTCTGTTTCCAGAGTTCATCAGAGTTTCCAGAGTTCAGGACGAGGTCTGATGGATGTTGACCGTTCCCATTGTTTTAACTAAACTTGAGATTCAGATTTAACATTCAAATCCTCAAACCGAAGCAAGACAGACTCTACTGTTGCTCTGTAAAAGATCGATATGTTTTCACACAAAAACTCTGTAGAAATGAAGGCCATCTGTTCAGTTGAAGTACTTTTAGACGTCGCACTAAACACGAGAAGATTTATTAAAGAGAGGTCAAAACTAATCTGTGTCAAGCTTCTGCAAAACTTGACGGTGTCCTCAAACAGGTTTTCCTTCAGGGTTTTTATCTGATCATCAGTGTAGTGGAAGTCATCAGTCGTGGTTTTCCTCGGACACATAAAACTCTTCCAGGTCGAGCCTCTTTAGCAACAAATAATCAAACAAATGCAGTGTTGCCAGGAGCGAGACAGTAAAGAGAAATGTCCTTTTAATAATCCACTGTAGTTATGTAAAAAGAAACAGCCTGAACCTGCCTCACCTGCTTTAAATCCCAGTTTTACAACGACCCAAGATGAAAACAATCAGGACACACCAGTCTATCGAGTTTTCTGCATTTAAAAAGGTGCATTTTACTCTTTATTAATGCATCTCTGAAGTGTGTAGAGGTCAGAGATACGAGAGGATGTGGAGACTGAGAGATTGTGGAGCGGAGTCACCTTTGTCTCGATAAAACAGACCTTGACTCAGACCTTGACTCGAGGGAGACACAACACTCTGATCTGACGAGGCACTTTGACCCAGAGACGAAAGGCCGCGTTCTCAGTTCGGGAAAAGTCAAACGTGAGCCTTTATGAGTCTCACGTTAGAGTCTAAAGGCCACGCTCGAAGGAAGACACGCTCAAACTAATAAAGACTTATATTAATACGTGTGAGAGTCTGAGATGAAAACGACACAATCCAGGGCCTAGAGAAAGTGCAACGAGTCAAAATATAAGATAAAAAGAAGGTATAAATCATGAATATCTCATTTCTTGTGTCAATAAAACATGCATTTATTGAGATAAAATGAAAAATGGCGTATTTTATTCACAATAGAACATAAACATTGGAGTCAGGTGTTGAAACAGAGATTTTTTTTTAGATATTTCATGAAAACTAATCAAAAACATCTCAAAAAAGTTGGGATGGGGCCAAAAAAAAAAAAAAAGCTGGAGGAGCATTTTAGATTCAGATTCACTTTATTTTTCCATTTGCAGTTTAACACCACATTGGAACTTATCTATAAGAGCCATTACAAGACACTTCCTTAAAGACAATGTCAATAAAATAAATAAAATACATGATAAAAACAGACAAGTGACACAATTAGATAAAACATAATCACATTGAGAGATAAAGTGCAAGACAAAAAAAGTGCAGCAATCAGAGTTTCTACTTGATTATGTTACATTCAACAAGTAAAAGGTCCATAAGGAGTCAGTTCAAGGCCGAGACCCCTGACCCAAAGTGTCCACAAACACAGGACAAGTCTCCAACACAAAAAGACAAACACAAGACATTAATGTGTAGCTTTATATTTGTTTAAACTGAACTCGGGCAGAGGTTTCACCAAACTCTCAAAAAACTGCCTGAAAAACTCTGGAACAGTTTCAATTCTGAACGGGAGCTTTGTCCAATCACAGCTCGCTTCAGGAAAAAGGAGCGCTCCCATTGGTCGACACTGACGTCAATAAGGAAGTAAAGCCCCAAATCTATTTATTTATTTTTTACAGAGAAACTGGTGAAAAAAAGAAATGATAAATAGAGAAAAGAAATGGAGAGGAAAATTGGCTTAAATCATGTAATAATCAACAAGAAGGAAATTCTGACGCTGAAAACTAAACTTCAGTTTGGTCAAATGGATTAGTATTTTGGAGGAAAACTGTTTTTTTAATAAAAGAGAAGCAGGAGAGGTCCCTTGGCTGATTTTGGAGGAGAGTGGAGTCTGAGACAGGGACAAAAAGAGAAAACAGAAGATAATATCATCAAAAGATTCAGAGAATCTAGATAAATCTGTGTAGAATTGAACTGGAGGCTCTTTCTCTTCAGGCTTGAGCAGCGCTGCATAAAAACTGAGTGGTTCATAAAAGAGTTAAACCTGTAAACTGCACAGAAGCCATCAGAAACACACTGTCTTCTCTGGAACTTCTCTCCACAGTGTTGTTCCAGAGAAGCTCCAGGTAACTTCAGCTTTACTCTGGTTTCTCTGGAAGTTCCTTTGAACCTCACATTTACAGTTTGGAGGCTGTCTCTCGGTCTTCTCCTGTTTCTGAGGCAGCAGCTGTACTCACTCAGCTCTATTTTGATCTGCAGACGTCAGGGGGTCTGTCTGAGGTTACCTTCACGGCTCTGAAAGGGCACGACCCGCTCCAGTCCCACTACAGCTGCACCACATGAACTCTACATGTGAGTACAGCCTCGGACCTGGACTAAACCTGGTCCAGCATCCTTTCCTCTAGACCTGTTCAAGTCCAACAAGAACCGCATGAACTGGATTGAAATCAAACTAAAACCACTTTAGACCTGTTCAAGTCCAACAAGAACTGCATGAACTGGATTGAAATCAAACTAAAACCACTTTAGACCTGTTCAAGTCCAACAAGAACTGCATGAACTGGATTGAAATCAAACTAAAACCACTTTAGACATGTTCAAATCCAACTAAAACCACTTGAACTGTACTTGAATCCAACTAAAATCATTTTAGACCTGTTGAAGTCCATCTAAAACCATTTAAACCAGATTTAAATCCAACTAAAACCACGTAAGACCTGTTCAAGTCCATCTAAAACCATTTAAACCAGATTTAAATCCAACTAAAACCACTTAAGACCTGTTCAAGTCCATCTAAAACCATTTAAACCAGATTTAAATCCAACTAAAACCACTTAAGACCTGTTCAAGTCCAACTAAAACCACTTGAACTGTACTTGAATCCAACTAAAATCACTTTAGACCTGTTGAAGTCCAACTAAAACCACTTAAACCAAACTAAAACCACTTAAGACCTGTTCAAGTCCAACAAGAACCACTTAAACTGTTTTTGAAAACAACTAAAAGCGCTTTAGATCTGTTCAAGTCCAATAAAAAACAATTGAACTGGATTTGAATCCAACTAAAACTGCTTCAGACCTGTTCAAGTCCAAGTAAAACCACTTGAACTGGATTTATGCTGTCAAACTGTGCTGAATGAATAAACATGCTCCAAAACTAACTCAGAAGAACACACCAAGTCTAAACTAAACCTAAACTAAACTGGACTAAAACTCTTTACTGTTACGACTAAATAAACCCTGAGGGTCTGGGCTCAGATTTACTGGAGCAGGTCAGCTGTTGGACACAGTTCAGTGGGATTCCTGGAGGATAGAGTTCTGTAGAAACACGTGACTGCTTTACTGTGGACCTGACTCACTGGCAACATAGGATTTCACATGTTATGGTCACTTTATGTTATTTATAAGTGTAAAAACAGCTTTAGTGGAAGTGTATGGATTCTGATGAAAGCAGAGCTATCTTTACCATAACCTCTCTCAGCAAGAAATACAGTGGAAGCTCATAAAGGCCATAGTGTGGAATCTATGTGTATATTCACTCATTCATCCATTCATACAGGTCGCGTCAGAAAAGGGGCCGAACAATAGCTTTTTGTATCAACGACACCCTTTTAACAGAAGAATGAGCAATTTCTGAGTTAAATTTATTAGGATCACATCAGATTTTTAGGCCCCATGAACTTGGTCCTGATTTAGGAGGTAAATGTTCCCATAAACAGTACTGCTTTGAGAAGGATGTAGTTAAACACTGCAGTCGGCTGATTGGACGAGATAATCCTCAGTCGAGCAAAAAGTAAAAATCAAAAGGAAAAAACAAAGCTAGTGTTTATTAGCAACAGCTGTTTCTGGTTTTAGACTGAGCTGTCGTCATTAATTAAAACACTCCTTTTATCGTCTCCTTAATCCTGCATTAAACACAAACAGAACCTGTGACATCAAATAGAGTCTCTAGAATATAGGACACTGCTGCAGCTCATATTTTTTCTTCCAGTTTGAGAAAATGGTTTAATAATTTGTGAAAAAAACAGTCTTTATGATCCATCTACTGTTTATTCTAAGGGATTGTAATAGATGAGAACCTCTATTCAAAAGGAGCGCTCCCATTGGTCGACACTTGTCACATGACGTTCCAGGAAGTTTAATAGCTGCAGATAAAGTGTATTTTCAGCTGAATATGTCTTTTAACAGAGAAACAGCTAAAAAAAGAAAAGCATCAACAGAGAAAAGGGAGGCAACGTAAAACACAGATAAATACTGTCAATTCAATCACGTAATGTTTAACGAGGAGGAGATAATTGTCGTCCTGACGCTGAAGTCACAGCTAAGCTAACGCTAAACTCTACACTTCAGTTTGGTCAAATGGATTAGTATTTTGTGGTTTTATTTTTTAATAAAAGAGAAGCAGGAGAGGTCTCTAGACTGCTTTTGGAGGAGAGTCTGAGACAGGGATGAAAAAAGACAATCAGGGACTGGAGCTTTAATGTAAGACAGGTTCAGGGTGTATATAACTCTTTCTGCAGATGTTCTAATGTGGGCTGATCTTTATGTCACTCTCCATTGATCTAAAGGTAACAAAGGTGAGACTGATTACATTTGAACTTTGGATTATTATCAGAGACTCGTTTGTGTTTTCATCATCAACATCGGCTCATGTTGTCACTTTATCAAGCCTCCTCTTAGCTAACATGCTAATCCAGATTTTAGATGAATAATAGGTCAATAAAATGAACTGACGTGAGTCCGACCCTCTTCACGATGACTCGGCAGCGTTTGGAGATGTGAGAGTTTGATGAGGGTCAAAAGTCACGATAAACTGATTAATGACAGGATGAGGTTATGTAATACTGAATGTAGAGAGGTATAATTAAAGCTGGGGTCACACTAGATTTAAAAGTAGGTGAAAGGGTCAAGGTTCAAAGTGCACTGGACAAGAGAGAGCTGCAGAATCACTGTTTAATGCCCCAAACTAAACCTGATGAACTCCAACTTAAACCACTTTAGGCAATTAAAGTTCTGCTAAAACCACCTCAAACCTGTTAATGTCCACTTTAAACCCGGAAAGTTCAAGTAAAACCTGTTGTGATCCAAGTAAAACCTAAACACCATAAAGTCTGTTAAAAATCAAACAAAAACTGCTGTAAACCTGATCAAGTCCAAGTAGAATCATGTGAACTGGATTTAAACCAAACTAAAACCATTACCCGTCCAGGTCAACAAGAAATTTATTTTTAACCAAACTAACCATTATAAACCTTTGAAAACCATTTGATGGATTTAAATTAAACTAAAACCATTATAAACCTGTTCAGTCCAACAAGAACCATTTGACTTGATTTAAACTAAACTAAAACCATTATAAACCTGTTCAAGTCCAACACCATTTGATGATTTAATTAAATAAATTATCAGATTTTTTTTAAACACTAAAACCACTATAAACCTGTTCAAGTCCAACAAGAACCATTTGAACTGGATTTAAATTAAACTAAAACCACTATAAACCTGTTCAAGTCCAACAAGAACCATTTGAACTGGATTTAAATTAAACTAAAACCACTATAAACCTGTTCAAGTCCAACAAGAACCATTTGAACTGGATTTAAACCAAACTAAAACCATTATAAACCTGTTCAAGTCCAACAAGAACCATTTGAACTGGATTTAAATGAAACTAAAACCACTATAAACCTGTTCAAGTCCAACAAGAACCATTTGAACTGGATTTAAATTAAACTAAAACCACTATAAACCTGTTCAAGTCCAACAAGAACCATTTGAACTGGATTTAAACCAAACTAAAACCATTATAAACCTGTTCAAGTCCAACAAGAACCATTTGGACTGGATTTAAATTAAACTAAAACCACTATAAACCTGTTCAAGTCCAACAAGAACCATTTGAACTGGATTTAAACCAAACTAAAACCATTATAAACCTGTCTCCAAAAACCTTTGTGTTTAAATTAAACTAAACTCTTTACCTTAAGTCCAACAAGAACATTCTTTTTAAACAAACTAAAACCACTATAAACCTGTTCAAGTCCAACAAGAACCATTTGGACTGGATTTAAATTAAACTAAAACCACTATAAACCTGTTCAAGTCCAACAAGAACCATTTGGACTGGATTTAAATTAAACTAAAACCACTATAAACCTGTTCAAGTCCAACAAGAACCACTTGAACTAGATTTAAATCAAACTAAAATCTCTTTAGACCTTTTTCTTTTTGACCCGTATCTTAAATAATAATGTTTAGGCCCAGTTCAAACTACAGTAGATTTAATTCTAAGTTTCTCTTTAACCTCTTTCTATTTTACTCCTAACTGTAAATGAGCTGAACTATAACTCAGAAGAGAGGGAGTTACTTGGAGAGGCAAACGTTTCATGAGAAAAGTCTGAGTGCTACAACAGTATTTTACACAAGTCTCCATGAGTCACACAGACATTCTTGTCCCGGTTATGAGACCAAAACATAAACCTCACGTACCTGCCTCGACAGGTAGATTATGTGTCGAGGGCATTTCCCTGGCGTGGTTACATAATTAGTCTGATCAGTAAAAGTGTGAAAGGAGGACAGGCGGCTGGAGCGTGAGCTGTGATTGGACGAGGCTGGGCTCCGGCTGAAACTGGAGACAATACAGTGAGTGTTGCACGTGGAGCCAGGAATGAAAGCAAAGCCCGGAGGAGTGTCTCTGATCGACCAATCACAGCGCAGAGCCGCTCCTCATGCCGGGGTTTGCATAACGGGCTCCTGTTGGCAGATTTTTATTAAACAAACACTTCATCTGTTTTTGTGTTTGGTCAAATGACACGTCTGTTTTACAAATTCCGGTTACGATATAAAGGTTGATTGCACAAGTGGCCTCTTTATTCAGTTCAACCGCAAATATTTAATCAGCACATGACAAAAAGCGCTCAAGTTCACACCCGAGATCACAATGGAAGCAGGATTAGATGAGTTTTAGTGTGGCGTGGTTGCACACAGCCTGATAAACCTGAGTAAAGGATAAATGAGGTGATAAGAGTCAGGAGTCATGGAGAATATAGGAAAATAATACTGAACAAAAGGGACAATGAAGAGAATGAAACAACAAATATCTGTAAAAACACTCAAATGTGACAGTTTTGAATGGTCTGTGTCCCACATTTTTACAAATACAAAACACTTCAGCAAACTTTAAAACAATTCTCCACAGAATATTATTACTTTTGTTGTTTTTATTCATAAATACGTTTAAACTTAAACTTTACAGAAAGAATGCTCAGGTTTTGATCTGAAAAGGCGCTTTAGAGCTTTTTCACTTATTTAGATTGAGATTTTACATCATTTATTCATGTGTGAGCAAAATGTCCCAGTGAGAAGATCTGGAAATATGACGCCATCTACTGTTTATTCTAAGGGACTGTAATAGATAGATTGTAATTTAACGAAGAGGAGATAATTGTCGTCACAGCTAAGCTAACGCTAAACTCTAAACTTCAGTTTGGTCAAATGGATTAGTATTTTGGAGGAAACACTGGTCTGGTTTTATTTTTTAATAAAAGAGAAGCAGGAGAGGTCTCTAGGCTGCTTTTGGAGGAGAGTGGAGTCTGAGACAGGGATAAAAAAGAAAATCTGTTTAATATTCCTTTTATTTTAAAATAACTAAAGGTAAATACACATATATTTTCTGCAGAATCCTTGTATCCTCTTCTGTAAACTTGTTAAATATTCAGCTGTTCAGTAGCAACATGTTCACGGAGTGTTTGTAATGAAATATTTTGGCTCGACTGAGGGCGTTTGTTTCCCGTCGGTTACGAAACACTTCTCGTCAGTAATTACAGTATCACCCCAGGGCTGATAAGACGAGGCAGTTATAACATGTCACAGTCATTTAAGGTATATTCACAAAAACAAGCCAAGCCTTATGTTTTGGGCTTGTGCAATCGTGTCTCTAACGTATGATAGAAACATACAACACACGAACCCATTTTATATTAAACCCTTATTTCCTGTGAACCTTTATAAACTTGATGAACTCTGTGTTTTTATTGCTTTTTTGGAGGGATTTGTTTTTTTTCCCTTCCTTTTGGAGAATCAGACGAGCCAAATCTGGAAGGACGATTAAATGGATGACTACAACCTGTTTTCTGAGTAACGCACAAACAAAACAAAGGATTTATGTGGTTTTAATGAGATCATATCCCGAGATGAAGTCAGTAAAATGGTGAGAATGTGCCACGTCTGAATTACAGAGATTCAAGGAAATCCCCTGAGAATTGTATCATCCTTTGATATTTCTATCTTCTCATTGATTTATTGATAGGTTCCCATTTTTTATGACACGACCGCATTGATTTAAGGCATTAAACACCGTCTAAACCGCCAAATATCCTGCAAAAATACTGAAGACAGGCTGGAAAAACCCCTAAACAAACCACGACAACCATTATCACAAGGTTGATGGTACTTTTGATGGAAATTTCACTTTACAAATTCATTAAAATCAAGTTTAAAATAAAAGAAGAGGTCACCAATGATGATGAATAACCTGAAGACTCCAGGTAAAACAAATCTCCCACGAATAGAGTTTTATTAAAACTAAAGACTCTTTGTAAATGTCATAATGTCAACAGTAGTGAGGAGTTCCACAAGGATCAATACTCGTCCCACTTCTTTTCACTTTAATCTGAAAACACGGGTCAAAATGTTTGAAGATGGTGCAGTTGTTTATCTTTTTGGGGAAAAGTTCACTCTGTTCCTGCAAAAAAATGTCACACTGTCTGGAAACTGTAGCGACACGTGAGTCTGTTCCTGCTCCAGGGCTCGTCCTGATCAAAAATCACACCTAAAAGTACATTGTACAGGTTAGATGAGGTGGATGTTTGCATGTTCGTTCTCTGCTGCTTTATTCATCCTTGTTTCACAGACTTCACTTCAGTTTACTGTAAAAACTAACAGAATAAATTATAGCTCTAAAACAAAACAAATACAGCGTTAAATAAATAATAAATAGTCCAGTTGAAAATATGGATAAAAAGTTATGCAAAAGGCCTTGAATTGGTTGTAGTTGTAGTGAATATAGATATTATTTTTTGGAGACAGAGTTAAAAATGTTGTTCTAAAAAGGGTCACGTGAAGAGGTCACGTAATGTCACGTGACCTCAGATTGTCCTGTTTACTCTTTGTTACTAATTCACAGAAAACTAATGATTGTCAACTAATCACAGTGAGTTACAAAACTGACACTAAATACTGTCAAAAAGATTTATTTAAAACCTGTGAAAGCTAAAATAGTACATGACTGTAGTATATTACCTCAAAAAAATTACATATGTAAAAAAATTAAAATTAAAAAAAGAATTATGATAGAAACACATAACAATTACAAAAAAAATGAATAAAAAAATGACTGAAGGATCATTATCATAAAAAAATATTAAAAAATATTATAGTCTATAGTTGTTTTTTTGATTGATGATTGATTGATGATTGTGCTGTTTCAGATGATTATGGAAATACATAATTAAATGCAAATATTTGATGAAAAAACAGTAAAAAAATGAAATACAAATAAATCTTACATTCTAACTAACACGTTATATTTTTTTAAATGTCCTCACAAATCTTTTAGAGTGAAAAACTGAAAACACAGCTTGTGTAATATATATAAGAGAAGTGTAATTCTTGTGCTAAATATCTACAGCTACTTTTATATAAATAGTGAATGGTACTAACTCTCATTAAGTGTTTATATTTCTTGCTTTACTGCGTTTAAATGACTTAAATAAAGGACTGAGCCTGGACTTTATCACTGTCTAAGATAATGCTCAGAGAATTGATTTTTCTGATAAAAAACAAAACTTCTGAGACTGAAGTAAACCTGAGTACAACCAGATTACTTTATATGTTTCCTGCAGTATTTCCTGTCTCTATTATGTCCACTTTGCAGAAAAATACATTCACAGTTGACTATTAAAATTAATTCTTTAGTCACATGACCTCTGCTGGTCCTGTTCACACTAAACATTGAAGAAATGAGAACAGAGCTCTTTAAACTCGAGTTATACTGACACCTGCTGGCCGTGGAAGGAACTACTACACCCTCTACAACCACTGGACTCATGTTTTTCACAGTATTTTCTAAAGCAAGAAAGTTGTTTTTCGAAAATAAACTTTTAAACTGTTTCCTAATGGCATCTATTTTTAAAACTAATCCATATTTTACGTGTTAATGCTTCAAAATCCTATGAATGAATAAACCTTTCAATGACTTCCACTAAATTGTGCAGAACTTAGATCACAGGTGACTTTATTTCTTTAATTTAAGTCTTTTTTATTTGTAGATGTCGAGTCGTGTCTTACTCAGTGCAAAATGTACAGACAATACGACTTAAAAAAAAAGAAAATCCCAAAAAGTCTATGGCTGTTCAGTGTCCACTCGGACTCATGTGGACGGGACAAATGGCTTTATGCACTGTTCTTTTTTTTTTTACATCAGAAAATATCACAGTATCAAAAATAAAAAGGCTTTATAAAACACAAAATAAATATGAAAAACAAAACGACACAATACAAAACTGAATTCTAACTTTTCTAAAACACAAAAAAGGTGACATTTTGTAAATAAAAAACATTGTAAACGATGAAAACAGAGGACATCTTTAGACTTTTTGCACATTTTGCACAAGTAGCATCAGAGTATTTACAGTCAATAGTGGGAGGGGACTTCATGATGCAAGATTTAGTCCAAATTTAAAAGTTTGTATTTTTATAGACTGGAAAAATATCTGTGTCAATGTGAAGAGTCTAAAGCAAGGAGCGAACGCCACTGATGTTCTGTTTTTTCAGCTAAAACACACAAAGGGTTAAATATGTAATTATTTGGGGGTGCATGGTGGCAGAAGGGTAAAATGGTGTAAATAATTGCCCCGTAGTGAACAACTGTGAGTGTGAAGTGTTGACCCTTGGTGACAAACAACCCATGGCTTAATACTTAATTTATATTATACTGAAAATGAATTATAGCTTTCTATAAAAAGAGTTATTTACGTATTCTTGATGTTGGATTGTGGAATCCGACTGGTTTAGTTTCTCTCGAGACTGAAGCTAAACTGGAGCCCGTTAAAGCCTCACTGTGTAACATTTAGCCCAAAAACATACATTCTCACACTTATAATAAAGAAAATAGGCCAATACACTGGAGCCTACAGAGTCAGATTTGTACAAAATACACTAAAGTGACCCTGAAAGATGTGTTTTTTCTTCCAAACTTGCCGCAGTTGTACAGATCTGCGCCCTCTGCTGGTTAAAAGTTAAACAGAGCGCCTTTAATAAAATATAAACACAAGCCACGGATCAAACCAACAAAAGTCGAAAAACAAGCTGTTGATGTGAAGGAGGGAAAACGCTGAGTAGAGAGTAATAAACTGAAAAAAAACCCTCATCTGATTGAACCAAACACACAGCATGCTTTAACTTTGGCTGGCGACGTTGTAAAGTGATATCCTTACGTCATTAAAGGTTTACTCAATGACAGTCTCCATTATATTGAGCTCTACTTATTAATAGAGAGACTCCACACTTCTGTTTGTCTTCACATGATGCTCTTTTGCTTTTAATTTTCTCCGTTTGACTGTTTATTTTAGTTTCAAGTTAGTCTTTACGTGATTAAGTCCCGACTCAAACCCGGGGTTAACTCAGTGACTTGGTGACCAGCTTTGTGATCCAACAGAGACTAAAAAACTAAACAAAAACATATCTGGAGAGGTTTAAAGGGTCCATGTGTGATTAGAACTAAAACAACAGGACTCTTCTGATGGCAGGTGTAACAATGATGACGTATGAGGTGAACGAATGCTGTAAACGTAAATGTGACGGTCCACTCTTTCTCAGATGATTGTGCTGAAGTCCTGAGCCTAAACGAGGAACGCTTGAGTGGACGGCGGTCGCTGAATCCCTCGGCGTCAGCGAAACAGTTTTTGGAGACGGCGGCCTCTGTCGTTACATTCGTCGGCTGTCAGCGTTTGTCTCGTCTCTTGTCGATTTCTTTCTGAATGCGAGCCTTCAGAGCCGCTCTCATGGCCAGGTCCAGGAGGTTCTTCTCAGCGACACGTTCCACCACCTTCTCAGGTTTATCCTCCTGAAGAACACATCGAAAAATATCTTATTATCTCTCAGTCATTAATCACAGTAAGTCCTCCCTCTTTGAGCTGAATATTGCTTTCTTTTTGGTTCGTCTGTTTACATTTGAGTGTGTCTACAGCAACTTCGACTGTAAGTAGCTCAAAAAATTATACATGGCTCCCTCTTTATTCCAAAATCCTTGAACTAGTGACTTTATTTGGTTTTATTTTATTATATGTCTATTTCAGTCAGATTTATCCATCTGTAAATTACGTCAACAGTCCCTCCTCACACTCTACCTGCATTTTACTGTAAATAGTACTCATATATATACTGCTTATCCTGATCATTCCGCACTTGTTGCTGATTTTTGATACTAAACCATATTTCATTGCCTTGTGCTTTATGACAATAAATCTGTTATTGTCTTCTTATCTAATCTAACAGTTATCTCCAAGGCTAAGGTCTGTCTCTGTAAAAATCTAGGAGTGAGGTTAATGGAGTCAGAATCAGTCCAAGGAAACACAACAAGGACATAAGCAGCTTCCTACAGCTTTAGGACATGTCTAACATTTACTAAATACTAAATATTTTCTGTCATTGTTCATGTATAATGTACTTCAGTGATCCAGAACTCACAGTAAACTCCATCAACAGAGAGATTTTTAATTTAACTACAACTGAAAGGAAGAATATTTTCACAGTAGAGTTTAATTTTTGTCTAAAGGGGTTTAAGTTAGTCTCTGTAAAATATCACAGAAATATCTGCAGTGGCTTCACCAAAGACTATATTCCAGGTTTCCCAGGATGCTTCAAAGCCTGTTTTCCATACAGTGTACTACAAATCTGAGCGACACTGATGTGGACTGACCTTGTGCACGAGGACGGAGGTGACGGTCCCGGAGTCGGCCTGATAGTCCAACCAGAACAGCTCCGTGCCCTGGCTCTCTGTCTCTGTGCTCGAGCCGCTCTCGTTCCACTCTTCAGCTTCTGCTCCGGCCTCGGGTTTTGAACCGTCTGCAGGAGCGCAATCTTTTATAATCGACTCAAGTATTGTTTTTATTTATTGTTATAGGCCAAAAATGTTGTGTCTGTAAAATAAAGTGATTTCTTACGTCTTCGTTTTGGATGGTAAACCTGGATGTCCGGTCGGCGAGGACGTCTGGGGACTGTGGTATGTCTCCTCCGCTGGAGCTCTTTGGCTTGCTTCACTTCTTTATCATAGTCGTCTCTTTAATCAACATAATTTGACAATTCACAATTTAATTCTGCATGTTAATCATACAGCACATTTAATTGTTTTAGGACTTTTTTTCCCCTCAAACTATTATTTGGTATATTAAGATGTATAGGCCTATTTCATATTCCTCTAAACATTTCTTACAGGATAAACTGTCTTGGCTTGTCTTGTTTCCACCAGCTGCATTTATGAAAAATAATGCAAATTCACAATAACATAAACCAGCCAATAACTGTAATGGCTTTTCATTCACTTCAATGAACAGTAAACTTTAGTGTTTATTTAGCTGCATGGTGCAAAAAATGATAAATTATTGAGCAATAAGACCTTTTGCATCTCTGTAGAACCAGAAGGCCTTTAAATCATTATAATTTAGAAATTTTGTATATGTTTGTTTACTTCCAAGAATTTCATTTGCAGCATAATACTGATCATGCCATGTCTCTACCTTTCTAAGTCCAGCTGTCACATTGTGATAAAACAGAATTCAGCACATACTAGTTTGGGTAGGCCTTGATAAAGAGAAATATCTGGACAACTTTTACCTTTTATCAATAACTAAAGACATAGCAGCATAATGAAATCTAATGACAATGCAATAATATATTCTGTAAATTTAATATATTTTAACATGATTTCAACTATTATTTTCTGATGTCTAACATTCATTTACAATAATCACATCTATCCATTGCCGTGTTTAATTAAGTAGAACAGATAATACTAGTTGTTAGCTAAATACTGCAGTCACCTGGCAATTTGGTTCCTCCGAATATGGTGCAGAAAGCCGTGGCTCATATCCAGGCGACCCCCGGGTTTATATTTCAGTTCGTGCACCTCCTCATCTCTTAAAATATCCATGTTCTCAAAGACAAAAACAAAGCAGACTGACTCAAAAACAAAGTGAGGACACTGACAAAAGCTACACGGCTAGTAGCTGGTAAACTGTTGTCCAACTAACACTTTTCCGGAGTGTGTCTAACGCTACTGAAGAGTTTTGAATTAAAGAGAATTGTTTAAGTACTAAAAATCAACAGAAATATAAGTTGTGTTACATCTATAGAATATTTAAACTGTGTACTGTTTATTATTGACAAAAGAGAGACATTTTCAGCCTTTCACTGAACTCCGGTAAAGTTTTTGCGTCGCCATTTTCTATTTTGAGAAGTGACGCCACTTCCGGCGCGGCTTTAGCTCGTTTAGACGTGCACCAACTGAAGCTTTTCTAAACACAACTCTATTTTTACTTTTAAATCCACGCATCAAACGCAATGATGGTTTCCCTAAAGCGAGAAAGAGATGTAGAAGTGGACGATGATGACAATGAAGATGGAGGTGGGTTTATTTACTTTACTGTTCGTATGTCTCACGTTTGGTTAGCCGGTTGTTAGCATCCGTTAGTGGTTAGTGAATGTGAAGATGCTAGCTCATTGATAACGTTAGCTTTTTGACATAAAAATATTACATTCATACGTTCCCACTGCATACGATATATATATTTAAAGTCTGATTTTTTTTTAACATTAGATATATTTTTTTGTTTTTCTGTCTCTCTTTGCTAAGTCATTTGTAAATTTAGTTCTGGTTATAAATAGGAAATGCTACAGCGTCTCAACCATGTAAATAATGCATGTTTATAACCTCTATGTTATACACTTGCAACACCAATAGATTATTTCAAATACTACATTGTCATTGCACAAGAATAAACAACAAAATTCAGGTGCATTGTCAAAATATGGATTATATTATTACTGTAACATTCTTGCACCAAATAAACAGTTTTGATCAGTGCTGCATTGTCTTTTGGGACCAGGGTTTCAGTTTAAAGACAGACATAACACAAAGCTTGTGTCATTGCTCTTGTCTGCTTCTCCAAACTGGGGCTTTGTAGGTGATAAGTAAACAGTCCCTAAGTATTTCATATTCCAGTGACTGCCTTTTACTGAATACAGGATTAATTTTTATTTTTCAGTGGCAGCAAAAGTGGGAAGAGGACGTCAGACAGAAGACCGCAGGAGTCGTCACTGTCCTTACCTCGACACAATCAACAGGTGAGAAGTAGTATTGTGTAAATGTAATATTACTTTGAATATTACAATAACAATGTTTGAATGCTCTCTGACTGTAAAAAGTATCATTCATTTTGAAAATATAAAGAGGTATAAAGGTTTGGACTAACTTCTACTTGTCAAAACAGGAGATAAATCAATATTAAACACTGAACCAGGACTAAACCAGGACTTTTTTTATTTTGACTCACCATAGTTTGTTTAAGGCTCTGTTTTGACGATGATTTTGAAACAAAGAATAAATGTCCGTCACAGAGAAAACCATAACAGAAGTCATTCTTTGCAATACAGATAAAGCAATAACAATAAATTTGCAATATACTGTGCAGCCCTACTCTGGAGTCTGTCAAATTTACTAATAAATGTATGTCTGATGTCCTTTTTTTTTCCAGGAGTGTGTTGGATTTTGACTTTGAGAAGCTGTGCTCCGTCTCTCTCTCCCACATAAACGTCTACGCCTGTCTCATCTGTGGGAAATACTTTCAGGGTGGGTCAACTAATTATATACGTTCAAGGCAGCATTAGCTCCAATATTAGTTTATGATCAGAGAAAATAAGATCTTAAGATAAGTCCTTCCAGTCAGACCAGGACTAGAATATGATTGGTGTTGTTATTAGATTGTTTTCCTCTCGTGATACATCATTATGATATTTAATAAAAAGCTAAGTGCAATTGGAAAACCATAAAATGTGAGACATTGGTTTATTTCAGACACATTAGATTAAAATGAAGTGACAGTGTGAAGAATTTGTGCACAAACTCCACTTTCTGTTAAAACAGAGCTACTTTTACAGATTATTTTTAAACTAAGGGTATATTAATAATTCATAATTCTCTACTTGTATATAACTGCACTGTGTGACTATTCAGTGTGTATTTCTCTTGTCTTTTGTTTCAGGGCGAGGTCTGAAGTCCCACGCCTACACCCACAGTGTCCAGTTCGCGCATCACGTTTTCCTCAATCTCCACACGCTGAAGTTTTACTGTCTGCCCGACAACTACGAGATCATCGACTCGTCTCTGGAGGACATCACGGTGAGGATTCTGTTCACAGTACGAGACTCGTGTGATGAAGAAGAGCTGTTGTTTAACTGTTGTTCGTTTTTATTGCAGTATGTGCTGAAGCCAACGTTCACCAAGCAGCACATCTCGGGTTTGGACAAACAGGGGAAGCTGTACAGAGCCTACGACGGCACCACCTACCTGCCCGGCATCGTGGGACTCAACAACATTAAAGCAAACGACTACGCCAATGTTGTCTTACAGGTAACACAATTCACATTAGGGCTGTGTTATACTAGTACACAACGTCTGGGGTGATCCATGTCCATACGACTAGGGTTTGTGAGATATTTAACTCTTAAGTCTTTAACATAGCTCTCATTTGCATAACTTCCAAACTGTGGCCTCCCTAGAACCTTAAACATAAATACTCTTATATATCTTCACAATAAGCCACATAAGGTTTTAAAAAGTGTGATGTAATAAATCTCATGTGATAGGACTTCATCTGCAGCAAAGCATTAATACAAAATAAATATTTCTGATTTATAAGGTATTAAGAAGAAGAAGGATGAATTTAAACCAGACTGATTTTATCATTACATTGTTAATTATACCATCAGTAAGAGCAGTATATTAGTAAATGGAGAAAAATAGTTGAGTAAATTCTCTCCACTGTAGATATCCTCTATTCTAGGACTAGAAAAGAATAGTTGAATGATTATGACTTGCTGAATGATTTTTTTAAACAGTCAATTTTTCCTGAAGGTTATCATACCATTTAAATTCATACAATCTTCTGCCTAAAGGAGACTAATCTTCACTCATTTCACCAGTTCCTATTTGTTAATTGTTGGTTCTAATCTCTATTCTGCTGGTCCTAGGCCTTTTCGAACGTCCCTCCGCTGCGTAACTACTTCCTGGAGGAGGAGAACTACAGGGGCATCCGCCGGCCTCCGGGAGACATCATGTTCCTGTTGGTGCAGAGGTTCGGGGAGCTCATGAGGAAGCTGTGGAACCCCAGGAACTTCAAGGCCCACGTGTCGCCGCATGAGATGCTGCAGGCCGTGGTTCTGTGCAGCAAGAAGAACTTCCAGATCACCAAACAGGGCACGTGATTCTCTAGTGCTGGAGAAAAACTTTTAATTAGCTTTTTAAGACTGACCTGTGTGTTTTCTGCAGGAGATGCTGTGGACTTCATGACGTGGTTCTTAAACGCTCTTCACGGGGCTCTCGGCGGCACAAAGAAAAAAGCCAGTGAGTGAAGAGTCCAGAGGAGGATTGTTCTGTTCTCACTCTCCTCTAACCTCTTCTTTGTTCCTACAGCAATAGTTACCAAAGCTTTTCAAGGCTCCATGAGGATATTCTCCAAGAAACTCCCTCATCCAGATTTGGTGAGTTATATTTCAGCAAAAACATCACAGTTCATTAAATATGTCATAAATGATTCTATTGTTATGATATAGCTTAGCTTGCCCACATAACTAGTGTCTGTTAAGTTTATTTTTATGTCCTGGAAATATTTTAAAGGAAAAATAAGCAAAAGAATATTGCAAACTAAAAAGATAAATACATGTAGACACACGAGGGAGCGCTACAGTTTCTATTTTCAAAAGGTGTCCATAAAAAGTGCACCATACTGTTTTACTTTGAGCTCTTCGGGCCATTTTTCCAAAAGGTGGAGCTTAACACTGCAGTGTTTTGTTTGGACTAAAGATAATCCTCACTCGAACGAAAAGGAGAAGCAAAAGGAAAAACAGTGGAAATGTTTTGTTACATGAATAATTGTTGTACTGTACAAAAACAAGCTTTTGTACATCATCAACACCAGGATTTACTCTCTTTTTTATTGATTATTAGCAACACATTCATGTTTTCAAAGTCTGCTTCAAATACCGTTCATATCTCACATCAGGGCTAGACAATAAATCAAGTTAATTAGAGTTTTAGTTTTTTGATGATGTCAAAAATAAGCATATTGCAAAATTAATGGATGGAAAAATGTTTTGGGTAAACAGTGCTATACACTGTTGTGGCTAACGCTGCTGCTAGCTCCAGAGCAGCTCAGATAATCTCTATAAAAACCCTCCAGACAATAAAGACACTAATAATCACCAGAAAAATGAGTCATATTACCATGAAATCTCATGGTTTAGTAAAGTACAAGGAAATTAATATAAACAGGAACAGTACTGTCTGTGGGCAGCGTTTTTTGTTGGTTTATGCAAATTAGCCATGCGCTTCAGAGGGTTTTTTGTGTCTTTTATCAAGACTTTGTGGCCTGTAAATTTGAGCTTGTCTGTGGAAACATAGAATTTAAACTTGGATAAAAGGCATCCAATCTAACTTTATTTTCACACTGAAGGTAAATCATGCTGCTGCTGTTTTTTTTTGTTTTTGCACTGAGCAGAAAAAGAAAGCAAAACTCTAGCAAAAGAAAAAAAATCAATTGAAATTCTCTGACTAAGAAACGATGAAAGAGATTTTTTTGCCGAGCCCTAATTCATAAAGAAACACAAGCCTCTTCAGGAGAAAACCAACCTCAGTACTATTATAAACTCTTGTGTGTTTTATTTCTCAGACTCCAGAAGAGAAGGAGGCGCTGCTGCTGACCGAGGAGTACCAGGAGCAGATGTCTGAGTCCACCTTCCTGTTCCTGACCCTTGACCTGCCCACAGCTCCTCTGTACAAGGACGAGAAGGAGCAGCTCATCATCCCTCAGGTCCCTCTCTTCAACATCCTCGGCAAGTTCAACGGCAACACAGAAAAGGTAACAACAACGACACAAATCCACAAAAACTAACCGGAAAAGCCTTTTAAATGAGCTCTAATGTGTTCTGTCTGTTTTCAGGAATACAAAACGTACAAAGAGAACTTCCTGAAGCGCTTCCAGTTGACCAAGCTGCCTCCGTACCTCATCTTCTGCATCAAAAGATTTACCAAGAACAACTTTTTTGTGGAAAAGAACCCGACTATTGTTAACTTCCCGATCACGTAAGTCCCGATGATTGCATCTTTATCTTGAACTGTATCAGAAAAAAGCTGGGGACTGCTGCTTATGTTTTGCTTATCCTTCAGTTAAGCATCACTCCTGTTTCTGTTCATATCCATTGGTCACGCAGAAACAAAAGATGACACAGTGCAGTTTTTCTGAGGAACTGGAACTTTTACTATGATTCAATAAATGTTTCTAGCCTTTTTCTGTCTAATAACCGCTGAAGTATCACTTTTTCAGCAATAAAAGCCATCTTCTTACTCTTCTAACCCTCTCTTTTGCCCTGAATTATTCTCAGAGCTCATTTGAAACTCACGAATCAGACACAGGTCGAGGTCGATGCATCAGACTCTAAAACACAAACAGAATTAACCTCATTCAGAAAAGAAATGCTGTGTTTTTTCTTCAGGAACGTGGATCTCCGTGAATACCTGACAGAAGAGGCTCAGGTGACAGAGAAGAACACAACGTACGACCTCGTAGCCAACGTAGTGCATGATGGGAAACCCACAGAGGGATCCTACAGGATACACGTCCTACATCACGTATGTTCAAGCAGTAATGTGTCTTTGAGTCTTTGGGACAGTCTGAGGGACACTGAGTTTGTGTCAAAAAAAACCCTGTTACATGATCAATGATAGTATCTGAACTTAACACAAGACAAATCAACACACATAGATTAGAAAAGAGGGAAAAAGAATATCCAAATATTCTAATTTGTTGCAGCATATGACACTTTGAATCTTGAATAATATACATTAGGCATTAGAGCTGCATGATATTGGGAAAATGTGCATTATACAATAACTATTTTAAATATTGCAATAATGATGTGCTCTTTGACAAAATAAAAGAAGAAAATCAAATATTAAAGACTGAACCAGGACTAAACCAGGACTTGTTTATTTGGCCCTTTTTGGAAGATAATTTAAGCAAAAAGTAAAAGTCCATCACACAGTAGCATAATGTTATTGCAATACAAGTCATTCTTTGTGACAACGATTCATTTGTGATTATA
This sequence comes from Rhyacichthys aspro, assembly GCA_036850595.1. Taxonomy (NCBI): domain Eukaryota; kingdom Metazoa; phylum Chordata; class Actinopteri; order Gobiiformes; family Rhyacichthyidae; genus Rhyacichthys; species Rhyacichthys aspro. The sequence goes on along the minus strand of CM072156.1, from coordinate 2,079,309 downwards.
TTGTGCTGCTCTAATTGGTATTTTAATTCAGTAATTAACATAAACTGCAGTTGTTTTTAATAAAGCTGCTCATGTCTCACATTACAACAGGAGTATATTACATTATCAGTGGTGTTCACTTGTTCCTAAATGTATTTTATTTTATAATCTGTCAGGCTTTTATAACGTTAAAGCGTTGTGTGTTCTTTGTTTTAAATCAGGGAACAGGAAAGTGGTACGAGATGCAGGACCTGCAGGTGATCGACATCCTGCCTCAGATGATCACTCTGTCGGAGGCGTACATCCAGGTGAAGCCACACAGAAGTTATTTACCTGTGCTTTAGAGCTCATGAAACAAAAAAGAATATAATAATGATAACGATAAAGCAACAAGAAAAAACTGAGCTCCACATCTGTTTTTTGCACAGAAACTGAATTATTTAGATTTTTACTAAAGTTTTGTCTTCTTTTCTAGATCTGGAAGAGGCAAGGGGGTGACAGTGACACAAACCACCACACGGGGGCGTAAGAGAAGCAGGGTTTACACAGTTTGGGCTCCACTCAGTGTATTTTATCATTCAGAAAACAGCAGAATGTAAAAAAAAATGTGGCAAGAAAACATTATTTACCACAAATACAAATAAATGTACATGTTTTTCTCTGTTTTTGTTTCTAAATAAACTGGACATTGCTCCGTCTGTTTCTGTTTTGGTTCATTTTCAGGAAACTTGAAGTGAGTTTGGCCCAAAACTGTTTATTGCATTTGAAAAGCTCATTCGACGCAGAGATGATTTTTTACATCGTGCAGCAACATTCACAATAATATTCACAACGCTAACATTAGGCACAGCATTTTGGCTTTTGAACTTTACTAAAGCTTACATTAAAGTTACATCAACAGAGCATTTGTTAATAAAATGTTAATCAGTGCAATATTTGTAGAACTTAAGAGTGCAACAGTGTCATTTATGAAGAATAACAGACTGTGTTGAAGACTAGTTGTTATTCTTCCACATGAATTTCTCACAGAAGGCCTGGTTCTGAAAGAAAAGACAGAAAAATAAATTAAATTATTTATGTTTGGAGTGTAAGTCTGATCCTGTTTATCTGCAAAAATAAATAAAAGTGAGATAGAGAAAGTGAATAAAAATTAAAAGTGTATTTCTTTGGTGCTGCTTGTCAAAATAAAAATATAAAAATAAAATCTAAGCAAAAAAACACCTTTACATGAAGCAAAGAAGGAAAAAGAGTCAAAAGAGATAAAGTGAGATAAAGCGTCTGTGGTTTTTGGTGCAAGAAAAGGACAACGTTTTAACCTCGTTGTGAAATCAAAACATTTAAACTTTACTTACGCCACATTTCTGGGCAGTTTTCACGTCTCTGCACCAGAAACTGGGGCCCCACGTGCAGGGGTTCTGTCCCAGGAGCGACGCCTTCTTCACAGGAACACACAGATCCGCTCTCTACGGGACGAGAGGGAAACATATACTCAACCATTTTGGATTTAAATAAAACACAGCAGCCACTTTAACACATATTTAAAGTGGTTTTTCTAACCTCACAGGCGTCTGGGCCGTTCATCTGGTTTCCCAAAACACTCTGGAGACGAGAGCTGTAGATTTTAACGAAGGCCTCGCACTAAAAAGACAAAAAGAAACGTAAGAGCTGTGTTTTTCTGGAGAATGGTTTTAATACGAGTCGGAGAAAAGGGTGGGACCTTAGGAACAGCTTTAGGATGGAGCTCACACACAGACTGAAGGAACGACGAGGTCTCAGCTTCAGTGGAGTTCAGACCCACGTGGAGCCGGCTCAGAACCGACAGAGTCCGACACGAGTCACAGTCCGAGGGAGGAAAGGATTCTGGGAAATAAGAGGAGGGTACGTTAAAGCAAAGATGATTCAAGATAAATCTGTACAAAGCTATGATCACACTGAAGAAAAGTGGCCCTCAGATCTGAGTTTTACATTTATTTATTGAAATAATGGAGAATAAGGCTTGTTTATATAAAAAATACACATACGAAGGGTTAAAAAAGGTGATTTTTTTATATATACTTGTGGCAGCGGGACATTACTGTTGCAAAAGGACCAAAAATATTAATTGAAACTGACTTTCATCTTCCATTTTGTAGAATTTCCTGTAATCAGTCTACACTAAAATATAGAGGACCTTCTCTTTGGTAAAGTATAGTTCCAAACAAAGCTGTAAACTTTCATCAGTCTATTATTATTTATCATTCATGGAATTCCAAAATAAACAGGTTCTATCATTTTCCCTTTATTTAAATCCCTCTGTTGGGACTGTGAACCTGGTTCTAAAAGATGAACCGAACACTGCAGACATCACGCTCTGCTGCCTTTGTCACACATGGTCACTGTTAAAAGCTGTCTATCAGATAGTATCTACTATATTTAACCATTAATGCAACCATTTGATGCTTCATGAATTCATGAAAGATCCTGAAACACAGGAAAAATACCTTAAAAGGAAAAAGAAGGAAGCTATGATTATTCACCACAAACCCAAAATATAAATGTGATTGTGTCTAATTAATGGAGCCCAATCCCACACCTTTGACTTATTCCTCCAGGGAAATGGTTAAAACTACTGAGACCTTCCTACTCCAGGCTCTAGATGTGTTAGATCCACTGAACTCACTTGGTGCAGGAGGGTTTTCCAACAGACACAGATGCAGCAGAGCACAGATGGTATGAGGCGCAGCTGAGGACACGAGGAACTCCACGATCTGTTCTCCGTATTTATTCACGAAATCGTCACACTGCTGCTCGTAGCTCTGAGGAATGAGACTGCACACCTCCTCCATCAGCTTCCTTATCGCGTCCTGGACAAAGAAAGAGTGACTATGTTTACATTTCAGGGTAAAATATGAAGAAATACGAAGCAATGCGACGACTCACCTCGGTCATGTTCTGAGGCAGAAGGGTCTCCAGTTTCTTGATAACGAGCAAACACAGAGTACAAACCGGGCTGAACTGCTCCTGAACAAAAACATTAGAAAACATGGTTACAACAGACCAAAATAAAGGTTTCACTTCTGTTTTCTGACACTCACTCGGTCGCTGAGGTGAGAGTCTAGAGCAGAGCTGGGAACGACTTCATGAGGAAACTCTTCTTTCTTCACGGCACAAAGTCCGAACATCTCACAAGTCTCAGCCGAATTCTACAGAAAAACAACACGCAATTAAGACAGTGTTAAGTATTCAGGAGTATTTTGAGATGGATGGAGGTGTAATATACTCACGACATCAGCAGGAGTTTGCTGCTTGAGCTCAGTTAAGTAAACCTTGACCTGGGAGTGACAGAGTGAAGCCTGCTCCGACGGGAGACGCCGACACAGAGACGGCAAGGCTTCAAAGATCTGAAAGCACTTATTAAAACAACACAAAATCAGCTGCTGATTCAAGAATTAAGTACAAAGAAGCTAAACTTATTGTTAAATTGTATGGCTAAATTTAACTACAACTGTACCACATTTGAATTAACCATTTATTGCTAACAATGTTTTTTTAAAATGTGAGAGTGAGAAGGATGGATCAGGAATGAGTCTATCACGTGTAAGATATTTAGTAGATAAAGTTGGAGAGGCCAAAAGATGGTTTAGACATGTTCAGGGAAGAAGACAAGACATATGGGTCAAAGGAGGTCTAAAGGAAGAGCAAAGAAGAGAGTAAGGGGAGTCCGCTTCATTTAGTTCACACCAAAACTTAAAACAATCCATTTAGTCACTAAAAAAAGAGTGTTCACAGCTGCATTTTAAACTGCACAAAAAACAACAAAGATGCCTTTTTCAAGAAACACACTGAAGGTGCTGTTAGCCCAAATACCAATAAGGCATGTACCATTGCATTTTACCTTCTCAGTGCTTTATATTTGAACTCTGATCATGTTGTTAGTTGGACAATATTGTTATGGTTCGTTTTTTTGCTTTCGAGAAAACTAAGCGTTAGATAATGTGTACATCACCAATTTATGAGTCTCTTCTTGTTTGGACTCGTCTGTGGTTCACTACGGGTTCACATTTCAATGGAACTGTACCAGAGTTCAGTTGGAGGCGCTCTGAGACTCTGTTTTAGAGGAGTCTCGGCACATGTTTGGTGACACTGAGGTTTGTATGGAGCATTCACAGAGAAGTTTGTTGTGGTTAAATCTGGTGAGGTTGCTCTGTTAGTGTCTAAAGACTATTTGTAAAATATAATTATTGAAATGGACTAATACTCTTGTAAAAGCACTTTAACATGTTAGATCATTTTATTGTTTAGGGATATAAACACTTTCAGAGCCAGATCATTCGTTTTTATGTATGTTTTGGTTGGAGGTGGTTGTATAAAGCCAGGTTAGGCAGGTAACTGTCCCAGAATTCCCACAACAACTTAAATCTACTTCATTCTGGTGTTGACAGGGTAGAAGTAGCAGGGGCCTTTTTTTGCTCCTCCTTTTATTTCTTTTTTCCTCGTACTGTTTAGGTTTGAAAGTGTAAAAGAAGAAGTGAATACAAATGTAAACACACCCTTAATATCGGGACTGACTTGTTTTATTGCTGCTACTTTGCGTGTGGTTTTACGGTTGGATTGTTTTTAAGACTCTTTTTTTTTTAATAAGCATTGGGTAAACGTCTGGCTCAGTGTCATAACAGTATTGCTGCACAATGGTTCTTTTTGTTATGGATATTGACATTTAGCGAAACTTATCATGAGAAATATGAAGTATTTTACCGACAAAGAGGAAGTTGGGTCGATAAAAATGAAAACTAAAACCCACTTTGAGGCATGTGTTCAGAGAAAAAAGTGAAGTGAAACTGTACTGACCTCTTTGTCGTTGCAGGAGATCATGTTGGCCGACATCTGCAGGAGCCCAGTGCATTCTGTACACATGTCTGGAGACTGAAAACAAAACACAAACTTATCAAAAACACTATATAACCTTTTATTCTGAAATCACAAAGCCTCAAAATGGTTCATCATGCCCTAAATATAAGCTATCACTGAAGGCATGGACTCTGAAACAAGAGAACAAGGGCATTTTCTGATCGGGAGCTGTGTAATACAAGACATGACAATAATCCAAAAGAGAAAGATCAGTTTTACCGGAGCTTTCAGTTTGATGAATGAAGAAGGGTCTGGGATGAGCCTGGAGGCACCTGAAGGACACAGAGAGAAAAGGTCCTCACACAGAGAAAACACAGGTAGATAGGAAATATATTAAAGTCATGTCTCAGTTTAATATATAAGCCACAATCACTGTCAGTAATGTCAATAATCACTCACCATAAAGCAGCTAATACACAAGGATGTGAAAGATGTAAATGAAAACATCTAGATTAAATTGGTTTAATTTTACTGGTTATTATGGCTAATATATTTGAACTGAAACTAGAGTCCACACCAAACATTCCTACAAAAACAACAGCACCATTGTGCAAAGGATTAAATGTAAGCTCTCTGACTCTAATAAAAACACTGACACTGTTGACAAAATGTTAAGACATAACTTAGAAACCTTATGAAACATGTGTCAATAAACAACTGAAATATAATAAGCAATACTAGCAATAATAATAATAAACATCAGTAGTTTTTATTCAAGGCACAATATAGTATTTAAGGCACACTATACCAATATATACAGCTTAAATAATTAAAAATATAGTTATTATAAGATTTAACTGCCTTTTTAGCAGCATTTCTGAAGTGAACGTTTATTTATATGACATTTCAAGACTACAAAAATCAAAATTAAATATACACAAAAATGAGTTACACATTACATACACATAAGCTAATTAAAATGTGAATCTTTAGCTTGGTTTTATTAATGCTCAAGTGTTTTCTGAAGAATGAGGAAGCCTGTTATTATTGCTCACTCATAGCCATTAGCTAACACTCATAATGAACAGCGCTGGTCAGGTGATTCTAATGTAATAAAGGCATTTTAACCGCTTTAAATATAATAAAAATACACTCACCCGGACATAAAAACACGGAGAGGACTGTTAAAATGAGAATATAAGCTGCCATGATGTGAGGTTGAGTCTGAGAGCAGGTAAAATCACGGATGATATGGTTTATTGATCCTGAAAATGAATCATGAATGCGTTGTTTTGGCAGCACCGGAAATGACGTAACCGCCTCGACCAATCAGAACAGCGGACTGAGGCGCACGCGCTTTCCTGTTGAATTATTAAATTAACGGTTGCTGCTGTTTCTAACCGACAGCTCAACGGTTTATAATGAAACTTTACACTAAAAACACGGATAGGATTGGGTTTTATAAAAGATAATACACAAATAATACATATAAAATTGGTAAAGTTAGAATTGTAGCATAAATGTAAAACAAAACGGAATAATAGTGAGGGTTTAATTTCCTCAGGCTGTTCATCACCAGACCACAAGATGGCGGCAACACGACAACATGTAATTCTACTGCGAATATTTTAAAGAAAATAAATAGATGGTCCTGAAAGAATAATAATTTGCAAAAAATAAAAATTTAAAAAATGTGTATGTGTGTGTATAATTGAATTTTTATTTTATTTTGATGTGTATTTTGATGTCATTTTATTTAATAGACACAGATCCGGGAGGCCCAAAGGGTGGCTACGGGTTGGATTTGGCCCAGCAGGGGTCATCATGTTTTGTCACTTAAACTGCACTGACAACTGATTTAATCTCCAAAAACAGTCAAACATAAAGCCTCCGGTAAAAGCCTTTTCCACAGAGGAGCCAGTGTGTTTATATACACCCCAGAAACAGTCTACTGCCCTCACTCATGTTAACTTTAAAGATTACAGTCTCAAAAAAGAATTCAGGTAATTGTAAGACAATCTGTGCATATTGTACACTTTATAATTCCACATCTTGCCGTATTTTGATGCATTTTTGAAAGGTCAAGGTCTAACAAAAAGTTTGTGAGCTCTACCTCGTCAAAACAAAATGGAAATGGAGGCAGAGGCACACAGAAAAAAGGCATTTTAAACAAACCATTTCTGTTCTGGCTCTTCAAGGGAAAATGTTTGGGCAACCTCTGGTCTAGATGAGCTGCACTAGGTTTAGTTTGTGTCTAGATGAGCTGCACTTGGTTTAGTTTGTGTCTAGATGAGCTGCACTAGGTTTAGTTTAGATCTAGATGAGCTGCACTAGGTTTAGTTTGTGTCTAGATGAGTTGCACTAGGTTTAGTTTGTGTCTAGATGAGTTGCACAAGGTTTAGTTTAGATCTAGATGAGCTGCACTAGGTTTAGTTTAGACAGAGAGTTCACGTGGTCTAGATGAGCTGCACTTGGTTTAGTTTAGATCTAGATGAGTTGCACTAGGTTTAGTTTAGGTCTAGACGAGCTGCACTAGGTTTAGTTTAGATCTAGATGAACTGCACAAGGTTTAGTTTGTGTCTAGATGAGTTGCACTAGGTTTAGTTTGTGTCTAGATGAGTTGCACTAGGTTTAGTTTGTGTCTAGATGAGTTGCACAAGGTTTAGTTTAGATCTAGATGAGCTGCACTTGGTTTAGTTTAGATCTAGATGAGTTGCACTAGGTTAGTTTGTGTTAGAGAGTTGCAAGGTTTAGTTTAGATAGAGAGGCAAAGGTTTAGTTTGGTAGACTGCACAAGGTTTAGTTTGTGTCTAGATGAGCTGCACTAGGTTTAGTTTGTGTCTAGATGAGCTGCACTAGGTTTAGTTTGTGTCTAGATGAGCTGCACTTGGTTTAGTTTAGATCTAGATGAGCTGCACTAGGTTTAGTTTAGATCTAGATGAGCTGCACTAGGTTTAGTTTAGATCTAGATGAGTTGCACAAGGTTTAGTTTAGATCTAGATGAGCTGCACTAGGTTTAGTTTAGGTCTAGATGAGCTGCACTAGGTTTAGTTTAGGTCTAGATGAGCTGCACTAGGTTTAGTTTAGGTCTAGATCAGCTGCACTAGGTTTAGTTTAGGTCTAGATCAGCTGCACTTGGTTTAGTCCAGGTCTAGACTGCTTTGAGTTTTTGTTTTTTCATGTTTAATAGTCAACAAAGCGTACTATATACTGTGAAATATATACTTTGTAAAAAACATTGGGCATTTACAGTAATTAAATAAAATGTACTTGGAATTTGGTATCACTTTTTGAAAAATGAAACCAACATCACGTTCATTCAAAAGCAGAATAAACCTGATCACACGAGGACAGGCACAGGGCCATGTTTGTTTAATTAAAGAAATCCTGTCCATCACGTTCTTCTTGTGAACAATGCACATATTGTACACAATGAAACATTAACATGGATGGAACGTAACACTGGTATTTTATATATTTGACTCACCGCAGCTGTTTGTTTTAGTCAGTGCTATTTAAATAATAATTGGTTTGGAAAATAGGCTTAATTTAACTTTTGCTATGACGTCTTAAATTCTATTCAATACACTATTAGATGAATCAGCAGTTCTTCTCAGAAATGAAACTAAACAAATGCAGTTAATCACGTTTATCCATTGACAAAGTGCCAGGCATTAGAAACAGCAAGGAGTCAAATTATAAAGTTTCATTTAAAAGCACTTCTTACAGGTGAAGTTAGTGTCCTGAACTCTCATTTTGATCACTGACAGATTGAGGGATGTTTAAATTTGCACAACACCAGTCAGAATATTGAAACTCTGCAGCAAATAACTCTTGTGTTCATTCAACTGGAAGCAGAAATTATAAATGAGAGCGCAATCCAACATTTTACATCCTTTTAAAAACAGATCTGAGCTTTTCTTTTTATCGTTACAGCAAGTTCAAAGTTAGATAAAAGCATCAAATGTATTGTTTTGGGTTATATTTGATTAAAAGGCTTTGAATTAGCAGAAGATCTATATTTTTTTCCAAGTAGGTGACAAATACACTTTCCACTTTTCACACAACTAGATAAAAATAAGAAATGTCTGATTATAATAAATTGCGCAAAATATGAAGCACAGACAAAATACAGAATTATGTATATATTATATTTTAATCAGTTTCATCAGCAGTTGCCTCTTTATAAAATTTAATCTAAAAATTACATGATCAAGTAAAAACATTTCAGTAAAGTTTCTATTTCACGTGAATAAAAACAAACCACAGTTTAACTCTTTACGGTAATTATGTTCTAATTATAAACCTGATGTTTTTCGATAACGCCACACAGAGAATGAGGAAACACAGACTGCAGACTTTCCTATCTCTGTCGCTGCACCTGAACGCCACACGATGCTGTGGATAAAGCTGGACTGAAGCTGTGAGACCAGTTTGATTTTCTTGGTAATCACATAATAATCCTTTTACCAGAATCACATACCTACCGTCTGATCGCTAGTTCCTCTTGATCGTAAAGAAGAAGATACGATCTGGGTTTTTCCAGCGCTGAGATTTTTAAATTTAATGTGCATTTACTGTATTTCAAGCAGGAAAAATACAATAGTGATGACTTTAATATGGCAAGAGACAACAGCTGCACAATGCATCATAAATCTATTGCAATATAAAGCTGTGCCTTTGGTAAAAGTGCTCAGTCTGCAGTAATATTCAATGTGTCAGACATCTACATAAATAAAAATCAGTGTTATCACGGCTGGAATCCAAACAAAAGTTCAGACCAAAGCTGATAAATTAGTTCCATTGTATTGTTTTAGGTAACTCTGGTTTGTTTTTGTTTTTTTCACACTGGGCTTTTCGTCACCGCTCACAGTCTTTATAGTTTAAACAGATAACATGAATGAATAGACACAACAAGACATTATTATTTTCATTATTTTCAGAAACAACTTCAAATGCACCATTTAACACTCAGATAAATACACAGTGAAATAAGGAAATCGTATCACGGACGTAAAAAGAACGACCACTTTTCAGAGCAAACAAAGTCTAATGTTAAATAGTTACGTATGAAGGTAAACTGAATAAACTCTAATCTTTTCCGTGTTAATCATATTTCTGAAGAATAATTTACTGCAGATCGCTCCAGGAAGTGCTGTTGGATCGAGGCTGGGTGTAGTGTAGTATAGCGTAGCATAGCATAGCGTAGCACAGCATAATAAGGTATAGTATCAGCATTGTACAGTACAGTATAAGTGCAGTTTAGTGTAGTATAGTCTAGTATTGTATTGTATGGCATAGCATCGTAGAGCATAAGTGTAGCATAGTGTAGCACAGCATAGTATGGTATAGTATCAACATAGTACAGTACAGTATAAGTGTAGTATAGTATAGTATAATGTAGAATAGCATAACATTGTATAGCATAAGTGTAGCATAGCGTAGCACAGCACAATAAGGTATAGTATTGCTTAGCACAGTACAGTATAACTGTAGTGTAGTATAGTATAGTGTAGAATAGCATAGCACAGAAGAGTATAAGTGTAGCATAGTGTAGCACAGCATAGTATGATATAGTATTAACATAGTACAGTACAGTATAATTGTAGTATAGTATAGCGTAGAAGTGCATAGCATAGCATAGTAGAGTATAAGTGTAGCATAGCACAGCATAGTATGGTATAGTATTAGCATAGTACAGTACAGTATAAGTGTAGTATAGTATAGTATAGCATAGCATAGCATTGTAGAGCATAAGTGTAGCATAGCGTAGTATGATACAATATGGTACAGTTTACGTGTAGTGTAGTAAAGTATAGTATAGTAGCTATGTACATGTTTTGTATAGTGTACCATGTTTTTTGTTAGTTTGTTTTTTTTATCTTTGTTTGTTTCCTCCCAAAGAATATTACAGTATATCATGGCGTGTGTGTGTATTATTTATTTATTTATTAACATACTACTACAACAAAGCTCAATGGAAAACACAATACTAATTTTAAGGACTGACGTGATGTGTGTGAATGGCTATAATTATTGCACAAAGAACTAATAATTATATTCTTTATTGATTCAGTGCTTTGTAAAATGAAGACTTCCTTGAGCGTAGGCCCTGCAGCTGTAATAAATAATTCAAACATGATTAACTCATGACGGACTGGAACAGGACAGGGCTGTGGTTAGCGTCTGTGTCTGGGATTAGCCTCAACAAACAGCAACCAATCATCAACTCATTAAATACTACAAGAGGCTAACCCTGGACTCTCCCAAACAGAGTTATGAGCATTAGGTCATTAATGGGACTTCCTGATGGTTTGATGAAAATCTATGGTAAATTGTTCTAAAAATAGTTCCTGGTTTCGAGAGATTCATTTTTAGAGAGACTTGTCAACGAGCTAAAGGGTTAGATTAAAAAAAAAAATCTTATGGGTGTGATTGAGGCCGTGTTTATCCTGAACATGTTTGACTCCAGTCTCAGATGTGACCTCTTACAGAATAAAACACTCTGAGCATAAACTTTTAGCTTTTAGTGTGTTTCAAACAGAACCTGAGCTCACACTGAACGGGTAAATCTCAAAAGACGAAAGCTGAAAGTCACGATTTAATAAAAATGAAATAAACTGGAAAGGTGGAAGTAGTTAGGTGGCAATGTTTCAAGCTAAAAAGAAACATGCTCTTTTTGCAGTGTGTTTCATTTACAGCATCGAGAAGCCAAAAACATATAGATCCCTGTTTATATGGATCTGCGTTTGAAAATATAGTTTATTTAATTTATTGTACGTTCTCGTATCACTCAAGCTCTTTGACTAATTTAGCAACAAACAAAAACACTTGTTACTTTTCTTTTTTCAGCTGTTTCTCTGTTAAAAGACATATTCAGCTGAAAATACACTTTATCTGCAGCTATTAAACTTCCTGGAACGTCATGTGACAAGTGTCGACCAATGGGAGCGCTCCTTTTTGGAGCATGTGATTGTCCAAGGTTTTCTGTTCCTGAATAGAGGTTCTCATCTATTACAATCCCTTAGAATAAACAGGAGATGGAGCATAAAGACTGTTTTTACACAAATGATTGATTTTACGATAAACTATTTGGGTTTAAACCATTTTCACAACTAGAATCTGTCTCTGTGGACCCACACAGAATGGTGGATAAATACATTTCAATTATCATTACTACTTTTTCTATTTTCAATACTAACATGTGCTGCACTGCCTTGTATAACATAGACCAGGCACATACCATTTAGACATTTTTTTCTTTTAGCTTGGCGGGAAATGGCAATGAAAATACACTTTATTTTCCTCCTTTGGTTTTGGTAAAAATGTTCCAAAACCAAAGGAGGAAGTGTCAGAAACGTCCAACTGGTTTGTTCATGTCACGCTCCGATTAATGTTGTTTAATCTGGTCAAAGTAAAACAGTACAGACATTGGCCTCTGAACTTTAGCATAATTCTATACAATCTAAGTGATTTCTTTAGTTTATGCACTTTAGATTAGTTTTACTGTATTTTAGTTCATGCCATCGGATAAACTATGAGCATCTACGTTATATAAATATGAAGCACACATTCCTGGAGCAGTCAGGTGTTTAATTCAATCAAACACAAGAGACAATGGCACTTTATTCTTTGTTTGATGGAATTATTTAAATAAACTTCACAAAACACATCTTTTTGTTTGAAAAATGAATTATACAACGAGTAAATCACAACGGTATATAGAGTATTTTTATTTAAGTTAAAGCTCCACTCAGACTCCACTCTCCTCCAAAATCAGTCTAGAGACCTCTCCTGCTTCTCTTTTATTAAAAAATAAAACCAGACCAATGTTTCCTCCAAAATACAAATCCATTTGACCAAACTGAAGTTTAGAGTTTAGCGTTAGCTTAGCTGTGACTTCAGCGTCAGGACGACAATTATCTCCTCCTCGTTAAACATTACGTGATTGAATTGACAGTATTTATCTGTGTTTTACGTTGTCTCCCTTTTCTCTGTTGATGCTTTTCTTTTTTCAGCTGTTTCTCTGTTAAAAGACATATTTTGTCTACATAAAACCTGCCTGTTATGAGACTTACGGGATTTTTCTTCTTCCTTGTCATCTTTCTTTGTTTTTATCGAAGTGTGAAGAGGAACCAGGAAGACAGAATACCTTGACTTTAATTAGCATCACTAAAAAAATTCCAAAGGGAGGAAAGTGCTCTGTGACGTGATGAAGGTGTGGTATAAAAGATGCAGAAGGAGCCCGGGGCCGCACTGGGTCCTGACCACAGCCTGACACCAGTTTGGACGATACACACGAAAAAAGACACATACTTCCGTTTGATTTATTATTTTTACATTTTGAATCCAGCGGTGTGTTTTGTGCAGACATGAAGCTGTTCCTGGGTCTGCTGCCTCTCGCTCTGCTCCTGTGTCTGCAGTGGGACGTCCAGGCGGGTGAGTACAAACTATTACAATTAACTATCTGGGTTTAGATTTGATGGAGTGGTCACAATTGTATTTAAGAGCATGCATTTGAGGTATTATATTGCAATTATGGGATAAGACTGATATTTATGTGTAACTACAACAAAAAGTAGTTAGACTTGAACAGGCATCGAAGAGCCAGGTCTGGTTCTGGAATAAAATCACTGCAGTAATAATAGTTTAGCAGGGATTAAAGTACTTTACAAATGACTACAGCTATTATATTAATAGTCTATTAAAATGAGGGTGTGTCGATGTAGATTGCACTTCAGACTTTTGCATATTAAAATGCACTTAACTGAAAATAAAACTGGGCTTTTTATGGGAAAGACAAAATGTAAAGCTGCATCTGTCGGCTCCAGCCACTGTTGGAACATGCCAGATATTCAAATAAATAATTTGGACTTAAATGGACAAAGTCAAAGTTGAAACATTCATTTGAATTAATTATTTCATACAATTATGATTAGACATAATTTGTCATTTTTTGTCATTTGTAAACAGAAAAGTTCATAATAATACTAATTTAAATTGGCTGAAAAGAAGGGAAAAAAAAACTAATTTTCAACAAAACACACAAAAAAGTGCATAATTACATTAAAATAACACTGTGCATTTGTATTTTGGACAAATATTAATTTAAAGCTCTACAGAATCTATAGACAGTGGCTTAGTTCTAAATATTTTAAAATGTAATTCATATTAAGTATCAAAAGAGGACAAATATAACTAATAAAATGTTTGTGTCTTATGTCTTTATGGGTCTATTAAATATGAATTTTGTTAAGCTTTGGTAAATTGTAAAGCTTTGGTAAAAATAAAGTGGCTGCCTTTTTCCAGAAAAAAACGAAACAGTACAGAATGAATATAATTACATAGCTCATTATTTATTGGAGGAATTAACAGCGTTGCATCTGCCCCACTGTTATCTGAGAGATTAAAGAGGCCATCTTTACTGTAGTTCTAAACTTAGCCAAGATCAGGTCATCATTTAAGTCTTAAATATGTTTTTGTTTTATTCCAGAACTGAGCAGAAGCATGATCCAAAGAGCAGTGAGAGCGGCCAAAGTGAACGTGGACTCAGCGTACGAGTACTCCAGACGAGAGTGAGTACTACTCTGGACAGTACCGTCCTGTTTTCACACTTAAAGCTCCACTCTCTGATTTTCTTTTCTTGTCCCTGTCTCAGACTCTCCTCCAAAATCAGTCTAGGAACCTCTCCTGCTTCTCTTTTATTAAAAATAAAACCAGACCAATTTTTCCTCCAAAACACTAATCCATTTGACCAAACTGAAGTTTAGAGTTTAGCGTTAGCTTAGCTGTGACTTCAGCGTCAGGACGACAATTATCTCCTCCTCGTTAAACATTACGTGATTGAATTGACAGTATTTATCTGTGTTTTACGTTGTCTCCCTTTTCTCTGTTGATGCTTTTCTTTTTTCAGCTGTTTCTCTGTTAAAAGACATATTCAGCTGAAAATACACTTTATCTGCAGCTATTAAACTTCCTGGAACGTCATGTGACAAGTGTCGACCAATGGGAGCGCTCCTTTTTGGATCATGTGATTGTCCAAGGTTTTCTGTTGTTTTGAAAAGAGTTTCTCATCTATTACAATCTCTTATAATAAACAGTAGATGGCATCATAACATTTTTCCCCATTTTTCCACAACTCGAAGAAAAAGGAAGAGTTACGGTGTGTTTAACTGTGTTTTACAGGAGCATTGAGCGTGTGAAGCGTAACGCAGCGTCTCCTGCAGACGTCCTGAGGCTGATGAAGCAGCCGGTGGGACTCACTCGAGAGGCTGTACGTGCTGCCGACTACATGGACAGTGCCATCGCTTATCTCCAGGAGAGTCTGAGCCGCCGGCACAAACGGGCCGTCAATCAAACAGGTGAGTCTTTCATTCATTTACACCATTATCCAGCTGCTTTGGGCATAAGACAGAGTCAAAACTGGATTATTAAGGGTCGGGTTTCCATTAGTGTCCAGAATTGAGTCTTGGTTCAGAAAAAAATACAAAATAAAGAGACTGTGGCACAAAAACATCCATTAAATGCACTGAAAATAGATCAAATGCGACAAAATGAGAGACTAAACATAACAAAACTATGCCCTATGCTTAAAAAATAATCAAACACAGTTAAAGAGTGGTGCACATTGACAAACTGGACTATTTCTGTTTTGTGAAAAGGGAAAACCCAGACTATTACTGCTTTTACTGACAAAAAACATTTAAAGCGATAAGAAAAAAGACAATAAAGTGACCTGAATGCAGTAGAAGATGTTGATTCTGTTTTTTCTCTCGGTCAGAGCTCTCAGACGAAGACATGAAGGCCCTCGCTGCAGAAACCGGCTGCTCTCGCCAACACCTTGTCCCGTCGTGTGATAGTATTCCCAACTTAGACAAGTACCGCACGGCGAGCAGCATCTGCAACAACAGGTCCGCCTCACACTTTTTATTTAGAAACATAAGCAGCCCTTCATGTGTGGGTTGTATGGGTTTAATTCCCGTGTTTTTCTTCAGGGATCACCCTCGATGGGGAGCCTCGAACACTCCTCTGATGCGTCTGGTTCCTGCTCAGTATCAGGACGGGATATTTCGGCCCAAAGGCTGGGAACCGGACGTCACAGTCAACGGACATTTGCTGCCACTGGTATTTTATCCCATAATATTATCATCACTACATGAAATCTAACCAATCTAATGCTGGTTTTTAATGACGAGTGTTTATGAAGACTGTTATTTGGCGCGTATCAAATTGACAAAGGCCAAAAGGTAGATAATTTGCTGCTGTTTCTGTATTTTTATCTTTTTTGAGCTGTTTCTCTGTAAAATAAGACGTATTTCCAACAGAATAACCCATTTCCTTGGTTTATTTCCTTGTTCCTTCGTTGTTGACATCAGTGTCGATCAATGGGAGCGCTCCTTTTTACCTGAAGTGAGCTGTGATTGGACAAAATCCCGCTGTCATCTGTTAAAATCCTTCATTATAAAGACTAGATCACGTCTTAAGGTCTCATTTTTTCACAGATTATTCCTGTTACAATAAGCTTCAGGAGATTCAACTGAAAAACTAAATGAAACAGGAGAAGAATTCAGACTGCTGCTGTCTCTTCTGACCTGAATCTTTCTCCAGGTGAGGCTCGTGTCCAACCGGATCCTGAGCACGGCCAACGAGGTGGACAACGACCCTCTGTACTCGCTGCTGGTGACGTTCTTCGGGCAGTGGACGGACCACGACCTGACGCAGACGCCCCAGTCGCCCATCATCCGCTCGCTCAACTCCTCGGAGGACTGCGACCGGAGCTGCGCCCGGACCGAGCCCTGCTTCCCCATCAAGGTCTGAGTCGTTACGTCGTGAGGTCATAACTGCACAGGCCACGTTTACATTCACTTCATTAGATTAAGACCCACAGAGTTTGGATTTAACTCTCGTAATTTTAACTGCACATCCGTCACAGACACCTTGGTTTGTCAAAAACGCAGAAACATATTTTCTTTTTCCTGTAGCTTAGCCATTAGCCGTTTAAACAGTGCCAGTCGAGTCCTTGTAGTCCTCACAGAAGCCTTTCTACAGCTTCCTATGGCTCCCTTTAAATCTGGGCTCTTTGTCGCTGTGAATACTCCAAAACCAAAGAGAAAAATCCAACATTCTGAGTGTTTTTGTCCATGTTATTCATATTTATTTGCGTTAGCTCTGATGAAAAGCTCTAGCCACGTCGTATGGTTTTGAGGGGCTCTCTGGCGCCACCTACAGATCAATGAATCTGAAATATGATCTATCTCAGAACCCCAGCTGCTTTTGTACTGAGCTAGCTCTTGCTTTTGGCTCCAACTACGTTACCCAGAATGCTTTACACAGGACATTTCAAGCATTTCTTTCTCTTAGGAATAAAATAAGTGTTTCTATTTTCAATCACATTATAAAACAGCAACAAAAACTTTATATTGATTCATATTTTGTGTGTTTTTTTTAAATAAAATTTGATAATTTTATTTATCTTTTATATTTCTAATGGCTTCATATCTACCTTTTCCATTAAAGTGACACAGGTACAACACATATTTTCTGTTAGCCCAGATGTGTACAATATATATCTTCACTTTACAGAAATAATATCACTAATAATATGTTTTTGTCAGAAAAATTAAAGCGAGGAAAAAATGGTAAAAGGGGTTTTTAAGAGTTTTGAATTTTAGTGACTTACGTTTTAGTCCTGAGCCAATGTTTATCTCTAAAGTACAAAAGCAAACCCTAAAACCTTTAACACAAACCCATTCTTTGCAGTGAGAATGTAACTGTACAAATCTAAACCACTTCTGGTGTTGTTCCCAGATTCCCGACGACGACCCCAGGATTTCCCGAGGCCGCTGCATCCCGTTCATCCGCTCGTCTCCGGCCTGTACTTTGGGGAGGGCCCGGCAGCAGATGAACTCCCTCACGGCCTTCTTCGACGTGGGGCAGGTTTACGGGACGGACGACACCAGAGCCCGAGCGCTCCGGGACTTTTCCTCGGACCTGGGCCTGATGAGGGTCAACAAAGACTTCAACGACAACGGCCGCGAGATCCTGCCGTTCAGCACCGCGCAGCCCAACATCTGCGCCACCAGGGGGCGCATCACCAACGACACCAACGCTCAAGAGGTGTCCTGCTTCATCACAGGTGAGTGGAGACGGAGGTGTTGGAGTAGATTCAGGTAAAGTCAAACATTTCATTCAACAAAGGTCAAAGAAATTATGTTTAAATAAAGAATGACTGAATGTAAACAGACTTATACGATACTGTCCAATTAATTAATTAGTTAGTTTCATTTTTAAAGGGCCAACTCATCATCTCACCGTCAGAAAATCAAAATAAATCAAAAAATAAAATAAAAATAAATAAATTCAGAAATTCTCAATCACTATTTTTTTTCTTATTGGAACCATTATTTTTTTTTTTTTTTTTTATATATTTTTAGCCTAATTTGTTCCTTTTGATTCCCGTTAAATAGTTGGTCAGTTACATCGTCGTTTCTTTTTACTGCCAAAATGGCCGCCCTTCTGACTTTTTTACAAACATTTTTTTTTACTACCAAATGCCCCTGGACCACAGTAAAGTTTTATTTTGATAATAAATTATCTGGCAGCTCAGGACATTACAGTTAAGTGAAGAAAACTAAATGGAAAACCTCGATTAAAACCCCTCAGTCAGGTTTCATTTAGTTTTAAATTAAAGAAAAATCACCATCAGAACCATTTCCATTTGGTTTGTTCAAGGACAACAGGTGGAAGAGTGGAAAGAATGAAAAACATTTGCAAAAAGACAAATTTGTGCAAGTATTGTTTATAGAAATGGTTAAGGTTTTGTCGTCTGATGCGTTGCGTCTGCAGGTGATCCTCGAGCGAATGAAAACATCGTCCTGGCCTCGCTCCACACTCTGATGCTACGAGAACACAACCGTCTGGCTCGAAAACTGGCTCAG
This sequence comes from Rhyacichthys aspro, assembly GCA_036850595.1. Classification (NCBI taxonomy): domain Eukaryota; kingdom Metazoa; phylum Chordata; class Actinopteri; order Gobiiformes; family Rhyacichthyidae; genus Rhyacichthys; species Rhyacichthys aspro. The sequence goes on along the minus strand of CM072156.1, from coordinate 2,060,566 downwards.
CTCAACCCTCTCTGGGACGGAGAGACTCTCTATCAGGAGGCTCGCAAGATCGTAGGAGGAATGGCTCAGGTGAGGCTCCACACCTGCCTCAAACTGCCTCAAACTGCCCTAAACTGCCCCAAACTGCCCCAAACTGCCTCAAACTGCCTCAAACTGCCTCAAACTGCCCTAAACTGCCTCAAACTGCCTTAAACTGCCTCAAAATGCCTTAAACTCCCTTAAAAAGTACGTTAGACTTTATTCACACCAGATTTAGCTCACATTTAGCTCATTTTTTTTTCAATTCATAATTTCTTGAAACTAAAAGTGAAAAACTCAAAGTCAAAGTCAAAAACTATTTTTGTTGGCAGTGAGTTTGTCAGAGCCTCCAAAAAGGGAAGCTGTTTTGTCGTCATTCTTTTGTCACAGTTTAATAAATAGTCAATAGTCATTAAAATACCTAACCCTCGAAGCTGGAGGCCTGCACATAAAGATCACAAACATAACAAAATAAAAAACAAACTGTGTAACTCTTTACATTTGTCTTCTCCTTCTTCTTCTTCTTCTTCTTCTTCTTCTTCTTCTTCTTCTTCTTCTTCTTCTCCTCCTCCTCCTCCTCCTCCTCCTCCTTCTTCTTCTTCTTCTTCTTCTTCTTCTTCTTCTTCTTCTCCTCCTCCTCCTTCTTCTTCTTCTTCTTCTTCTTCTTCTTCTTCTTCTTCTCCTCCTCCTCCTCCTCCTTCTTTCTTCTTCTTCTTCTTCTTCTCCTCCTCCTCCTCCTCCTCCTTCTTCTTCTTCTACTTCTTCTACTTCTTCTTCTCCTCCTCCTCCTTCTTCTTCTTCTTCTTCTTCTTCTTCTTCTTCTTCTTCTTCTTCTTCTTCTTCTCCTCCTCCTCCTCCTCCTTCTTTCTTCTTCTTCTTCTTCTTCTCCTCCTCCTCCTCCTCCTCCTCCTTCTTCTTCTTCTTCTTCTTCTTCTTCTTCTTCTCCTCCTCCTCCTTCTTCTTCTTCTTCTTCTTCTTCTTCTTCTTCTTCTTCTTCTTCTTCTCCTTCTTCTTCTTCTTCTTCTTCTTCCTTCTTCTTCTTCTTCTTCTTCCTTCTCCTTCTTCTTCTTCTTCTTCTTCTTCTTCTTCTTCCTTCTTCTTCTTCTCCTCCTCCTCCTTCTTCTTCTTCTGCTTCTTCTTCTTCTTCTTCTTCTTCTTCTTCCTTCTTCTTCTTCTTCCTTCTCCTCCTTCTTCTTCTTCTTCTTCTTCTTCTCCTTCTTCTTCTCGTAGGTCATCACGTACCGAGACTGGCTGCTCCAGATCGTGGGCCCGGACACCATCGCCGAGCGGTTGTCCACGTACCCGGGCTACGACGCCGAGGTGAACCCCAGCGTCGCCAACGTGTTCGCCACCGCCGCCTTCCGCTTCGCTCACCTCATGGTCCACCCCACCATCTTCCGTCTGGACGAGAACTACAACGAGCACCCGAAGTTCCCCAGTACGCTGCTGCACACCGTCTTCTTCGCTCCCTGGAGGATCATCTTCGAAGGTGAGGCCCTCAACGCATCCTCCTCGATGTCAAAGTCAAAGAAACGACACTGAAAAAGCTGGATGTTTTTAATTTCTCAGGCGGTCTGGACCCGATCCTGAGAGGCGCAATGGGACGTCCGGCCAAACTCAACACTCAGGATCACATGATGGCGGACGAGCTGAGAGAGAGGCTGTTTAAATTCACGGCTCAGCTGGCTCTGGACCTGGCCTCTCTGAACATGCAGCGAGGACGAGACCACGGGCTGCCAGGTATCATCCTCAATTATGTGGTTTTTCGGTAAAAACAGTCTCCAAAATACTGGCTCCCGTTCATAAATTTGGCCACAATGCACACTTTACTTTATTTTAATCACATGTACTTTTTAAATTCTCTCTTTTTCTCTCATGCAGCACTTGAGTCTGTTTCATTAGTTTAAATTAAGTGTTCATTATTAAATGCAGAGTTATCAGGCCATATTTAAAATTAGTCTGAAACAGAAGGTTTGTTTGCATCTGTCCTCTTCTTCAAAACAAGAGGACTTTTTCCCTTTTAAAGCTCTATATTTTCTTTTCTCTTCTTTTTTTCCCCAATAGTCATTATATTAAACATAAAATAACAACACTTCCCTTCATTTTCCTTCCTCTTGTTCAGGATATAACGAATGGCGGAGGTTCTGTGGTCTGTCCCAGCCTCAGAACGTGGACGAACTGGCCGTGGTGCTCGACAACAGGGACCTGGCGGAGCGGCTCCTGGAGCTGTACGGGACGCCCGAGAACATCGACGTGTGGCTGGGAGGAGTGTCCGAGCCCTTCGTCAGAGGAGGACGAGTGGGGCCTCTGTTCGCCTGCATCATTTCAGATCAGTTCCAGAGAATACGACAAGGAGACAGGTGAATATCAACAGAAACGGACTCTTTATCAGACTAACGGCCAGAAGGTGGAGCAGCTCAACACTTTTAATACTGAGGAGCTCTTTTGTCTGGGTTACATCAAGAAAAAAGCACAACAAAGACCTTTTCTTTTATGTAATTCGAGGAGTTTTGAGGTCAGTCAGTGTCTACTCTACTGAGAGACGTTTTATATTGTTTCCTGGTCTGGTCATTTAAGTGTTAAAAACAAATCAAAACTGTCCAGAAGAGTCAAGATAAGAAGTAAACTCAGAATCATTGCCTCAAATACAAAACTCTAAACAATTATAGCCATCCTTTCTCTCACAAAAACATTTATAAAAAGTCCTTTGTCCCACTTTCATTAAAAAACTCAACCAATCAAAACCATTTTAGAGACTTCTCTTCAGCACTGAGCTCTTTACTAAAGCAGCCTCCAACTTAAATTGTGTCCTGTATCTATAACACACTGTTAATTATTTATATACTTATTGTGTATGCTTTTTTTTTTATTTATTTAATGCTGATATGGATTGTGTGTGAATGAAATGTGAACGTGTAAGACAAATTTCTGACAATAATTATTCAATTCAAAAAAGCTCCTTATATTTTCCACTTTCTTTCTAACTTCATTGTTGGGACAGAACACAAACACAAACAAGTGTGGATTAAACTCAAAGTAAAAGTGTGAATGTTTCCTGTCAGACTGTGGTGGGAGAACAGCGGCGTCTTCACCGAGCGACAGAAGAGATCTCTGCGGGAGTCGTCTCTGGCTCGGATCATCTGTGACAACACGGGCATCACCGAGCTCCCCAACAACCCCTTCCAGTACCGGCCCCGAGGGCAGGGCTACACCCCCTGCTCCCAGATCCCCAGGTTTGACCTCAGTCCGTGGCAGGAGAACGGAGGTGAGGCCCCCAGAGCCGTCCCGACAGGAAAGACTCATTTAGCGGCATTTTATCTCAATGTATGGTTTTTCTTTTTCTTTTCTTCTGTAGCACAAGGCCCAGCGGGACCCCCAGGACCCTCAGGAGCCCCAGGACCCTCAGGACCACCAGGTAAATGTGGGCCCCTCAGACATTTTAAGTTAATTTGTCGTCTTTTATTTGTTAAAGCTGCGAGATGTGGCTTCATCTGATTCAAAAACAGATGTATACATGCATCAAAAGGGACTCACTTTATTTATTTTTTGTTTGTCCTCTTTGTAAAATTATTCATTAAAATAATCTGTAATGTCCAGATATGGAACAAGCTTTAATTGACAAAAACATAGGAGGACATATTATAGCTAAACAAAAATATGCTAAAAAGTAAAAAAAAGAAGTGACATCCAGACATTTGTTTGGGTCTGATTGAAAAAAAAGTTAATTGGAAGTCAATTGTGAGAAACAATATAATATTTAATTTCTTTTGTAAATAAAGATACTATATGACCATTTATTCTTTTGTTTTAATTGGATTTCCTTAAATGACAGTGGAGTTTAGATTTTGCCACATTAACGCCTCCACAGCAAATGGATAAATGTGAACCATGTCCTCTGAGATTTCCAATAGAGCTTGAGATTTATTTTGGGAAACTGTGTAAATATTCTGTAAGTTTCTGCAAATGTACGTAAAGTTTAGAGTGTGTCAGAGATGAGAGAGTTTGGAGAATGAGCCGAGGAAATGTACTTTAAACAAAACATAACATTACAACATTTACAACTTTTATAATTTACCAGTTGCTGTATTAAAAGTTGGAGAAAGAGTAACATATTCCAGGATAATTAGATCAGACTCATTAGATCTTGCCTTAATGCTGTTTATGACACTGCAGAGCATATTTCAAAGCATTTATCCAGAGTTTTGAGACCCTTACTTCAGAGTAAACCACTTTACTTCATTTTTCGTGCGCACTATTCACTTGTGTGTGTTTTAGTCCAATCAAAGGTCTATAAGTGCATCCAGACTTTATATTGTAAAAGTTTAGCATCTTTAAAAAACAACCTTAGTCTTGTTTGATTCAGCCGCTGCATGTTCTCAACGTTTTTACTGAACTACCTTTTAGTTTCAGTAAAACTAAGGGTTTAAAATGATATTGACTTGACTGTTTTAGTTCCTTTAGTTTTATAAAAGTCCTTCTAGGGGGCTGCTGTTTTCTTTTGTCCTTATGTGATATCTTTCAAATAAACCATAAATAAATAGATTTTATGATGTGGTTCTCATTAAAAAGAAGTCTGAAAGTTTGTCTTTGCCCCTCCAGGACCCCCCGGACCCCCAGGCTCCGCCTCTAAAGTGGCTTTCGCTGCACGTCTCGGTAACGACGTCCCCAAACAGTTCAAGCCCCTCATCTTCGGGGAGGTGATCTACAACCAGCAGAAGCACTACAACCCAAAGTCGGGCGTGTTCACCTGCCAGGTCCCGGGGGTCTACGAGTTCCACGTGTATCTGCAGATCCTCAACGACGAGGCGGTGGTGGACCTGATGCAGAACCGGGAGCGCGTCCTGCACCTGTTCACCACGAGACACGACGGGTCCCTGACGTCCAGCGGCACCACTCTGGCCCGGCTCGAGAAGGGCGACAAGGTGTACCTGGCCGTCACGGGGGGCAAGAACAGTCTGGTCAAGGACAGTCAGTTCTCAGGGCACTTACTTTTCACTGAATAAACCACGACAGTTTAAACATAACACATCTCTACGACACTTTTCCAAATCACACAAAGCCTCTCGACACCTGGTAGAAAAAAAGTTGTCATTATTTTAATTTTTCTTATTTAATATAACAACTAAAAAGATATTGCAAAGGAAAAAAAGTAGCAAAATATTTATATTTTTTAATGATATACATAGATATATCATCCTCAACCTTCAATATCCAATAAATTACAAAAAAAAGATTAAAATAGATACATTTGACGAAAATAAATAATTTGATATTTGATGAAAAATATTTTTTACATTTTTGTATTTTATGAAAATAAATAATAAAGTAATTTGGTATTTGATTGAAAATAAAATAAAATAATAATAATAATTAAAAAAAATGATTTCTGGAGATACAGGAAAATATTTTGCAAATGTGAGCTGTTTGTAAAGACTTCAAAAACCTGTGGAGTTGTTTTAGATGCAACAGACTGAACAGAGTCATGTAAGAGATTTAGATACAACATTGCGCCCCCTACCGAGGACAAAAATGAACTGCCAGGAGGATATTGGTAAAGTTGATGCCAAACCCAGTATTCTGTGAAAAAACAACTTCTTCCAGATGTTTTTACCATAATGTAAATAAATAATAACCTCTTAAACACAAATAATCAGTGAATGTAAATGTGTAAAAAAGGAGCATCTAATCTGTGTCTGTCCTTTTCCATGAGCCATGTTTAATCTGAATCACTGAGACTTTAAGTGTTTATTGTTTATTAATTTAGTGAATCTTGTGAAGTGCTTTAACAGAAGGACATGCATTGATTAAACTCTCTGTGATTAAACTGCAGTGATTTAAACTTGAATGAAACATGTAAAAGAGCCATAAACTTCTTTATATGCATCTACATTAATGAAGGACAGAAAAACAATGTGAACTGATGAATGTAATCGTTTAAATTATGTTGTTTTGATTTCAAGAATAAATAAAAGTGTTAGAACTTACTCTTGTTCTGTTCATTTATTCCCAATGTTTTATGTGGCCCTTCAATACATTTAGAAACTGATATTTTTGACACTAGGTTTTATTTAGACTAGAACAGGTGGATTAGAACATGTTTTAGGTGAATTTAAAGGGGATTTACTTGGATCTGAACAGGTTTTAGATGGTTTTGAACAGGTTTAAGTTGGATCTGAACAGGTTTTAGATGGTTTTGAACAGGTTTTTAGTTGGATCTGAACAGGTTTTAGATGGTTTTGAACAAGTTTTAGGTGGATTTGTAATAAACATTTGCTTCAGCTATAAAAACGTGATCTTAAATATACTGTACACTGTTTAGATTTTTAAAATTTCCAAAAATTTATTTCCGTCGTTCGCCGCCATTGTTGTTTACGTCGCAGGGCATTCTGGGTAATGACGTTAAAAGGCTGCCACGCTCTCAGTTCGCTAAAGTTCGTTAGCAGTAGGCTACAAATAAACAATTTCAGTTCAGTTTCTTCAGTTTAGCTGTTTTCAGTTTGAACCAAAGAGAATAACAATAAAGAAGTCACTGAAAACACACCTAAAAACCATGAGATGGAGAAGAAAGTGGGACTAAATAACTGGTGTTTGTGCAGAAGATGCTAATGCTAACTCGAGAGCTGTCAGGAGCCGCTGTTCAAGGTAAGCACCAAACATATTCTAATATAGAATACACAGACTAAACTTAATCACACAAACAAGTGAACGTTTGATTGTTTTATTTTATTACATCCAGCTCATCAGAAAGCGAGAAAATTGTTTGCATGGCATTAGATTTCAGCCATGTTTCTAACCAGCTCACGTTAGCTCCTTTAGCAGCTGTGGTCGACAAAATGACTCAAAAGCATCAGTAGAGAACAAACACGGGTCTTTAAGAAGGCTTTCTCTCTCTCAACTCCCATTTTTTTGTCTGAAAACACTGAATATCGCTGTTTTTGTTACTTTTTGGCTGGAAATTGCAACCAAAAGCAACGCAGTGTAGCACTGTTTCCACTTTTAAGGCTTAATAAGAGAAAAAGTAGCCGAAACACAGAACCTTTTTCTTTTTACACTTCGTCTCGGTGCCGCCGAATCACGTCATCGTCCCAGAATGCATTGCGTAAGTAAAATAATGGCGCCTCCCGTAGGTCAAAAAAGGTAGTAAACACATGCGATTTTTAAAATAGTTAGGAGTTTTCATGTGTCACTAACAACGAATTTGAATAGAAAAGGACCATAACAACATATTAAGACCACTAAAACCTGTTCAAATCCCAATAAAACCAGTTCAAATCCATCTAAAACCTGTTCAAATCCCAATAAAACCAGTTCAAATCCATCTAAAACCTGTTCAAATCCAAATAAAACCAGTTCAAATCCCAATAAAACGAGTTCAAATCCCAATAAAACCTGTTCAAATCCATCCAAAACCAGTTCAAATCCATCTAAAACCAGTTCAAATCCATCCAAAACCAGTTCAAATCCATCCAAAACCATAACTTTTGTAAAACTTAAATGAAGATGAAACATTCAAAATTTAATAAAATCTTCTAAATGTCACCATCTTCAGCCTCTGAAAGGATTCTTATGAACCATCCACCAAGTGTCCTGTGGTGATATAAACCCAGACAGCAGATGGCGCCAGCAGCTCAAACACTGATCACTGTCCTGATGCCCTCAGTGTTGGACTGTATTCTGTTCTGTGTTTGCATAAATAATAATAATAAACACATGTTTTCGTTCAGATTTAGATCAGAACAGCTCAATGGAACCGACTGCAGCATCAACAAGAACAACACAAACACAGTTACAATAAAAAGTAGTAGAAGTAAGTCTTATCATTGAAAAATAACTGAATGGAAATCAGCAGAGAATTAGTGTTTGAGCTGCTGGCGCCATCTGCTGTCTGGGTTTATATCACCACAGGACACTTTCATAATGTCAGTGTAAATAAATTTAAAAAATGTAAAAGTGTTCTACGTTTTAGAGACTCAATGTTTACTGTCACAGGTTCTGCTTGTGTTTAATTCAGTGGAAAGAATATCATCTCAATATATCACTATCAGACGGTTTAATAGTTGTTTTAGAGAAAATAATTTAACTTTATGATATTTTCCTTTGGCTCGTAAGACATCTCAAAGACAGACATACAGCACAAAGCACAGTCAGTCATAAATATATAAATATGATAAAACACAGTCCATTTCTGAGGCTCACATGCTTTAATTTGATTCATGTTGTATTTAAAATGTCCACTGAACATGCAACAAACCACTTTAGTTTCCAGCTGGACTGGACAGGAGCTGGACCTGACTGAAGGAGGAGGGCAGCTGCCTGATACTTCTGTCTTTATAATCATAGACTCATCAGAACTAACTGTATCTAAAACCTGCTCCGAGTCTCAGTAAAATCACCAAAAGAAGAAGAGAGGGTCCTTGTCCTTGTGCATAAAGTCAGGGAAGTGATGGAATAAGGGCTTTAATTGGGCGCGTGCTCGTGCCCCGGGGGTGAGTGTCCGCGCGCGGAGGGAGGGGCTGTTGGTGCATCTTTGCCTAAATAAGTAAACACAATCCAGGCTCGTAAAGAGGATCGATGGCCTCGTGCTGCGCGCATTAACGCCGCGGTTTCCTCTGAGGCTGAACAGAGGCGGGAACCAGCTGCTGCACACGCACGCGCAGAGCCACGCCCCCGCTGACCTCCGCAGGACAGTGGGCCCGGGGGTCCCCTGGGAGCGGCCGGCACACGATACCAGCCCATTGTTTGCTTTAGGAGTCAGTGATTCCACCCTCGGCCTCGGAGCGCGCGGATTAGGCTCGTGACGCGCTAATCCTCGCGCTCCACGCTTCACAGGAGCAGAAAGGACACGCATGAGACCCCCGTCCGGAGGCTCGTGGTGGGCATCACCTGTGGGGCTCCCCGTTCAGTGACCAGGGGCGGTTCTACAGAGTCTGGGGCCGGAGTCTGAGGCGCTTTAATGAAATGAGGCGCTTTTTAATCATGAATCCACACAAACTCCGCTTTTTATTTACACTCTTAAGTTTCTTCTTTTTAGACATTTTAGACATTCAGGGAGTTAGTAAATGTCTTAAAGAGTAAAAAGTCTCAGAGGAAAAAGACGCTGTTGTTGAAGAAAGTCCTGTTGTGCTGCGTTGTGTTGCTCTTGTGGTCGGATTAAAAGACTTGAGAGGGTTTATATTCTTGTCTTTTTACTTCCGTGTGTCTGTAATACAACACTCATTGAACGTTAAGGACCCGCGAGGCCCCCTTAGCTGCCCTTACCTGCCTGAGTGGGTCCTTCATCTAACATTTCAACCATAATGTACAAGCATATTCCTTCTCCTTTAGTAGTATCATCAGAGTTTCCTCAAACAGCTTCACAGACGACACGTGTCCTCAGCCTTCATCGGGACGAGGGAAAAGTACAAAATAATACAGCTGTGAGTGAAAAGAGGAACCTCAGGAGAAGCTTCTGAAGTTTGATCCTGAAGCTGCAGTGAGTCTGAAGGAAGTGTGTGAGAAGAGAAGATGATCAGGACAGAAACTCCTCGAAGACCCAGTTAAACAGTTAAAGGACTCACTTCTCTTCCTCAAACACTACACTTTATCCACTTTTTTATGGACTGTAATTTTATACTGATGATCTTGCACTATTCTGTTCTGTTTTTCAACCCACTTTTGTCATTTATTAGTTATATATTTATTACTGTGTTGAGCCTGTGTTATTTTGTGTCTCTGAATGACAATAAAGTCTAAGTTTAAGAAGGAGTCTCCAGTTTCAGGACGGACACAGCGGGACAGGACAGTTTTATACAATACATTCACATTTATTACTGTTTTGTATTTATGTTTTATATTGTTGTTTTGTGACGATTTAGAGTATTATCTTTACTCTTTAATTTTAATTTAAATGTGAAAAGGCACAATAAGTTTTTACTTCAGGCTAATGTTTCAGATTTAGTGAAAGTATTGTACTGTTGCCAATTTAACTTTCAATACCGAAATAAAATGAACTGAATTTAGTCCATATTGTCTACAAATAAATGAAAATGAAGTTTAGGAACACTTCATCTGAGTGAGAGGAACTGGGGTCGGACTGTGATTCTGAGAGTTAACCAGAAAGACTTCCTCAATTCTGGAAAACTGTGTGAACCAGAGACAAAAGAAACCAGAGAACGTCTGAGACTCTGATCAGATTTGAGCAAAACAAAGAACACCAGACCAGTGTTATACTCTTAAAAGGTGTGAGACTCTTTCTTTTATAAAACTTTGAAGCGGTTTTGTAGCACACTGACTTTCTCACAATTAAACACTGGACAAAAGTGAATTAAACTGATTTCATTTTTGTCAAGGAATCATTTAAAACAACACTAGACGTATCCAGATGTTTATAAAGTGTGTAAAGATCTGTTCTTTTTAAGTCACACTACCTTTTTAGAGTTTCTTCTCACACTAAATTTTAATCCTGAGCGTTGTTTTTGTGTTTTGAGCCTTGAGTTTGACACGTTAAGTTCAGTCTTTTACGCACTGGACCGGTCCTTTACGCGTAATGACCATTCTCATCCAAAAAGTGAAGGAATCTAACGCACCACGAGCACCCCAGCAGATGCTCGTGGACCTGTCCTGCTCCTGTCAGTCACGTGATGGTTGAAGGAGGAGGGGCGCCAGGGTGGGACAGGACTGGGACAGGACTTGAGGCAAAGGGGGGCTTCCCAGAGTCTTTTTTTTTTTTTTTTTTTTTGTGAATGTGTGTCCCGGCAGATGGTGAGCTGAGGCGGGTCCGTGGACAGATTTACATGCATTGTCCGCGCGCAGCAGCTCCACGCGCACACAATAGTCCCGGTCTATAGAGGTCTGAGCTCCGAGAACAGCCTCCAGTCACACTTTCTCTTTTATTGACGCGCGCACATGGCACGACATTATGACGCACCACGACTCTTTCCAAATCTTTGTAAAACCCAGACTCTGAATGGTCTCGAGTTAAAAAGTTTGGACCCTTCATGAACAGTTGGATGTGTCTGCTGTTGTTTCAAACGATTCAAGCCAAAAATCCAGTCAATTTAATTCACTTTGTTCTAGTTTAATTGTGAGAAAGTCACAAAAACGCTCCAAGAAAGTTTTACAAAAGACACACATCAATAGAAGCACGGAGCTCTATGTTTGTGTTGGAGTTTCTGTTTGTTCTAATGAATTTTGAGACTGGAAGGAAGACTTTTGGGTTTTCAGACTGGGATCCGTGCAAGAAAACAAACAAATAAACTATACAGATTACTCAAGATAAATCCTGTGCGTAAAAGCTTAATCTCAAGCGTAAAATCCACAAAAATCTTTCTTATTTTAACTTTTTTTGAGAGAGCAATCCATTAGAGTTTCTACCAGATGTTTTTCTGCCTAAGTTCGGGGCTATTCCAAGTTATTAAATCAAGAACTAAATGACAATAGGTGACCTTTTATTTAAGTTTAAGACATGAAATAAAATATCGCTCATTTCACTTTTATTAATCAGTTTGTGGTTTTCCGTTAATAAATCCAATCTATTGACATTTCTTTAATGTTCTGAGCTGTTGGAGCCTAAACTGAAAACATACACAAATATATTTTGAATAAATGATCAAATAAAGTGTTGCCTGAGAGCTCTGGGCTCCGTTCACGTGAGCCTCGCGTCATTTGGGACTAAAATCCTTACAAAACGTCAGAATAGTTAGCCCTAGATATTATTTTACACACTTTATTCCCCTTTATCCCCAATGTTCACGTAAATATCTGATAGATTAGATATAGTTTTATTGTTTATCATCCACAAACCATCAAATAAATCAGAGTTTGTGGCTTGTCCTTTACTTTAGATCCACGTTTCTACGCGTCTCTGATAAAGATTAGTCCATAAAACGTAACAAGTGTCCATTGTCCTGTGTTTTATACGTTCATTTGATACAACAAACACTTCTGCACAAGTTTAATTCCATTCTTTATTAGTATTCTTCATTCTTCTCCCGCAGTATACCCTTAGATTAAACAGCTGCTCTCCTAAAACCGCTCATTACTTTCTGCTTTCGTGATTGTTCTGCTCATGCGCAACAGACCTAACGTATTTAACCCTTTAATCCTGGTGTTTGACTTTTTACTTTTGGATATGTGACCCGAAGATTCTGTATTGTCACTTTCAAATCTAAATTAGGCGTAGATCCGATGCGTAATTTGGATCTGAGTGGAACAAAAACACAAAAAGCTTCGTCAGATTTTGCGTAAACACTTAAAAACCCGTATCTTCTGAATCAGAGTCTGTCTCCGGAGCTGTCCGTTGCGCTGATGGGACGCAGTGCTGTGTTAATTAAAGCCGTCCTGCCGCTGATTGATGGCGCAGAGGCCTTTGTGTGATGTGCCACCGCTGCGCGTCCTCGGTGCGTCAAAAGAAAGAAGAAGAAGAAGGAGCAGACGGCGAGCAGCAGCAGCAGAGACAGAGAGAGAGGGCGCACTCTTCACTCTTCAGTGGGACGCGTCAATAAAAAGCAAACAGGATCTGCATTAGGGCCCATTCACAGACACGAGGGCCCCCAGCTCCAGGGCCATTCAGAGGAAAATGAAGCAATAACACCGCACTAACAGTAAAACACAAAGAGGGCCACGACTGCGGGCGTTTATTGTGTTTTTCAAGTGTCCCTTTTGACTCCTGTTTGGAGTTAGGTCACCGACTGAGCCACGTCAGAGCTTCAGGGTTAAATATCTGTCCATTTTTAATCCTGTGATTAAGATATTAATGGAAATCCAGTTTAACCAGAACAGAAATCATTAAGAAATTGTTGGAGAAAGAAAAATATAATTAAATAATAACATGAAATGACAGGTGTTTTCATTAAATGTGGAAAAATAAAGAGACAAGACTGAGAGAAAATGAGTTTGAGTCTGAGATTACACAGATTTTTTTAAACAACTGAAGTTAAAAACAGACAAAAGTGCACCATGACTCTTTCTAAATCCTTCTAAATCTTCCTAAAACCAAGAGTCTGAATGGTTTAGAGTCTGGACGGTTTATGAACAGTGTTGTTTTAAATGACTCAGTTACAAAATGTGATTCTCTTTTGTCCAGTTTGATTGTGAGAAAGCCTCAAACATGCTCCAGTGTTTTATAAAAGAAACAGAAGTGACTGCACAGAGCACATTATGTTTGTAAAATCATAGGAGTTTCTGTTTGTTGTAATGAATTGTAATTGTGTTTTTAGTCTGACAGTTTAGGTTTTCAGACTGGATCGATGTGAAAACAAAGACGTTTTAAGTAAACAGAAGGTAACTTTAGAGCATCTCAGGACTGTTTTATCAGGTTTCCAGTTCCACTCCATTTTAATGACCTCTAGATCTTCAAATGTGGCTCGTTTAGATCCTTTTCTTTACTGTATTTCCTGCAGCAAACTGTTCACGAGACTGTTCTGCTGAAAAGAGAGAAATGTGTCAAAATAAACTCACGGAATTCCCTTTAATGCCTCTTGTTTTGTCTTATTTTGAGTCTTTTACCGAGAAACTCCAGATACAAACTAGCTCCATACAGTCTTATATTATTCAGTGTGAGCAGGAGTTAAGACCTTTAAATAAACTTCTACGGCTAAAAGTGATATTAATAGAGGTAAGTGTTGTCTTTAACTGAACCAGAGCCACTTGAGAAAAGTCAGATGAGCTTTTTGAACTTTTAAAGAGAGAGAAATCAACAAGTGATTTCTTAAATTCTGCAGGTGTCTCGTGAATAAATAAAGGTGAAAAACAGAATAGAGTTCAGCTGTTATTCACAGACAAACATTTTTTAGGTTTAATTCATAGTATTTTCCATTTTTAGGAGGTTTTATTTGATGGTAACTCATTCTGTACAGTTTGGAGAAGCAGACAGGAGCAATGACTTGAAAAAACTCAACATTATCAGTGAAGTGTGTGTCACAAAGGGATTTGAAGACTTTATTTTGACTGTTTTTCATTTATTCAACAGGATCCTCACTGAGACCTGTTCCATTTCTCAGCAGCAGATACAGAGTAAGTATCCTCTATGGACCCCACATTTAAATTGAACTGATAGTTTGGTATTTTAAATGTTAAGTGTTTAAATGTCATTGATCATTGGCCTCATGTCTATTGTAGGGAATAATTAGCTCTAAAAGGATCTCATTTTACAAAATACTGGACTTTTCCTTAAAGATTAGAAGATCTAAGGTCATTTAAGTGGACTCGGATTTGAAACCTGATAAAACCGTGGTTCCGTGAAGTCACCACGCTCTGAACTCTGACAGAAGTTCCCTCAGACCCGGACTGAACGATGAATAAACGATGAATGTGTCCAAAAAAAAAACAACAATAAGGCTCACTTTCCACCAATCAGCGCGCTCCCGGCGACAATCACAGCTCCATATGTTGCGTTTGGCCCCGCCTCCTCGCGCACGCACCCCACTCCGCGCGAGAGAGCAGCTCCACGGGCGTCCACTCACTCCACACGCGTTTACATCCAGACCGGGACGCGGACCATGAGGACGTACACCACTGGATACTAACAGAAACCACTTTGTCTTGTTCCTCAAACGCTGCGCGGAGTGCGTCGTCACGTGGATCAAAAGCGCTCCAAACTCGCGCGTAAATAGATAAATAAATAAAGGGGGGAAAAAAGTCCAAAAAGGAGGCGCGGGGGCAGGTCAATGTTCGGCCTCCAGGAGCATCTGATCCGAGAAGCCAGCGGAGTGAAGGAGCGCGGCGGAGAGGACATGGATCCGGTCCGCTCCTGGGTGCGCAATGTCGGCGTGGTGGACGCGAACGTGGCCGCGCAGAGGTACCGTACCCACCGCTTTTACATCAGAGTTTCATCTAGTCAGTGTTGACAGGGAGTTAGACAGAGGCCCGTGAAGTTTACGGAGCAAGAACACGATCCAGAACAAACTGAGAGCAAGAAATAAAAGTAGACGATAAAATACAAAACTTACAAATGGCACAAAATGAACGAATATTAATATTTGTTTGTAGGATATACAGTTTGCAGTGTTGTAATTACCATTGAAACCTTAAAAAATGACAGTGTAAGGAAAAAAAACATAAGAAACAATACAATAAACTGAATCCAAGGCTGAGTTTAAACAAGAGTTCAATAAAAATAAAAGAATAAAAGGCGTTGTTTTTGTAAAAATGCGTAATTTTTACTCCATTGACTTCATTTAAGAACGTAGCTCTGTGTAATTTATGCACATTTAGTTCTGCAGCTGAGGTTCATGTTCGTGGAGAAGCTGCTGCAGACTTCAGATGCACTTTCAGTCTGGTTTTATCACATTAATGTTGTCATCAGCAAAAAGTGCACTGCCTTTTATTAATAATCACAAACAAAACAGTGAGGTCCGGACTCAGTGTCGCGCTCAGAACTGATCCAGAGTCTGGGATACTTGTTGCAAAACGACTTGAAATGGTGTAATAGGGTTATTATTAATGCATTGCTCTAGTTAATAATAAATAATGCGTAAATATAATGAGGTAATGTTCCGCTGAAACGAGATGGGTTTATTATAAAAGAAGAAAGAAGTATTCACATATTTACACAACAGAATTCTGAGGTTTTAGTTTTGTTTTTTATATTTTTCCTTCTGTTTTATTCCTTTAAACTTTATGCAGCTTTACGCGTCACGAACTCTTTTTGCTTTTCCAAAAACGTCTGTGCGTAACGCTTCCAAACGTTTCAGCGCTGGGTTCAAACCGAATCGAAACCAAAGCCGTGACTAAAAGACATTTTCTCTGTCATTTTTTACTTAAGTATAACTCATAAAATTCACCACGCTTTTAACAAATATAAATACAGTCGAAGTTAAATGGTTTTATTGCGCACTTGTTCCAAAGCAGCCACGGCACCAACAGACTTAAAATATATTATTATTTCAATTGTAATAATTCATACAAAGCTCTTATTTTGGAGCTAATTCTTCAGAAAGGCCTCTTCAGAAATGAATTAATTTGATTTGAATATTTACGTGTTATGCATTTTTGGTTTATTGAAAAGTATTGCAGCATTTTATGTCCCATTTTTTACAAAATGTTAAAAATAAAAGAGTCTTTATTAATATGTTCAGGTTCAGGTAACTTTATTTGTTCGATTAGAGAAATAGGTTTGTATTTGGAGTCATATAATAAAGAAAAATGGAACATAAAGAGGATACAGTCAAATAAAAGAACAAACAATTAATAAAAATAATAAATCTGCTCCGGTGCTGATCAAAAATAAATACACACAATGACATTAAAGTAAAAACAAAATAAGAATATACAGTATAAATACAACACATTCACCTTTAACATGAATAATTACTGAATTTATTTAACAGATAGATATTGTAGATCTCTGTAGATTTGGAGGGTTTGCTCTCACACTTTTATTTTCTTAATGTTTGTAATAATTAAGTGATGTATATGTTTGTGCTTTTCACACATTGTACCTGGAGCTGTAATTGTGTAAATGTAAAGAGAAAGAAGAGGAAGAAGAGTTATTGTTTATTACAGAATCATAATAATAACTGAATAATGATTTTGTCTGGAGTTGGTTCATGGCAATTTCTCAAATACTTATTGCTCAGAACAGTTCTCTTCAGCATCATTTGGAAACCTTCAGTGTCAGGTTGTTTTATTTTGTTATTATTATTATTTTCTTGTTCCTGTGATGCTCTGATTTCTATTTATATATTAATTGCTCTGGTGCCATAGAAAAAGTTTGAGTGAGATACAAATGGAATGACTTTACATCATTTTATTTTAGAGAAGATATAAGTGGTTAAATATGCTCTGTGCTCTTGTTTTGATCACTTTGGGCATTGGTTTTCACTATATTTTTAATGAAAAATATACAAAATGTTAGAAATCATCACAGAAAGCTACATATTTGAAATGTCTTATCAAAATGTAAGTTTCTGGAGACAGTATAGAATGGATATTATATATTCTCCATGATTTTATTGCCAGATATTTGTATTTTAAAGCCTATAGGAGACAAAATATTTACATATGGTCCTGAATATGTGTGATTTTCATGTTTCTGCAGTGTCTCTGGAGCTGGTCTTGGGCCTGAATGAAGAATATTTGATTGTTTTTAATGAAAGCCCCTAGAATCTGACACATTTCATTTACGTTTCAGTCCCTGTTTCTCCACATTTGCAGAAACATAAATAATCCTGTGCTTGTTTATGAGACTCTGCAGTGAATCTGTGACTGACTGTGTCCCCTCGTGTCCCCTCGTGTCCCCTCGTGTCCTTCCCTTCAGCGGAGTGGCTCTGTCCAGGGCCCACTTCGAGAAGCAGCCTCCTTCGAACCTGCGGAAGTCCAACTTCTTCCACTTCGTGCTGGCTCTGTACGACAGACACGGCCAGCCCGTGGAGATCGAGAGGACGGCGTTCGTGGACTTTGTGGAGCACGAGAAGGTGGGTTTTTAAGTTTTCCATCGAGTTTCTGCTGCACAACGTACCTCATTAGTGAATAAGAGTCACATCAAGAGTCTAATGTTAACTAATAAAATGTATAGGTGCATTTACTGTGAAGAAGATGCTGGTTTTCTCCAACGTTTTTAAATGTTTGGATAATTCGTCCACATTCAGAACGAGACAGGTCCAAGTATTTAGTATTAGTTTATTAAGAACCCTGTCTTTTCCAAACTATTATCACTTTACATCAGTATAAAGATATTTTTCACACTAGAGCAGACTCCAAGTACTAACCCTAGTATCCATCTGTCACACGTGGCCTCCGTGGAACATCTTCAGTGCTATCTTTATCAAATTTGCTGCAGATCTTTATCATTAGTGGAACTACAAAGAAACTCCATTCTTCTCTCTTCAAACTGAGTCTCTCTGTGTCTTGTTGCTGTTTCTTTTTGGCCCGAACGCTCCATGTTCTGCTTGTGTCGAGAGAGTTGCGCCTTTTTCCCTAAAACTGTGGCTCTCCTGCAGTGATTCTTCTGTCACCTCTGAATCTAGCCTCTTCTGTTATGTTCCAGTTTGTTTTGATGAAGTCGGTCTGTCTTATTCTGTTTTTGAGGAGCATGGTTTGACTGAGAACCTCGCTTTCTCGAAGACTTGGATCAAAATGTGTGTCCTTTTGTGATTTTTGGGGTTGTGTGTTTTGAAAAAGAGTTAAAAAATTGTTTAAAACCAAAGTAGAGCCTTGTTTCATTGGATCCCACTTGCACTAAATGGACTAAACCCATCAAAAGTCACTGTATATGTCGCCCACTGCCCCATATTTGGTCTTTAATGCGCTCACCCTGATCCGGACGCTGGTATTTGTGCTAAACCAGGTGCTTGACCCCCTCCCCGCTCTTTTCGCTCCATGTTTACTGCAGCCCTGAGTGAGCCGCCTCTGCTGCTGCTGATGTGGGATTGAAAAGGAATATCTAATGACTAATTAGCAGCTGGCCTCATTAGGACGACGACACCACTTTTTAAAATGCAAATGATGCTTCTGTTAAGTTTATACCGACACAACTCTTCATCAAAGTGTCCTTCTGCTTCAGTGAAACGGCTCCGCTTCCCTCAGATCGGACCAAAATAAGACTCAGACCGGGGTTAAGTGACGTTTGAGCGGGTTTTGTGTCGAGTGTTGACGGATGAGTTTGGACAGAGGTGAGAGTCACATGAGCAGATGGAAATAAAAGAGCTGAGGGACCTTCAAAATAAAAACATGGAGGGATTTAAGCATAATTGAACTTGATGGCATTAAAGTGAGTTGATGTTATGTGTTCGATTTGAAATAAGAAGAAATAACATGAAAAATATAAGACTAATGAGTTAAAAGTGGTCAAAATATATTAAAATAAACATGAGGACAGAGAAACATTAATAATATAATGACATAGCCGTATTAAGTCAAATTTCAGTCCATTTGGGATGTTTTTTGTGACAAGGAGCCATATATTTAAGTAGAATTTATGATAAAAAAGAAATGGAGTTTTTGTTTTTTTCCACCACTCTCCTCCAACAGCAACGTTTCCTGCTTCTTTTATTTAAAAAAGGTAAAACCGGACCAATTTTTCACCACAAAATACTAATAATTAAATCAAAGTTTAGAGCTGACCTGAAACTTTTATCTTTTGGAGTTTCTCGTTGTTGACTGTAGTGATCCTGGAATTATCTCTGTCTCACATTTCTCTATTTTTACACACATTTCTCTATTTTTATCTTTTTTTGAGCTGTTTCTCTGTAAAATAAGACGTATTTCCAACAGAATAACCCATTTCCTTGGTTTATTTCCTTGTTCCTTCGTTGTTGACATCAGTGTCGACCAATGGGAGCGCTCCTTTTTACCTGAAGTGAGCTGTGATTGGACAAAATCCTGCTGTGGACTGATCATTCTCATCTATTAAAATCCTTCATTATAAAGACTAGATCACTAGGAAGTTTTAAGAATGATCCCGATAAAAAAAAAAAAAGGGGGAAAAAAAAAAAAAAAAAAAAAAAAAAAAAAAAAAAAGGGGGGAGGGGTTTTTTAGGAAAAAAAGGGGGAAAAAAAAATGGGGGAAGTCCAAATTATTTTGGCTCAAAAAAAATTATAAAGAAAATGTTGGTCCAAACCAGGATTATGAGTTTCTCAGACTAGACCCAAGACTAAATGAGGATTAAACCAGGACTAGACCAGGACAGAACCCAGGACTAAGTCAAAAAGAAGAACTGAGTTAACTAAATGAACTGGAATAGCACTGAAATAAAGGACTTAACTCCAAACTAATACAAAGATAATGACTGACATCATAATAAAGTGTTAACCAGGATTTAACTCCAAACTAATACAAAGATAATGACTGACATCATAATAAAGTGTTAGACCAGGATGAAACAAAAGTAAAAATAGTCCAAATGGGATTAAAGTGGGACTAAACCAGGTCTAAACCAAAGATTAACCTGTGCACAGCTTTTAAACAAACACTTTATGCTATATTTTTAGATCTTTGGCTCACTTAATGTATTTTTAGTTTGTATTTAGTCTGGTTTATTATAGATTGTGAGTTGTGGGGTGACGGCAGCGTGGAGGGTCACATCAGGCCTCGGAGCGACCACACTGGGGACAATCCGAGGGAAAAAGAGATGCTGCTCATTTTCTGCTCGGTTAAACTGGCATCTGCTTTGTCTCTGAGTCGGTCCAGCTAAAAGTGACGAAACTGTGACATAGCTGCATTTATCTGGGAAATTCTGTGCTAAATTCTACTCGAAAATGGTCTGAATGAGACACAAGTCGACACTAAAACCAAAACATGACAAGCTTTTAAAGTAAGATGTATTCATTCCCAATATAAGAAAATAAAACTGCAGAGCTGTCATGTTAAAATGATAGATAATAAGTGATAAATAAAATAAAATAAATGCAATAAATGTTCTACAAATGTAAATAATAATAAAATAAATAATAAGATGTACTAAGAAACTATAAAAATGTGATGAAAACAGACAATTATCAGCTTATATTAAAAACAAGTTCATGGATAAAGATGTAATCAGGAATATTTGTCAGTTTTTAAAGCCATATCTTGATTTGTTGTTAAATCTATTTGTAAAGTCAATCGTACATGACTTTTTATCATTTTAACAACAAATGAATGAAGGATAAAAGAAAGTTTGAGGGTTGAATAATTAATTAAACATTAATTTATAGTTAAAATACTTACTATATTTGTTACTAAATGTGTCTCTATTTAATATGTTCCATGTCCAAACTGTAAAAACACAAAAATGTCCCAGTTTTGTCCCTATTTTACAGTTTTACACAGATTTTTGACGCATAATTCATTTGTCCACCATGTTTTTAACTTAATATTCAAACTTAGCTCAAGGTCTGACTCTTATGTTCAAATACACAAGTGAAGCTCTGGTTTTGTTGATATAATACATTGGATTAACCATTGTTTTAAACTGAAATCACATTTTCCGACACATTTAATCTGTGAGTGGGTTTGTAAAAGAAAAACGTGTTTAAGTTTGGAAATCACCCTGTTACTCTTCATTATTTCCTAAAAAGGCCATAAATACATCATTTATTTAAAAAGTTAACAGTGAATAATGATTGATTCAGGTGAACACAGTGTTAAGTTGATTGTTTAGAATGTTTTTCAAGTTAAGTTTAGAGAAAAAAGATGCGTATTTACAGACAACTGATGGTTTTAAATGAAAAGGCAGAGCATCTTTTATGGATTATACAGAGTCAGGTTTAATTTCTTCTCTTTTTGTCCATCTATAATAGAATATAAGACATCGTTCCCAAACCAAACAAGATAAACAGCATTATCTTCATTTATCTCCGAGTGCGATGTGTTTTTGGACAAAAAACGGTGGAAAAAGACCGAAAACTCCTCCAAGTCTTTGTCGTGTTGTGTGGTCTGTCGTAACGACCGCTGCCAGACGTCCATCACGGTTCTCACATGAAGTTTACTTTGCTCCAACTCGTCTCCGAACGCCTCGGAAGCCTCTCCTCCGACTCCTGTCTGCTCCGGACTCGTGGGTTATTGGACCAGAGAGCATTCCTCTGAGACCACTTAGAAAGACCACGGAGGTATAGAGGAGGAGACAGGAGCGAAGGAACGAGGAAGAGGAGGGAGGAAGAACTCTGTCAAGGTCCGCTGCTGCTGGATCTTACAGACTCCACTCAGACCCCAGACCCTCGCCACAGAACAGAGGGTTTCAGCTGTTCTTTTATACCTTTGTTTTTACGTTTTATTGAAGGTACAGGGTCTCGTTTTTAAGAGAAATCCTCTTTGGAGACACCACAACGGAACTGATTTCAATGCTATTATAAAAGTTTGCAAAACAAGTGAAAAGTTATTAATAAGACACAAGAAAAAGTCCCCACAGAGGCATTCTTTGGCGTCAAGGAGGGAAAGTCCGTCAGAAAATCTCAGTCGGACTTATTCAAAAAAATCTCAAAAAATATGATGCACTAATATCAATAATAAATGTTTTAAATCTGTATTTTGTTTTTTAAAGTTATGGAAAATAATGTAAAAACAAGCTGCAGAGAATACGAGGCTGATGCGAGGTGGTGAACTCCGCTTACAGCACCAGCCACATGACATAAAAGGCAGAAAAAATTAATTAAAAAAAAGAAAAAATTAATAATAAAATAAATGCAACAATAAATGTGCTCAATTTAAAAAAAAAATTGTAATTGACAAAAAAAATAAACAAAAAACTGCTACGATTCCTGTTACCTATTGTGGACTAAATAATAAGATGTCTGTTATTCTAATGACTTTTTATTTTTTTTTCGTCTTTTTTCGAGGAGCAGACGGGTGAAAAGAGCAACAATGGAACCCACTACAAGCTCCAGCTCCTCTACAGCAACGGTGAGTTTAACCCTGTTCCACCTCTCTGTTAAAAGACATATTCAGCTGAAAATACACTTTATCTGCAGCTATTAAACTTCCTGGAACGTCATGTGACAAGTGTCGACCAATTGGAGCGCTCCTTTTTCATTGTCTAAGGTTTTCTGTTCCTGAATAGAGGTTCTCATCTATTACAATCTCTTACAATAAACAGAAGATGGATCATAAAGACTTTTATAAAACACTATTTGGATTTAAACCATTTCCTCCAACTAGAAGAAAAAATATCAGGTACAGTTTGTTTAAACACAGTCCCTAAAATATGGAAAACTGGCTCATACCTAGAGCCTCTTGCAATAAAACAAGTCTCACTTATTTTTTATATTCAACGGCAATTCATTCAAAAAATTTGCTTCAAATATGATCAATTCTTCTTCAGCAACTTGTGAAGTTACCTGCATCTTCACAATAAAGGCTTTTTTGAACCTGACTAATGCATTTTCAAACGAGTACCTAGTTTTTTTTTTGTTTTAAAAGGTAAAAAATGTCAAATACCTGTAACTAATTCTTAACTGGATGGTAGTTAATGATGATTGCTGCTCGAATAATTATATTTTAGGCAATAAGTCCAATACTATCCTAAATTTACCGTTGTTTAAACTCAAACAGCGTTAATGCAAACTTCCGATCTGGCTCGATGGAAACACGCTCAGCTCCCGTGTTAGCGGCGTGTAGCTCCCCCTCGGCTGCTGTAACCCCCCACGGTGCCTCCACATCAGGATGCACGCACAAACTCGTCTCCCATGAGCCTCTGCTGCCCCTGCTCTGAGGCGGCGCTGGCACCCACGGGACCCCAGATAAAAGACATCCCCTGGTGCTCACATCCATGTTCGTACGGCCCCTTCCCCCAGGCCCTATCAAAGCTGCTCCTGCACACTTTGATGAGAGGAAGGCGCTTTAAAAGACAACTTCCAACAACATTCACTCAGCTCTCAAGAAGCAATCGGGTTTTAGCAGCGAGACACCGTGCCACCTCTGTGTTTTTCACTCGTAGTCCACTTTGTTTAGTTCGAACCGAAACAGAAGACGATCTGATTAAACTGTGACCAAAACACGAGGCCTTTCTCAAGAAACATGGTTCTGTCAGAGGAGGATGTGGATAAAGTCTCAATCTGGACGGAACTCACTGAATCTTAACAGACTATATTCATTTTCATACATTTACTTGCATTATTTCCCAGTGATTCAATGATGAGAGTGGATCCTTCTGTGGTTTTCTCTGAGTTTTCTCTGATGCAGGCTCTATGTTTATTTGCCTTTTGTGTTTGTAAAGCCCTTTGAGGCAGTTGTGATATTGGGTAATAGAAAAAACACTGGATTGAATTGAATTAAATGGCGGCTTCTGGAATGAGCAGTAAATAAACACTGGTTGCATTGAGGGTAAATGGAGTTGGAGGTTTATAATATAAAGAGTGACGTGTGTTTTGGTCTTTTTGGTTGATTCTATCATTTATTATTGTTAGGTATTTTTTTAAATAAGAATAATTTGTAAAATAGCATAGTCTGCAGCAATGTTTTAGTTACAATATAATATTTGATTGTAAGTCTGATAATATTATAAAACAGTGTTATTTTCAAGGCTGAGTTTTTTTTACCCTTTTCTTGGGATTTGTTCTTCCAGAAGAACTTATTTCAGTTCAGAAAACATTGGTTCTGTTTGAGAAGCTTCACGAATGAGGCCCAATATTATTTTGTTTTGTCTTTTCTGCTCGATAAAAGTGATGTGACAGTTTTGTTGTTAATTTTGACGCTCCTTTTCGGGCTCGTTTAGATGTCTGAGGTCCAGCTGAGGTTCACATTTTAATCAAACCGTACCAGAGTTCAGTAGGAAGTGAATCCAGACCTGGTTTTGAAGGGTCTCGGAGCAGGTTTTGGTGGCTCCATTTGTTTAGTTCCACCTTTTTAACAAAAGTTATATATTAGTTGGAATCAAAGCGATGAAGTTATATAGTACATTACAGTTATTTGCAGCTTCTTTTGACAACGACTATGACGCTATTCTTTCAGTTCAAGTTCAAGTTATCCTTTTGAAGGCGGCTGAAAACAGGTCTTTTTGAAGATAGATTTCCATATTGTCATAATGTCTGTTGAATTCAGAAAAACCTGATCCAGAGCCTAGAAAATGTTCTTGTTTTGAACGATTACTTTGTCTTTATTGACGTACCAGAGTTCAGTAGGAAGTGTCTCCAGATGTGGTTTTGAAGGGTCTTGGAGCAGGTTTTGGTGGCTCTGAGGTTCCTTTGGCAGCATTTACACTGATCCAAGTGAACCACACGTATAGAACTACTGCATTTGACTTTGTTTTGTCTGTAGGTTTTTTTAAAATAATAAGTCTGCTCCGCTTCAAATAATAAAAAAAAAAAATCTACTCCGCTATTGTTTCCAAAATCCTAAAACCCCTTTTTTTGCGCCTATCCTTGACCCTAAATGCCATTTTAAATTTCCAAATAAATAGTTTCCTTCCAAAACAGCACAAGCCTTAAAGACACATGACAATAAAACATATATAAACGTACTTCCACTGCAGATGTAGTTTATGATTTTTCACCTGGAACATTTACGTCGTCCTTATCCTCGTTCCACATTAGATTTGTCAGATTGCACACGTGTGTTTTCACAGCGGCCGGAGGTTCAGGTGTTTCTGTAAAGATGCCTCACAGCTGATTACACACAAGCACACACTAATATGATAATACATCTGCTCTTCATGCATAAGCCTCCATCGGCCGCACCGTAACGTCAGTCAAGCAAAAGGGAAGGGAATAAATAAGAATCTGGGGATAACCACCGACGCAAATAGAGCCTGACAAAGCGTGAGAACGGGGCAGTAAATCTTGGCCTCGGAGCAGAACATGACTAATAATGATCACACATCAAATAAGTCTCAATCCCCAAAGAAACCGCGGAGCAGAACCGATCTCATGTCGTTTTGGAGCCAGTTCAGTCAAATCTGTGAGAGTGGATCAAAAACAAATAATGATTAATGATCAGTGGAGTTTCCGTCGTGAAGATTGACTCGGTTCTGATACAGTTTTGAGGAATCGCTCGTCTTAAAGTCACGACTTCTGCCGATGTTTAACGCGATGCAGACAATAACTGCGATGGTTTTAATTCACAAACTCTGGCTCATTTACTGTAAGATGTTCGCAAAATTAAAGACACCCCATATTTTCACTGGCTACCTACTGTCTTTTGAGTCATTTGTTTTATTGTGGACTCTTAACAAATCTTTTTCAGTATCGTAAAGATCTTGTATCTTAAATACTGCATTTTCCAACCACTATTTTCCATCCTTTGAGTTTCTATCCACAAATTATCTAATATAATTGGCCAAAAGGTTGTGAGAAGCGTTGCAATTCATTCTTAAGCAAAGTTTTTGAGCTAAATTGTGCCTTAAGTCAAACTAGATTTCAGCATTTTAGAAAAATGGTTGAAAGAATTAGATGGGTTTATGATCACCTTCTAGATTCATTAATTAGGATGAGACAAGACAAAATAAGACGAGATAAGTTGAGAATTACAGAAGACATGGTCCAATAAGCAGAAATAAAAGAGCAGCTCTGGTAAAAACGGTAAAATAGTCGCAACTTTTGTAAACGTAAAACATGTCCAGAACTGGATTACTCCCACTTAAGACAAGGACACTTTTCTTGGAGCAGTACAAGATCAAAATCTCGTAAGAATCCAGCTGTTGTCCAATGTAAATAAAGGTTAATAAAAAGGTGGCTCCAATTTGAACGATCTAAAAGCATGTTACTGGTTGGGAAACAATGTTGAAGATGTTGAGAACCCGTTTGTCACCTTTCAGTTCCTGTTAATAGTAAATATTGACCATCCAATTATCAAAAGACTGCAGTGTTTAGCTCCATTTTTTTGTAGCAGTAACAAAAACTGGAACCAAAACACAAGAAGTAACAAAAGAGGTAGCATTCTTACCTCTTTTTGACAAAGAGAATGACCCAATTTGTTCAGTTTAAGTGCCTTAACTTTGCATTTTAAGGCATTAGTAAATCACTTTGGCTTCTTTCAATGAACCTCTTTTGCAAAAACATCAAGAAGCACCAGTGTTGGATTCAAAATACATGGTTTAAAGCCTAGAAAATGCTACTAAAACACACCTGAATGATCCATACCTTGGGGCTGTAGAAACCTGCCCATTGAGATGTTGTATATGTATTTATTGGTGGTTGTATTGATTGAACAGTAACGGTTATTTGTTTCATGCAGGCGTTCGAACCGAGCAGGACCTCTACGCCCGACTCATCGACTCCGTCACCAAACAGGTCGGTGGATTTCCCGCTCGTCTCTGGAGTCAATTACCTCCACTGGAACTTGTCATTTGTGTCATTTATCTTTTCTTTTTTTTTCCCCTCAGCCCATAACGTACGAAGGCCAAAACAAGAACCCAGAAATGTGCCGAGTCCTGCTCACTCACGAAGTTATGTGCAGGTCAGTGGTGTTGAAACCTCTGGAGACCGTATCCAAATATCCATCGCTCTCCATCAACTCTCCATCGCTCTGCGTCGTCTACAAATGTGGTTTTACTTAGACGCTCGGGGCTTTTGTAAAAACCCGGAGTGTACAGTGAGTGTAGGGGGTCTGTCATCGCACTTGTTACAGAAACGGCCCCCTGCTGCTTTCGGCCGGACCCCGCCGTGTCCCGGGCCGGCTCCTGTTTCTGCTTTGGCCTTATTTTAGTGTGAACGGAGCCCTCAGCTGACAGATCTGCACAGGCCACTCGTCAAAGTGTCTAATGTTTAACGCCTACACAGTCAATATGTTTCCACGCACAGTTAAGTCGAGTAAGGGTTTTAACTGGACGACTTATTGTTCCAAAAGATGTCTGACTCTATGATATATTCCATATTAATTAATCGTTACAGCTTATTTATAGCATTTCCCAACTAGTATTTTCCATCCTTTTAGTTTATATCCACAAATGTTCTAATGTGACTGGCCAAAAGGCTTTTAGAAGCATTTCTATTTATTCTTAAGCAGTGTTTTTGAGCTATTTTGATCAATTAGGATGAGACAAGACAAAAGAAGACGAGATATGTTAGAGTTAGAATAAAAAAGCAATAAAAGAACTACTGCGGAGAATTACTTTAGACATGGTCCAATAAGCAAGTTAGCTTGGTTAGTTAGCTTCTGCTCAAAGTTTATTCCAACCAAACACAAAAACAATAGTTCAATTTCAACAGCATCAGAGTTTCATAAAACCCAGTTTAAAATGGCAGGTTTTAGCTAAATTTAGCCTCATTTAATCAATAGAATGTGATATAAGTGATATTAACATGAATCAAATAAGTATTATAATAGCATACACATTTTGTAAGCATTAAAAAAATCTAAAATATCTAATGGTCTTTGCTTTTCTACTTGTTGCAGTGATATGGAAAAACAAAAAGGACTTGTAGCTCCACTCCTCTGTTTACATCAAAACCTGTGGCATGTGACAAGTCTTTCAATTTTTACAGTGTAACCAGGCCTAGGATGTTTATATTATATTTGTCCATCACTAACACAATTTCCATCATAATGAAAAACGTACTTAAAACCACTGAACATTTGGCTAATGCTAATGGTGCATTCAGGTGCTTCTCGGAAACTTGTAGTATCTGAGTTAGGAAATAGTTCTTCCGACTTCGTTGTGTTCTCATGATTTCAGTCGGAAAGTCAGAACATTTTAAACCATAACAACAGAAGATGGAGTCATAAATGTGTTAATGTTGTGTTTAAATGAGTGAATCCAGTCACAGCAGCAGTTATTAGCAGCACCTCAAGAAAAGGAAGACTATTCAAAACATAAGAAGTGAACATAAACCTCTAAATACAGACGAGAATAAATTAATAACTCAGTAAATAGTCTAAATAAGTCTAAATGGACAAAAAACTAGTTGTACTGTCAAATTATCAAGTTATTAATGAGAAAACAAACAAAATATCTTATACGTTTGCTTTCCTCCTCCATGTTGATGATAAAATAATAATAATAATACGTTTCCGAGCTGTTGACAAACGTTTTCCCGAGTTCCCGAGGAGCACACGAACGCACCTCAAGGCTCAAAAGTCCTAGATCAGCTGTAGGTTCGAGGAGGCTTCAGAGCTGACGGAGCTGACCGAGGGGCAGCGGGGTGGAAGCGGGGCAGTGACCCAGGATCTCGGGGGTTATCCGAGGGTAGACTCCGGGGGCTGGGTCACTCCATTATTGTGCGAGGGTGCGGCAGATGCCCGAGCGGGACTCACAGCTGGCTAATAACAGAGCGGCGCAGGCAGGCACAGCTGGGGAGTGAGCGGTGTGACAGGGGGCCGCTGGGAGGGGGCAGGGCCGGGCTCCGGAGAGGGGCAGGGGTGGCAGATGGCTAGGGGAGGGGGCACTTTTGTTATGCGGCGAAGGGGACAGGACTGCTGACGAATGGTAGCGCGGCTGTGTGCGGGGAGGGGGCTCGAGTTTGATTTGGAAATCAATGTGACAGATTGCCGGGCGGCTTTTCTTCACTCAATGGGCTCTCAGTGTTTGTAGGGAGTGTTGTTGTACCTTTTCTTCCTCTTCTCTTCTTTTGTGCGACCCCCCTCCCCTCTCATGCCTCCTTTGTGTCGGGACGGGTCTCGGCCGACCGCGGGGCGAGCTGGTGGCGGCCCGAGCATGTGGTCGGGTTGCCCCCTCCTCGTTGACTTTTCTTCTCTCTTTGTGTGTGTTTGTTCTCAGCCGCTGTTGTGAGAAGAAGAGCTGTGGCAACCGCAACGAGACGCCCTCCGACCCGGTCATCATCGACAGGTAGGACCCCGGAGCGCGTCCCAGAAACCTCCAAACACACAACCTCCACATCCCTGCCCACAAAGTCACACAAAACTTTAACTATGTGGACCCCAAACTGCCCCTGAACCGGTTTACTGCACACATCCTACACCTGTCGACAACAGCAGACCCAAAACAGCATCAAACTGATTTTTATTTTTTATTGGGACACAGAGTGAATGCTGTATTTTGTAAACAGCTGCTGTCCTGGCTGTGCTTGATGGATCTTCATGAACCCATTTAAACCATTATTCAATATCATCTTCCGTTTTCTCTCCTTTTACGTCCGATTTTCTCAAAAAGATGAAAGTAGATGTTTTAATTCAGAGTTAGAATCATTTCACATTTATTTATCACAGACTTGTCAGTGACCGCTATTATATCACAGTTCTTGAAGTAATATTGAAGAATGAACTGCCTCTGGATGCATTTAAATCCGAGAAACAAAGCATTGCATAAAACCTGAACACTTTGATGAATAAATACGTCTAAATGGTTGTGAAGGGAAGAGATTCAAGGCCTTTTTCCCTTTCTGAAGTAAATGGGTGCGACTAACCAGATTAAAACGTACATATATTGCTGCAGATCAGAAAAGAGGATTCCGACAACGAATGGAATAAATATGAATGTACGTCCATAATAATAATATTTATGTTTATAGTTGGTAGTAGTATATTGGTCAGCCATCCAAATGCCATACTTTGTTTATAACTACTGTCATGGCTGTACTTGACTAGTCTTTATTGATAATATTCTTCCATTCTTTCATCTTCTTTCAAAAGTCATAACATAACAAGTCTTTGCTTGTTTGTAGCTTCTCAAAAATAAAAAAAGAATCATAATTTTACTTGCCTAAAGCAATATTTCACATTTTTCTTTTACCATCTTTGTAAATGTACACATGAAAAGGTTAAAAAGGCTGTTCTGCTGTAGCTCAATGAGAAAAGCTTGTATATACACAAAGCTGTGGTGGGAAAGCTCTCTCTCAGCTGCTGTACGTCCAGGGTTAGATTTGGTTGCTTCTACACCTGCCACAGCGGCCTACAGCTCTCCTTTCATGAGCCGCCCGAGCGTGGACTCACACATGTGCTAAATGTTCTGCTGACAGCCAGTTATCGTCCCGTAATGGGTCGGTGTGAGGGCCGGCACGTCCCGGGGATTTGTCCGGTCTCTGCTGCCTGTCTTTGTGCCTTTAACCTGAATGATAAATGCTCCAGAGGCTGAAGATGCAGCCCATACCTTCACCGTGATGTCATCTACGCCCTTCATTCCTCTCTCTTCTCTTTCTTTTCTCTTCTCCTCTTCTACTTTTGTCTTTCCGGACAGTACAGCGCTTCATATACGTCAAGTAGCCTTTTCATTCGCTGCTCAGTTCAGGCTGGCTGCACGTTGACAGTGCGTCTCTAAGGATCTCGCCTCAAGATAGTTTTCATAGAACGGAAAAACCACCCTGTTGTTTTTTTTGGTGTTTTTTTTTGGGGTGAATTTTCCCAGAATTCTTCCGAGCAGCTGCGTTTCTCATTTGCTGCTTCATCCTTAATCCTGACATGGCTCTTGAAGCTCTTTGTAAATGCGTTTTTTGCCTCCTCGATCCATATCTGAGAGAATGGGTGGATTGATTTGAAAGAATCATTGACCTACTGTACTCTCTAATCACACAGGGCATATCCCGACTTCGACAGTGCTCTCTGAAAATCCCATCCTGAGGGAGCAGCCTATTAGCAGCAGTTAATTTCTGATAAGCCAATGGGAGTTAGTGCGGCCTGTGACCTTTAATCTCACCTTATGTACACTTTCTTTACTCCATCACACGAATAAACAGACGAGAACGCACTGTTCAGACTTGGAGCCTCTTTCTTTACTTGTATTCCTTTCTGAGAGACTGCCTAATGTCTTCCATTTTTTTACTGTTGCATTTAGTTTTTCAGTGTAATCTCCTAAAGTTTATTGTAACAGGAATCATCTGAAAAAATGAGACCTTAAGACGTGATCTAGTCTTTATAATGAAGGATTTTAATAGATGAGAATGATCAGCCCACAGCAGGATTTTTGTCCAATCACAGCTCACTTCAGGTAAAAAGGAGCGCTCCCATTGGTCGACACTGATGTCAACAACGAAGGAACAAGGAAATAAACCAAGGAAATGGGTTATTCTGTTGAAAATACGTCTTATTTTACAG
Organism: Rhyacichthys aspro; assembly: GCA_036850595.1. NCBI lineage: Eukaryota > Metazoa > Chordata > Actinopteri > Gobiiformes > Rhyacichthyidae > Rhyacichthys > Rhyacichthys aspro. The sequence goes on along the minus strand of CM072156.1, from coordinate 2,029,233 downwards.
AGAAACAGCTCAAAAAGATAAAACTAAAAGATAATTCCAGGATCACTTCAGTCTACGGTAAACTCCAAAGATAAAAGTTTCAGATCAGCTCTAAACTTTGATTTAATGTAATTTGTTAGTATTTTGTGGTGAAAAGTTGGTCCGGTTTCATCTTTTTTTAACTAAAAGAAACAGGAAATGTTAATAAGCTGCTGCTGGGGTGAAGTTTAAAGTCATTTTTGCTCGTAAAAATTAAAGCATGACTAAAACGTTGAGCTTTTGTTATTATTTTTCCACTCGCTTACGACAAGAGAAACCCTTTAAAAGAGAAAGAAAAACGCCTCTGATACTTTAGTCCTGCAGAGACAGACAGGAAGGAGCTGAACAATGAGCATTTGTTTAAACTAACTCAGATAAAAACAGCTGTACAGTCTCCTCTGGTTTTTCGCAGCTTGTCCCATAACTTCCTCCCACATCGACACGACTTCTTTCTTTTTCTGTAAGACCACAATGTTCCTCACTTTCTTCATGGCACTCAATGGACGATTAGACCAATAGAGATGAAGAAGAAGTATATCTTAATGAAATTGTCTCCAGAATAGAGCTGCGTGAATGTATTATCAGTGCAATATCATAATTTAGACTGTCTACTTTGCAAAAACAGCTCGATTCTGATGAAATTGTTGTGAAAAGTTAGTTGGAATGAGTCTAGAGGCATGTATTTCTCTCTTTTACTAAATTCAAACACTTGAAAATGCTGCAAGTCATATTTCCCTTTAAGTATTCAACTAATATTTCACAAATCCTTTTTTTTTGGATACATTTTCCAACTCAAACCCGAACAGAACTGGAAAGAGATCGAGGAAAAAACTACAGTTATATAATCACACCTTTGAAGAATAAGTCTTTATTGTCTTTAAACATTTAATAAAATAAATAGAATTAAATACAGGAATAAACAGGATAAAATGTCCATTAAATGTGACATTCTTTCAAAGCCTTTGGAAAGAAACTACGAGAATTAAGGAATTATTTCATGGTAAATTGAAAAGTGCAAAGATGGATATTGATTAATTAAAGAATGGCTTTAATTTGAGTCATTAATGCTTGTTTTATTCTCCGTGAACGCTCCAGACTTGTGCGTAGTTTGTCTGCAGAACATACCACTGGTCATATATGTGTTATATGTTTATTTATGTATGTATATGGATGTATGTTGGATAGTGTGACCTCTCCTCTGACCTTTCCCCAGTCACTCTTTAATTATTCATGTTTATGTGAGTGTGAGTGTGGGGCCGGTCTGTTTCTGCGGCCCCCAATAATCCGCCTCCTGCTCCCAGCCCCAACACCTGTTCTCCAATTAACATGCGGCTCCCAGCGCTCCACCACTGCACCACAAACACTCAGTTTTACTCCGGAGGGCTTTCCTTTTGCTTCTACACCGTCCACTGGTGTCTGTTCTGCCTCGTGTTGTGTTAAAAACATTTGACACAAACACAACAAACTACAAAATATATCAAAAAGTGCACCAGATTAACATTAGTTTTGGTTTAATGCATTTTTGCTGCGTTTACATAAGTTTTTAATGTAATTACAGCTTTTCACTTCAATTGTAAATGTCTGTAAAATATTTTAATGTTGGCGTATCTCAGTTTTAATGCAGTTTTAAAAGTTCAGATTTTTTTTACAGTGAATCAAAAAGCAACTGTTAATATATAACTGTAGTAAATTTAAATATGCAGAATTTTAATTTTCATTACACAACATTTGATGGATTAAAAAGACAACAACCATATCCCAAGTCTTTAACATTTTTAAAATTATTTTATTTTTAAAAAAGTACTATAAACACTTTTTTAAATTTTATATTTTTAGTAACAGTCCGGTATTTTAAAACCATACCATAAATACTACTTCGTCTATCGATACCACAGATAGACATTAATCAATTATTACATCAGTTAATCCGATTAGATGTTGCTGCCCTAAATTAGTCCCAGATATAATGGTTTTTTAGGATAATATGATGTACAATGGCTCCATGAAGCATTTTAATGGGTGCATACTTATTTACATTTGTCTAAAATATTTTTATATCGTCAAAAAAAATTCCGGTGAGGCTTTTTCAGTCGTTGAACAAAACCTAAAACAGGTAATAATCTATCTTTTCACAAAACACTCAAAAATCCTCAAAAAAAAAAATAAAAAAAATAATGAAAAGTACTTGAAGACACCAAAGTCAAAAGTCAGGATTAAAAGAGCGACTTCCTGACTCTAAAAGTGTCCGAGGATCACTTGAACGCAGCATCAATATCCCCCTGGAATCCCCCCGCTCTCCTTTAGCCTCCGTCTAATTTTGCTGTAATTAGTTGGTGTCATTAGGACAGCCATACCCAAGCACCGGGGACTTAGCAATTCCCCAAACGGCCCCTGGACTAAAACCCCCCACTTTTCTAATCTCCTCTCCATATTGTTTCAGTTTCCAGCCCCCTCCCCTCGCTCCTCTGACTCCCACCCTTCATTCTCCCTTAATCCAGCTTTGAGTGAAAGGAGCCTGAGCAGATCACAGCTGATCCGAGGAAAGGACGGAGGGACGCCGCCGACAAAAGGATGGTTCTTAAAAAGCCGAGCGGAGGGTCTTCTGCCCGAGCCCCCGCTGCCCGTCCGCACTAATAGTTTCACAATAGTCTAACGGTGACTTCTGCCGCGAGTGTCACTTAATCTGTGACTGATCGCTCTGACGAAGGATTAATGTGTGTCTCCCGCTCGTAAATCTCGACCGAATCAGACCCAAATCTAGAATTACTGTTTGACTCGATGCTTTTAACCTTACGCTCCGTCGCCTTTTGTTCAGACTTCTAATCAGTTCATTAAAAAACATAATTGAACGGTAAATTAAATTAGCCTCGAAGCTCGTCTGTGATTTTGAGCTTTTCTAAACCAGATACATTGATTTGTTTTAGTGATACTCCTTCTTTCTGAGACTAAAAGGTTAGTAAAGTTTACTATTTGTGCCATAAAATAGACTTACTTTTCTTACTTTCTATTCTGGATAAAGAATTAGTCAGTTCTCTGTTGATTCAAGTTGGATTTCCAGGAGGCAGTACCAACGAAAACACAAAAAACTGCCTCTGGGGGTAATCGGACAGACATAGAGCCAATCAGAGAAAAAAAATATAGGAATTTTTTTTTTTTTTTAAGGGAAAGGGGGGGGGTAAAGAAAGTGTTGCCCAATGTTATTCGCCAAAATATAACCCTTAAACCCTTAAAAAATAAAAAATACAGACAGACTTGTGTAACATAGAGCAGTGTGACAGACCTGGTTTTTATGTCCCATCCACTGCCCCAGCCTGTATCTGTAGAAAAACCTCATAAATAACCAGCAAACTCTTTAATAAAAGCAGACAATGAGCCTAGTATTTTTTATAGATTTATCTTGTGTTCAAATAAATCATCCAAACCCAAGTTAAATGAGTATCCGTCGCCTAAATCATAATGTCCACTCGATAGAAATCCTTTCGACCAATTAAAATGTGTGATTTGAGGCTCTGTTTCTCTGATTGTTTGTACATTTTTCGATTGCGTTGCTCCAGAGGCACTTTATTCTGTGTATGTCAGTTCTGTCTATCCAGTTGTCTTCAGTGAATTTATTCCTAATCTAAAGTTTAGTTTAGTTTTGTTGAATCAAAGCTTTACATAGAATCAATGATCTTTATTGTCTTTGAAGAAAAAACTGTGCTATATATTATATTTGTAGAAACGTAGAATAATATTGTAGAGAATAAACTGAAGATGCATTACCCAACGGTGCTTTTTCTACTTTTATTTGACTAAAAAGGATTTGTCGAGCGAAGCCAACTGGACCAATAAGAGTGTCCTTAAATAAGACCAAAACTTGATAATAAAGTCGAGGTGGCGTCTGGCTTCATTTTACAACAGATTATTCCGATTACAACAAGAAAATAGATGATTTTTCCATAGTTTTCTCTAAAAAACAGTGAAAAATGCATATTTGATTAAAGAATTTTATATAAAATATTGTACAATCTGCATTTTTTTCACTATTTATTCACACTCATTTATTCATATCCATATATTGTACATATGCACTATTTTACTTTAATTTGTTTTAGCATAATTAATAAAAGTTTCTTTCAATTCTAGTCATTTATTAAGACCTGTTGGCCCATCTTATTGTTCATATTTCCAAATAAACCCAGTTTGATGTTGCTTTTTCTTGGAGAATATAAAGATATAAACGAAAACTCTTAGTGTTGACTTTTACGTGCTTCTTTCGCTTTAAAAACACTCCTCCTCCGAGCGGTTCGTACCAATAACAGAGGCAGATCTGTTAATAGCTGCATTATTGCCCCTGTGACCTGTGACCTCTCAGAAACTATATTGGTTCTGGGCCAGCGCTGGGTTTCGTATTTATGAGCGAACTGCGGGTTTACGGCGGACACGAGCAGATGTCAGTATTAGCCGCCGCCCGAGCTGTGTGTGGAGCCATATTTGTCTGAGATCAATACCCGGTCATCGGCAGCGCGGGGAGGGGTCCGGACCCGTCTCACACACACAGAGTGGGGGTCTGGGCTGATCAATGGAGAGCACTATCTCTCTAATTGATCGTGTTTCCAAGAGGGGTCTTTTTTAACAAGCCGCCGCTCAGAGACAAGAGGAATAATCAATAGGAGTTTTCCAATGGCGTCGATACGGCTCTTCCTTTTCTCATAAAGAGCCACACAAACACAATTCTCTTCAAAACACTGCGATTCGTCCAACAATACCTATTTTATTCTTTGAAATGCTTTGTTTTTGCTGCATAGGTTGATCATTTAACTACAATGACACGAGCAGGGAATAGGAATATATGGGCTCTTAATCCGAGGTTGTGGCTTGTATTGATCCGTTTGGAATCCACACATTGTTTTTAACTAGTCACTGTTGTGGCTTTCTTTCTCCTTGTTCTAATCAATACTTGATAATGTAATCTAAATTAGAAAAATGAATTGCTTTGGGGGTTTTTTTGGAGCAAAGAGGTGCATTGTGGTTGTAAATAGTAAGTGTAAAAGTAACAAGCAGTGGTCAAGCTAAATTAGAGACAGACATTTTGAATAAAGTCACACAAGTGCTTCCTGATAAAAAACAGTTTATCATCAGGATCCAGGGCAAGCAACACTTATTTGGAGTTCTGTCGTGGAAAAATCAGATGTAACAGTGAAGCAGGGACAACGATGAAACACAGAACTGTCTGACGACCGAAGATGAGCTGCGACAGAAACCTAACAGTGTCAGACATTTAGAGAGACAACAGCACCAAACACAACAAAGATGTAAAGATGGAGGAGAAACGGAGTAGAAGTTCTACTTGTGACTCAAATACAGAGGAGTCTTTGGTGCAGTTATGGTTTATTACTCTCTTATTATTCACCGGAGCCATGACAGTTTGAGCCAATGACACAGTAACCTTGTGCTGCAGCTGGATTATCGCAAGATTTGGGAGTTTCCAAAATCCATCTTGTATCGAACAAACTGCTTGAGTCGAACCGTGGACTCACCGGACTCTTGTGACCAATGATCAGCACTAACAGGAAGAGGCGGGTTTTAATTTGAAGAAAGCAACAAGCGCTCTCTTCTAGCGTTGATACTGCTGTCGTTCAGTTTTATCAGAAGTAGAGAGTATTTCTTATTTGAAAGAAGCGCAAACAGTGTCACGTCATATCGTTGCTGTGATTGGTTAAAGAAACCTCTTGGAGGCGGAGACTAGTCGGTGCTTCATCCAATCAACACCAAGTTTTCAACAGAAGGTGTTTAGTCTGAAATGTGCTGCGGCCACGACTCAGTGTTTGTTCCATGTTTGTTCCATTGCTCAGTGTGAACATGCAGTAGAGCTACGTTATAAAGCGTTTACCTGGCTTTAGAATCCTCTGAGGGTAGGATATAACTCTGATCTCGTGTAGCAAATGCTAACTGCTGGTAATGTACAGGTTCGATTGGTTTGGCACATTTTATTCAATGAAGCTTCTTTTGTTAAACAGATTTCAGAAGAAAGAAATGAAATGTACTTTATTTCCTCGCAACAAGTGCTTCCTATGAGCTTTGTGAATTAAAAACATTGCATTTCCTGTTGAATTTGGATGAATAGACGCAGTACTTGTGATTAAACACTGAGGAACTTTACTTATGTCTAAGTTAGGAGCTTGTGTGGTAATTGTATGTCAGCGTTCACCTCTTGAGGACTAACTACACGTACAGTTTGGTTTTGCAGCAGTAAAAGCGTGTTATTTTCCCAGTTCTCGTGGATTACCTCTGTCTGGACCGTGTGACGGTAAACGCCTGTATCTTTTGCTGCTGTATGCAAATGATCCCAGCTACTGTGGTGTCAGCCCGACCATCTGTTCCAGCTCTGTCCACCTGCTTTAGACTCATTTAGACTAACATCATGTAGCATCAGATCCTACATGAGAGTGTTGGGATTAAACAGACTCTCGTTCTTCTTTTGGAAAATATCAAGTCTTTGGGAAACAGACATTAAACTATCAGCCAAAGAATAAATACAGCTACATTTCTGTTCTGTGTCAGGGGTCGAATTCCTCTGTTTCCCAAATGCATACTCAAATATTCAGTCCAACTTGCCGTATTAGGTCATCATCCAGATCGAGGAGAGTTTTATGAGTGAGACAACAACAGTTTAATATCTGCAGTGTTTCTCACATGAACAGATCATTAATTACACAGGGACACAGCTTTTTGTTAGTACTGGCATCCTGGATGTTATGTACATGAACTGTATTAATGAATATATATATTAGTTGTCACTGGCCTTAAATATGTTAAATATGGCCTCAGTTTTAATGTAAAATGTACTGTTCATGGCCCAACGTTACTGTCAAGCAGCTTTAACCAATCAGGTTCAAACAGACCAGAATGTGCCAAATTAGATCTTCTTTGAGTTCTCCTTAAAAATCCAAGAGACACAAAACAAAGCTGTGCAAATATCAGGTCAGGACTGAGCTCGGAGTTCGGCCTTTACTCTTCTTCTCTCGGGTCTCAATAAACTGTCAGCCCTTGGACATTTTCACATTATCAGAGCATTATTATTAGCATAATAATAATAATGGCATAAAGGTGGTACTTGGAAAGACAAATATTTTCTGGGATGGTTCTTGATGTGAAGAGTTTGAGAACCACTGCTATTGACCCTTTTACTTTTTGGTTTTCATTAGATAAAAACGCATTAAACTAAAATTAAGTTCTCCAAAAAACAGGATGAACAGATTGACATTAGTTTGTAGCTCAACATTTAAATCTCTGTTTGAGCTTCAGGCTACGTTAGCTCAAAGCTACAAGCCACGATGTTATGGACTTCAGACCCAGAGTTATACAGAAATGGTTTCAGGAAAGAAGTCGGACAGTGAGTTGAAGTCCATGGAGTAACAGAGCAAAAAAAAAAAAAGAGAAAAAAAACCCCACTGTGACAGTTTTGTCTTTACCTTTGGGCTTCTCTGAGTGTTTTTGTCTCTTGGACATTACATTACACTGATGTTAAAGCCAGTGCATAACTTAGCAGCCTGTCACTCATCCAGATGCACACAGTGGCCCCTGTTCGCTGTCACGAGTGTGTCTCTCTGTCGGGACGGCGCTGGACAGTCCCTCCGGCCCCCCTGTCAGGGCCCCCCTCAGGCAGACGAGGGGAGGGGGTCCGGGGCGGCGGGCGACAGGGCTCCGAGGCTCTCCGGTGCAGAGACTGGACCAGTGAGCAGCTGCACCGCGGGGATGCCTCGTCCCTGGGGGCCTCCAGCAGAATGACACTGAGACAGACGGGAGACCATGTCTGGAATATCAACTGCTCTGACAGGTAGAGCTCCGGTCGCCGTGGCGCAGGACGGACCCCGCTCACAGGAAGTGTAGGGACAGAGGCGGGCTCCGGGGCCGCTTTGTGTTTCCTCACCTTTGCTCCGCTGTGGACGCCGCTGATGTCGGGACTTGAACTGTGACACGACGAGTCGGCCGTGTTTGTCTGAAGTGACAGTTCACACAGAAGTCGTCAGATCTACAGAAGTCTGCAAAAGGTTCAGACGGATGTGAAGATCTGCTGGAAAATAAGATCCTGTTTCAACAATAAACAACTGAAATGTTTTTATGAAGTTACAAAATAGAAAAGTGAGAGAAGAGACGAAACCTTCCATTTTTACAGTGATTCCAGAACAAGGATTACATGGTCTGGTTTAGTCCAGTCTGGTCTGGTCTTGTCTGGGATTACATGGTCTGGTTTAGTCCAGTCTGGTCTGGTCTTGTCTGGGATTACATGGTCTGGTTTAGTCCAGTTTGGTCTGGTTTTGTCTGGGATTACATGGTCTGGTTTAGTCCAGTCTGGTCTGGTTTTGTCTGGGATTACATGGTCTGGTTTAGTCTGGGATTACATGGTCTTCATGTCAAGTCTTTTAGTAACAAACCTTTCATTAAATAAACTATAAACTCATCAGATTTAAATCCATGTCCAGAGCTGTTGTGTAGTTTTTATCTGTTGAACCTGTAATTCCTCTTTAGCTTCATGCTGTAAATGTAAATAACACACTCATTTGGCAAAAACACTTTAATGGGTCGTCTTTTTTACTGCATTCAACTAAATTCAGTGCAGTCGATGGTGTTTGCATCTGTAGCTAGTCTGCAAGTCAAATAGGTTGTAAGTCTTTTACATTATCACTAAGGCTGCAGTGTTTCATGTGTTGATTGTGTTATTTATGCAGCACACTTTGGACCGACCATGGTGCTGTGTTTATCTTCACATCTGCTATGATCACAAATACCTCTTTATGAAGTAACGCTTTAGCTATTTTCACCCTGTTCTCTTGCATTGATGGGAATATTAGACTTTCAGACCATTTAAAACATAAAGGAACCACTTTGGTAAACAATGTGGCCCCAGAAAGAGAAACGTTTGGACAGTAAATGGACTAAGAACAGGCTAATGCTTCTGAATGACAGGGTCCACAGAGTGAAGTGGCAGAGAAAGGCCTGAAACGCCGACAGAAGCCGGCCCCTCTCATTTGTCTGCCGGCTAATGGGCTCACCTTTGGCAGAGAGCACTGTGGAGATTAAGTAGGCCCACTGGAGGATCAGAAGGGCCCGATTAACGTGATTTAGAGGGCCCTTCAGACGCACAACCAGTGTGTGTGTGGGATTCCAGCGTGTGTCGTGTCTTTGGGAAAATGATCTGGTAGTAATCAGGACCCGGGGCCGAGCCGAGGCTGTTTTCTTTGGACGGGGTTGTGTGTTGTTTGTTTGTGCGAGAGGCTGGGTCTTGTGTGTGACGGCTCAGGTCTTAAATTTCACTAATGACTTAACAATGCCCCCTGCTGCTGCTGCCGGGACGGACCCCCGAGTCTCGCTGTTTGTTTGTTCATCTGGAATATGGACACAACTCATTCGTTTGTGCAGAGGAATTGGACAAATGAATTGAGTTGTGTTCACAGGTCTCATAGTGCTTCATTAAAAAACCGCAGTCGATTCTAATAAGAGTCAAATTCATTTAAAGATGTTCTTTTTTTCACTCCACTCTCCTCCAAAATCAGCCTAGGGACCTCTCCTGCTTCTCTTTTATTAAAAAATAAAACCAGACCAGTGTTTCCTCCAAAATACTAATCCATTTGACCAAACTGAAGTTTAGAGTTTAGCGTTAGCTTAGCTGTGACTTCAGCGTCAGGACGACAATTATCTCCTCCTCGTTAAACATTACGTGATTGAATTGACAGTATTTATCTGTGTTTTACGTTGTCTCCCTTTTCTCTGTTGATGCTTTTCTTTTTTCAGCTGTTTCTCTGTTAAAAGACATATTCAGCTGAAAATACACTTTATCTGCAGCTATTAAACTTCCTGGAACGTCATGTGACAAGCCGAGGTTCTCATCTATTACAATCCCTTTTAATAAACAGTAGATGGATCATAAAGACTGTTTTTACACAAATGATTGATTTTACAATAAACTATTTGGGTTTAAACCATTTCAACTAGAAGAAAAATTATCAGGTACAGGGTTATTTAGTTGGTAATTTTATGGTATTTATGGTGAAAACCAAAAGCTAAAGGGACCTGGGTTGAACTCCCGGCTCAGGTCAGTTTCCTCCATGTTACCCTTTACCCCTGACTCTTTAACCCTTTCTTCCTGTTTCTCTGTGAAATAACACTTTAAGATTGGCTTCTCTTCAAAATGTTTCTGATATTTCCGGTCTTCTGGACGTACCACAGTTTTCATCCATTTAGGCAACGGTTCTTGTTTGATTTTGGTCCAATGTTTCCTTAAGTGTTTACTCTTTGTGCAACTTTTACTTTTTAAATCGTGTGTAATTAATTATTTCCCACAAACGACACTAACCTGACTTTTCCTTCAACGCTGATCTGCTCACATTGGATTCTAGTCTTTTTTCTTTTCTAACACTTTCTCCTTTTCCTTTCGCTGTGAAACTGGTGCCACATTAGTGTAAACCCCAGAGTCTAATGGTTGAGAGTATTTTGGAGCGTCCCTGTTGTGATGGAGCTGTGGGCCGAGGGCAGAGGTGATGTGCCGCTGACAGGCTCCCAGCAGGCCTGCTGTGAGCGGGGCCTCCCTGCAGGGCCCCCTCCGCAGAGCGCCCCCCTCTAGCCCCCCGTCCCACCGCTGGCTCCACACATTTGCTGTGTATTAGGCACGGACAGTAAATTACTGCAGCGTGGACGTCTGAGCCATTCCATCCTCGGTCCTCACACCCTCCAGAGCTGAGCTATCATCCAGACTCTGTCTCACGTCCTTCCTTCTCTGTTTTCCTCTGTTTTCCTCTGTTTTCCTCTTTCTGTCTGTTAATACACAAGCCCTCAAAAAGAAAATCCATACAGACCTTAAAGATGTACGAACAATTTGGGTAAAACATGCTTTTAGTTGGATTTCCATCGTCAAAAGGTGTATTAAGACTTCCAAAATAAGAGTTCTGTGCCACTTTGGTCAACCCTAAGTTAAGACCAAAGTGAGTAAGTAAGTAAACTTGTGCAGCAATTTAAATAAAAGATCAATAAAACAGCCCAATCAACTAAAAGGTGCTTTTAAAAGAATCAGAAAAGGTTTGGACACTGTGAAAGATGCTGTTGAAACCTCCACAGACCGAGATCCTGACGTGTGACGCTAAAATGCTGACACAGTGATTTGGTTTCACTGAAAGAGAAAAGTTTTCACCCATTCACAGCTTTGATGGAGTAATATTCTTGTCAAAACAGAAGAAGACTATTGCATATCCACTACTTTATGAATGAAATAACCGGATGGATGTGACGTAGTGGACAGAGAGGTTCAAACGGCTCCATCTCCATCATATTCTGTCGTTTTGATCTCTTTTCTCTTCTCTTTTCTCTCCTGTCACAGCCCTGTCAGCCTCTTCTCTCCGTCTGTCCATCCCTCACTTCTCTGTTTCTATTGTGTCACGGTACACAGCCTCCTTCCTCTTCTTCGTCTTCGGCGGGTCCCGGCTGATAGGCTTCACGGGTTTCTCTCCCTCCTCTCGCTGCCTCTCTTTCTCAAACAGCTGTTGTTTGTCAGATCTTATCATTACTGGCTAATTAAGAAGACATCTCTTCTCTCGCTGCTGTGGCTCCTTCCTCCTCTCCTCTTCCTCGCCGTGATGGCATCCATCCAGACTCTCAGCTCTGCTCAGAGGAACACACACAGGTTATCTACAAACATGATTAGTGGCTGAGTGATTGAAAAGGTGTTTACAGGCCACCATTGTGTTGCTGTTTCAGTTTTCTGTTACGACTGACACAACACGGAGGAAGAAAGTCATATACTTCAAGCACGATTCAAACAATATCGTGAATTTGCAATAAAAGTGTGACAAAATACTGCATTAAACAGACTGTACTAGTTGAGAAAATGGTTTAAACCCAAATAGTTTGTTGTAAAAGCAATAATTTATGTAAAAAAAAACAGACAATGCCATTTACTGTTCATTATAAGGGATTGTAATAGATGAGAACCTCTTTATAATCTCTAAATGACGTTCCAGGAAGTTTAATAGCTGCAGATAAAGTGTATTTTCAGCTGAATATGTCTTTTAACAGAGAAACAGCTGAAAAAAGAAAAGCATCAACAGAGAAAAGGGAGGCAACGTAAAACACAGATAAATACTGTCAATTCAATCACGTAATGTTTAACGAGGAGGAGATAATTGTCGTCCTGACGCTGAAGTCACAGCTAAGCTAACGCTAAACTCTAAACTTCAGTTTGGTCAAATGGATTAGTATTTTCCCCGTTTTAAACATCAACCACAGCAACACAACTCACTACTATATCAGGTGGAAACTGTCCAGTCAAACTAAAGCAAGTTTTGTATCTCAGACAATTAATTACTGCACTTTTTTTACAGCGTGTAGTGGAAGGACCATGTTGTTTGATATAGCATCCATCCCACTACACATAAATATATTCAGTACTTGTACTTGAGAAGACTATACATCTTTGTTTGTTTGTTTTTTTGTTGTTACAGATTAACGTTGAATGTTTAAATGCCTTGTTGGGTGTTTAGATTCACTTCCTGTTACATAGTGAGGTAGATAAGTCACACAGTGAGCCCTTAAGCAGGACATAAGACAAAAAAGAGGAAGCTTATCATGTAATTACGATACAATTAGACATATGTTCATCAAATTGCCATAAATTGCTTTATATTTTATCATTCTCAGCTTAAATAATATGAAACTAATAAAAGAGCAGAAAAGGACCACTTAAAAAAATCCCAGTGCAGTTTAGAATCGATTCTCCGGCTGTTCTTTTGTGTGAGAGTCAGTGGAGTATATTTTTATATTTTTTTGAATCCCTATCCCTCAGGACGAGCAGAGCATGCTGGGAGAGGTCAGGCCACTGATGGGACTGCTATTCCCCGTCCTGGTTGTGAATTCATGTTCTCTTGACTCTGAATATCCATCCATATCCATCCAGTTGGCAGCTGACCACACCGTCGTCCCCTGTGGCCCGGCTCCGAGTGCACTCCGACTTTAAATATCTGGATTTATAGAGATGGATAATAGATAGAAGTTGGTTGGAAGTCTCGTTGGAAGTCTCTGGTTTGGTGTCGGTGAGCTGAAGGGTTTACAGCGCTACCCACTTCTATAAATCAGCAGAAGAGGGCTAAATGTTGAGGGTTTTGTCACAGTTCTCAGGTTTAGGGGCCGGTGGAGGTAGTCTGGGGGCCACAGAGGCTGACGGGACAGTTTACAAAGAGAAATGTTACTACTGCGACGCACACTTACCTCGAGACAGGTTCGTCACATGTCCATATGAAGCAAAACCCGAATATATCAATACAGTAAATCCAAAATAAACTTTATAGTCAGACAAAAGATGATCAAATATTAAGACATTTCATGCTTAAATATCTTTATTTACAGACCTCCTTTACATGCAGTGTGATGCCCTTTTAATGAGAAAAAAAAATAAGAAAGACTATAAATAAACCAAAAATGAGTTCTGTTTACAATTATACAGAAGGTAAAGGACTTTGAATTGGATAGAAGTTTCAATATGATAATTACTGCAACTTTAAGACCATATTGTTTAGTCTTAGATTGTTGCAATTGATGAGACAGGTGTTAAATAAATAAATAAATAAATAAATAAACCTTAAAGAAAAAAAAGAAAACACAAGAAAAAAAAATTCTAAAATAGTATTTATTATAGTGAAGTATTATAGTGTCTGCATATGTACCTGCCTTTGACCTGTATAATTTTGTTTTTTTTTCTTCATGTGTTGCAAATAAATACGCAAAAATAAACACTCCAAGAGCCAAGTAAATAAAATATTTGGAATATTTATCTAAAAGTAGATGCATTTTTTTGTCCAGTTCTAAATGCCATGTTCCAAAACACAGCTCTTTTTTCTCATTTTAAATGGAAACAAAGCACAATTATTTACATTTCATTATTTCTTTTTCATAATACAATCTTTTTTGACAGATAATTGCAGAAATAGGAACATGTGACATAGTGCACACTGTAATGGACCTAGTATAACGGCATTTAATGGTCTTTATTGAATTTAATAGAGCATTTGATAACTTTAATACCATTTTTTTTGGCCCCGTTGGTTCTTGTCCTGTGTTTGGATGGATCTCAAAGCAGGGCTGGGTTGGTAAATGTATATGTCCCATAGACTCTGCTGTTATCAGTGTTTACATAATGTTGTCCTGACACGAATAACTCAGATGAAATGCGACTGTTTTTCGATACGTGCCGCTGACGGACGAGTGTAGGGCCCGATGCCACAGAGACGGCTGTATGTTTTCGGAGCGAGGAGGGGTCCGGGGGTCCCTGGTGTGAAAGGTCCTGTGCTGGTATGCGACAGAGGCTGTATCAGTTCGGCGAGGCTTCTCTGTGCCCCATTAGCAGTGTCAGAGGTCATGTGCCCCGGGTGTTAACCTCGGTGACCAGTCTAGCTCCCCAGTCTGCCGGTGGGGACCGAGTCGGGGGTATTTATTACTGCCCCCACCCCAATACCTCCCCTCAGACGCAGCTCTCCCCACGGAGGAAAACAAAACAGGCCGGACCTTCCTCCTCCAGCCCCTCGGCCTCTGCACAGACACTAATTGGATGCATATCAATATATTTAGCATTATTTTTGATCAAACCAAGTCAAAAAAGATAGAAAAGAATTAGCTTTATTGTCGTTAAAGGAGTGTGTTTACCCCTGACACATTTGGGAACATAAAATAAACCCATGTCAGTACTTAATATAGTTTGTTTGAGCTGTTATAAAAGCAGTCCATCAAATGCGCATTCTTTTCCCCTGTTTTTTCTGTGTTTAAACCAAGTAGCAACAGAAAAAACACAAAAAAACTAAGAAAAACTTGCAAAATCCTGATGTAAAAGCACATTTAAATTACTGATAATCAATACTATGTAACTTCTTATAACATATGGATGCTAAAAGTCATTAAAATAATTAATTAATAATAATAATAATTCATTTTTATGGTTTCTAACCCATATTTCAAAACAAACAACTGGTGTGTCAGATTCTTCACTGTGTAACATCTCAAAAGAGCACATTTCTAACCAGAACGTGTGATATCAATCCAAATTTACATTATAAATATGATTTTTATAAGAAATGTATGACAGGTTAACAGTATTTGTGCCTCCTTTAGTCTTTAAGTGGGTTTGAAGCCTAGATAGTTACATGCTAGTGCTGCTAATGGGGCTTTAAAATGGATATCACAGTAAAAACTATAGCTACTCCGACATGTATGCCTTAGTCGGACTTAAGCTGGACTCCGTGACCCACAGTTTTCCCTCAGACATTTATTGAAGACCACAAAACAAGACCAAACCAACAAAATTCCCACTTTGTTGCGTTTTTGTTGAAGCTAAGTTTATGCTAATATGCTGCTAGCTAGTCCTGGGTTGTAAAAGGTTAACTGCGAAAGATCAATGAATCGTACTCATTTATTAATTGATTTCTTCATCTTTTCTTGTTATTTGGATAAAAACGCCCAGTTAAACGGCTCATTTGACTTAACTGTGGATGTAAATGCTAACACTCTTTAGCATTCCCGCCTTAAGCTACGACTACAGCATGTTTTATCAACAATCTGCTATATTCATAAAGGTTTGCAGTATTTCCTAATATGTATAGTTACACACACGGCCGTCGGTGCTTGTGTGAGCTCGTGCACGCTCCTGTTCACGTGTATGTGTGCGTGTGAGCGTGCACGTGGGCCTGTTGTATGACTTAGCGCTCGGACTGTGTGAGTGTGGAAGCCCCTCAGCATGTCAGTATGTTTTAATGCTCCACATCTGCTTTCCTAATTTCCACTCCTCCTCCTCCTCGTCGTCCTGGTCCAGCCCTCACCCCCAGCCCTCACCCCCAGCCCTCACCCCCAGCCCTCACCCCCAGACCCTCACCGGCGCTGCATCGGGACACTGTTTTGTTTTGTCAGCGCTGGGAGGGGGCACAGAGGAGGAGGGGGTCCGATGAGTGATGGATGTGAATACAGGATGTCAACAGTCTCCATCCGTCACTTCTCCTTCTGCTCTTTCCTCTAATTCTATTGGAAAACAACGTGGAATTAACATTTATATTTTTGGATTGAAGGCCTATTTCCAAAATTAAAGTGTCTCCGTGTTATAAAGGCATCAGAGAAGAAGGATATATTAGCGTTTAAGAATTACTGACAGTAGATTATAATAAGGATGAGGTGAATATCCTATGATTTAGTTTGTCCACACTATGATACAAATCTAAAACCAACCATCTAAAACATAATATATAATATAATATAGCCTTAGTGTAATTTAGCTGTATTCATTTTAACTTTTAAGGATTTTTCTGTTTGTTCCGAACTAAATGACCAAATAGTTTTAGTTTATTTCTCCAAAAATTGGGCGTTTTTTTGGAACGAAAGCAGAAAGTCGAGGCAAATTATACGAACAAATGTCCCCAAGACAGAGAAAAATAAGCTTTATATTGATAAAAGGTAAACTTGCATCTAATTTTTGCTGTTTGCTGTTAGTGAATCCTGTTAACTACGCCCATTGTAAATATAAAGCAGCTGTGAGATTAAGGCATATAGCTTTGTATTAATAGACAGTATTTTTATTAATAGGTATGTTTCCTTGTTGCATGAGACCTTATTGTCTGTACAGAAAAGTATCACATCAGAAATTGTTTATAGCAAAGTAAAAATTACCAACCCTTTTATAATTGAGGTACTTTTTACGGAATAGCCCCAGGTTGTTTTCTGACTTTTGAAAACCCATTTATTTACTTTATGGCTGTTAATTGAAACACATTTAATTAGCCTTTTTCTTTTTAAATTCACGTATATATTGTTACATCATATATTTACATTTGACTAATCTATAAAGACCAGAAAAACAAAGTAAGAACGCTTTACTTCTATATTTATCCGACGCGACGGAGCAACAGTTTGCAGTAAAACAGTTCTGACGTGTTTTATGTGGATGTGAAAAGGCAGATGATGTCAGGAGTGATTATTGTTGATGAAACCTGCGGAGGGTTGTCCAGAGGTTTTTTGTTCTGCTGCCGAGGTGTGAGCTGCATGATTAAAGCCATGTGTAACGCTAAAGTGTGTCAGCCTTATATGTAACAGATGCCTCACAGTAAAAGTACTCAACTATTGCAAACCACACAAACTGGAAATGGGCCTTTTGGAATATTCTGCCACTGACAAACTGTTGAGGAAAAAAGTAAGCAAAAATAATAAAAAATAATAATAATTTCCAATAAAACTGTGCACTAAAAACGAATAACTACAAATACATTAAAAGCAACTGCATTCTGGGGCTGCACAATATTAGAAAAACACGCTATATGCAATAGTTATAGTAATACTGCAATAACTACATGAGCTGTAACATGTGTATACTCCATTAAAGTAAAACTAAATAAAGATTTATGAAAAATACAAAGCTGTGGACTAACTTCCACTGATCAAAACTGAATCAGGACTTTTTAAAGATTTCAGTTTGATTTAACGTTCTGATTGAAAAATTATCTTGATGCAGATTTTGTCTTATTGCGATAATAATAAATTTGTGATATATTGTGTGTAAAGGACAAATGTGTTGCAGAGAACAAATAATCACATCAAAAGTCCATCTTTGTCTTTGTTAATTGTCTCAAAAGTGTTAAATTGACCTCAAAACCACTACTTCAGTGATCTTTGGCCGTCAACGTGGGTCGACTTCATGGAGATAAAAAGCTAAAATGGTGTGAATCTGTGTGATCATGTGTGATTTTGGATAAAAGTTTGAATAGAATCACAGCATATGTTCAAAGTCTACAGATAAATGTGTCGAGGTTTGCTGTTGTGAGTATATATTTTATAAAACAGCAGCACAATACTTGATCATCTCTGTTAAAGACTCCCACAAAAAAGCAACATTTATCATGAAAAATGACAATTCCTATTTACACAGTTAAGAAAGAACATATAGTAAGTTCATATCTTTCTGTTTTTTTTTTACTTTGCTGCAAATATAAACCCAGAAAGTTCAGGAGTTGATGCATAACCATAACATAACACAACTAAGAGCTGCTGTGCTGATGTTGGACATTATTGCGTTTCAGATTCATATATTGTGTTGGGTTTGTGATATATGGGTCCATCTAACTGGCCGGTTGCTGGTTGAACTCTCTGGACGGGGGATCACGGCTGCCTCTCGATGCCAGGGCCTGTGTTTAGTCTTTGGGAAGCGGAGCAGATGTCGACAAAAGCGACGGGAGGAGGCCTTGACAGAGATGTCGAAGTGTGGACAGAAAAGAAAAAGCCGGCTCCCTGCAGTGACTCTGTGGAAACTGATCCAGGTTTAGGGCCGGGGTCTCGGTTTTGTTTGCATTTCCTGTTTGAAGTGTGTCTGCGGAGGGGCCGGACGGGATCAGGACGGACATATGGTGTTAAACTGGGCACAAAGTGGGATTTATTCATAATACTACTGTGGAGAGTCAAAGATAAAGCAGGTAATGGCTTTTAGTGGAAACGGAACTAAAGCTCTACCTTTACTTCTTCTACAGCCGTGTTTTCTTTGTCAAAAGTGGCACAAATGGTTCCAAAATCAGTGAAGGACACTAAACAATTAATAAATAAAAGAATGACATTGTTTTTTTGGTTCTTACCTCAAACACTAACAGAAAGAGTAGAGCAGCCTCTCTTTAATACAGTTGGCTAAGCTATAAACAAGGGCTAAACTTTGACAAAATGAAGTCTGAACCAGGACTAAACCAGGACTAAACCAGCTCTAAACAAGTGCATTTGCTTCAATTGAAAAGTAAAGTTTGACCATTTATTTTCAGCTTTAGTTTTTGTTTTTCCACTCGACTCAAAGCGGTTAAGCTGAACTATGCTATATGTTTTATTTTTTAAGATAATGTTAGCTGAAGAACTGTGGAATAAGTTATTGATCCCAACATTTCTTAAAATTAAGCAATAACGGTCCTTAAATTCCACTTAAAGGAACAGAAATTTTCGATTTGTACCGTTCCACCTCAGTCTTGCTTCTGTAGAACCAACAAAAGAACAAAACAAAAAGGTTTATTGGGTGACAGAGTGTCCATATGTACAAAAACATGTACTGAAACCCAGAAAACTTAATCGAAACAGAAAATATAAAGGCCCAGTATCAACAGCTTTTTCTGTGACACTAATCACGAGCAGAACTTGTTCCACGAAAGAGCGATTTCCTAAAATGTAGAAAACTGGTGCAGCTCTCGACTCTGTTCTATTTGTAGTTCAGAAAGTCGAGAAACAACCTGAAACTACCTCGTTCTGTTGTCGACTGCTGCTTCGAAAACCAGCTCAAGGCTTTAAGATTCAGAAAATAAACAGAATATAGGGACAATTTCAACCAATCAGCTCTGGTTTTTACAGAAAATCCACTGTAAAAAGGCTTTTCTATATAATATTCTGGGTTCTTTTTGTCTTTTTATTAAAGATTTGATTTATTCCGATGATGGACGGTCCCTAAAGGCCTGACCTTAGTATTAGTCTTACCTCAAGTGGATATGAAAGAAAATGGACAAAACACAATTTTAACTTAAGTTGTTGTCAAAATAAGGGCTGCACAGACACTATGTTTATCTGATGTCTGTTTTTTTTACCAATATAATACAATTGAGCCCCCAGATTCTTATTCTTTTGCATACTTGACTCTTGTATAGTTACTGTCCGTTTATACTGTTCGCTTGCATTATTCAACTTTATATTTTTACATCATTACAAAGAGATCCTACCTCTTTGCTTTTATGATTTTAGACCTCAATAGACATACAATTCTTTCCTAATTCTGCCTTCACTAGCTTAAAATCTCTCCTTTAGCTCTATTTGCTCTTATTGTACTCCGATTAAAGCAAACACAATGGCGACTTGTGCATAAAAGGAAACACATTGTAAACACACACAACAAAGCCAAACCGATTCTTTTCTTTTCTTTTAAAAAACCATCTTCTGTGACACGAATCTCACCCCGTTCTTTGCGGAGAAACAGAGGCGTGTGGGCGTATTACATTACCAAAACAAAAACAAACATCGGCAATATTAAACTTTGGCGAACACAATAGCGGAGGGGGATAAAAAACAGAGGGTCCTCGACTTCTTATTAATTATGCAAGATTAGTCTAATTATAATTCAGCAAATGAATGTGTGGCAGAAGGTGCGAGGCGACGGGGCTGGGAGATTTGCATGTTAAGTGGGCAGGGGGATGCGGCTAATGCATGCTAATGTATGCGCCAATGTCTCGCTTTAATTTTCAGCGTTTGCAGCTGTGTGCGTCCGGATCGAGGGGGGTGAAAAGTTGACTCAATGGGTTTTTGGGTAAAAGGTGGGGGTGTGTGTTTGAGTGAGGCATCTGGTGTCATCCAAACAGAAGATGATGAGGAGAAGTCAACAAACAAGGTCAAGAACCCTCCAATCCTTAGATGGAAGTGGACAAGTTCTCAATTAGGCCTTGACGCAGCGGAGACGCACACTTTTACGTTGTCACTCAGAAGAATGAGCGATGACTGCGGCGCTGATAACGATAAGTGCTCCACAAACAAGTCCAAAAATGACAGCGCGTCGTTATCAGTGATTTTACAAAATGGACTTGATAATGGAGTCAATTGGAACTTTTAATTGTGCAGCTATTTTCTGACCCAATAAAATACAATTCTTAAAGGATTTCAGACAAACATGTAGCTTATGCTGTACAAAAGTAGTGTCAGACTAATATTTTTATCAATATTTTACAACATTGATAAAAAATATTAGTAATTATGTTAATTTCAGCCAAAATGTTTCATAAAGACTTACATCATTTTTACTTTTCAGTTTCAATGTAAAAATGTAATAACCTCAAACTAGTGAAACTTCATTTATTTCTTGATTGTTAGGCATTTTTCAGCTGTAAATATACACAGCTGCAGTAGAAACATAAAACCACTAAGTTGTTTGACTCCTGGCCATTTTAGCTCATGTTTACTGTTGTTGTTGTTGAAAGGTGCTCTGTAGTCAGTCTTTGATCCATATAAATGAGGCTTATTGGACAATAAGGTGAAAAGTTAGCCATAGTTAAAAAACTAAACAAATAGCCATAAATTACTACATGAGAAGTCATTTGGACTGCGAATGTACTGTGTAGACTCAGCTTAATATTCTCAATTTTTCGTAAATTTCTGCAAATTCTTTGGTGTATAATGACCATGGATGTATTATAAGATCTTTATATACAATTTACAATTTGACAAGTGGACACTCGAGGTATTGCAATGAAAAAATCCCATGCCCACAAAGTATTTCCCCAGAGACCGCAGGAAAAACAAACGCTTCACATTCAACACCTACAACTAACAAAAAGGTCAGATTTTGTAGTTTTTATTGTATCTCTGTTAAAAATCCTTAAATGTGGTAAAAAATAACTTTTATTGGTCTGCATGATGTGGAAAACTTTTTGTCACGCTGCGCCCATGAGCTACATTCATTGAAAATAATGGGCGGCCATGTTTTTTTTTTTTACTCATTCAGTGTCCTGTTCTAATAATACATCCATGATAATGAGACCTGAGGCAAATCACAAGGACAAATTTGTCAAAAATGGTTGTTCCATCTGACAACTTTATACATTTTGCTGAAGAAGTTGGCACTAAATTCACAGATTTACTTTCATATTTGTGCCCCATATAATCAGTGATATAAGGCCCACATTGAAGATGTTTAGAACTCTCCTAGAGGCATAATTCTAAGAAAATGGGGTGTTCTGTTCTGTTTTGTAAGATTTACCCCTAAATGTTGGACAAGATCCCAGTAAAGACTGAATATATTTCCAACAACAGCATCAAGCGAAGACTGAACCTCACCATAATTCCTCAAATCCATAAACACTGCCTTCAAAGTTCACATTAAACAAGAGCAGAACTTGAAGAACTTTCACTTGTGCAGCTGAACAGATCCACCCACAAACAAAATGAATGGCTCAGCTCTGTCTTTTCCAGTCACAATATCAAGAAACCGTTGAGGAAATGTAATATTAGTCCGAGGTTGGAGGTCCGAGCGCTCGCTGATAAATGATCGTCGCCGTCTGCCAACAACAATATTGAGTGTCCTCAGTGGAAACGGCACATATCAGGAAACACTGGACTCTCCGCTGAATGTGAGATGGGTTTAGGGCCAGGTCCGACTCACAGGGGACTCTCTGGACCGGGCCCTGGAACAGTGAGAACGAGGCGGGACTGAGAGGAAAAAATGAAGTTCCTCTCCAAACAACTGCTCTCCATTAACTTGACTTATATCTGCTCCGAGGACGGTGTGGGTGGGATCGGACTAAACCGCTGCACAATATTTCCTGTTGGCTTTAACTGGAATAAAAGGGGCTGTTTTTAATCTTAAATGTCACTCCAGTCATCACCACTAGGGGGAGTAAAGAGAGCAAAGAGGATAGAAAACGTGTTGTGAGACCAGCTCTGCTTAATTCACCATTTTATAGTATAGTTTTATTTTTTTAACTATTTATTTTTCATGTAACGTTCCTTTATTTGAAGAAATAAGAAAAAAACAACAAAAAAGAAAAAAAAAACGTACAATGGAATGCAGAGTAAATATGAAGATAAATGTTCCAAAAGCTGTCAGAAATGTAAGAATAAAGCAGGTAATTATTTGTTATTTATTATTGTTAGAAATAGAAAAATGTCTTGGTTTCAAAGCAGCACTGGATCCAAAGCTCTGTTTACTTGGTATTAATTCAGTGTCTATTCGAGAAAGTAAAATAATGTTATAATTATGTTTTATGCTGCTTGTTTTCAACCAATTCTTCAAACCTGGATCGATGAGCAACCGCCAAAAATAACTCTGTGTTATGAAAAACTAACATCAATTATTCCGTATTAAAGATTATTAAGTGAACTCTGTGGGACTTTGGACAGTTTTGTGAAAGACTGAAAGACTCTAACTCGATATTTTGGGTTTTAATGGAAGACAATCACATGATATTATTGTTTTGGCAAATAGAATGATGGTGATAATATTAGGATAAAGGTGTGAAAGAAATTCCCAACTGTTATTTTCTGATCTTTTCACAAAAATATCACGCTTTTTCTTTGCTTTCTTTACCCTTTTATGATTGGACCTCAATTTTCAGACAGAGTTTGTATTCTAAACTCTAATGTAAACTTGTCTGGAGTGAATGCAGCCTTTTAATATTATTTTTGGAAAAGAAGTAAAATAAAGGACCTTAAACGATTTCCTATATACAAAAATCTAAGCATATTTAAATCTAAAATATAATATATAATGATTAAAGCGTGTGAACAGCTATGGGAGCCCTTCAGGGAGTGGGGCATGTTGTCTCTGATCAAAACCCAGTGGAAATAGGTCTGATAAATCAAATTTGTTTAATTAATGTCTTTGTTTGGTTTGTCTTTTATGGGAAGTTGTAGATATAAACATAATAAATAAATGTAGATTTTACAAAAAACAGTGACACACTAGTATTTGAGTGTATTATCATTTTTAACAGAAGAAATTAATCATTATCCATGCTAAAATTTAAATAAATACTTTTATTATAAAACACAAAGCTCCCAGGTTTAATATCATAATAACTGCACAAATGTAGCGTCAATGGAACATGAAATAAATAGAACGCTAGGTTCTATGGAGCTTTAAAGGCGTATTTTTGTGTTTTTTTAATATATTATTCTCAAAATCATCATTATTATTGTTGTTTTTTCCCATTTCTTTTCATTCTGTTCGCTTCAGCTCGGGTCCGGTTCTCTCACGTCGCCCGGTCTCGCTCTTCTTCACTGCTGGAATGTGTTCTTGTTGTGTTCTTCTTCTTCTTCTTCTTCTTCTTCTTCTTTGCGCGCAGGGACTTTGGGATTGCGGCAGAGCTCGGTTGCCATGGCAGCGGGCCGTGTTGCCGAAACGCCGTCCACCTGGGATTTGGAGTCTTTCTATTTCCCCCCTCCTTCTTTTGGTTTTTTTTTTTTTTCCCTCTTCCCTTTCCTATTTATTCCACCTTTCTGTGCGCTCTGCCTTTGGTTGGCTATCACAGTCTATCACCCTCCGGACTCGCCGCACATACATAATGAGACACATCTGCCTGAAAAGTAAAATTCATGTCCGTACCGGCTCTGCGGCTTATATCGCTGTACGTCCTCTCGACACCTCTTCCTCGCACTTCCTCTGTACTCGGCTCTCCGTTCGGTCCCTTGTGGCGGTTCAAAAACAGCATTGCGGGAGACCACGGTCCCTCGAGTCTAAGGCATACATCAGTGTCTTCATACGCTTCCACTTTAAACTTCATATTCTCATCATTTTGATTTAAAGAGTAATAACTTTCAACTAAACGGCGAGCGTTGACGCGAGCCGTAGAGATATACACACACACTAATATCGCCGATCTTCTTTCAAGTCATTTACGTGTCCTCTTGTTTACCTCGGCAGGTTTTTCTTGAAGTTCTTCCTGAAGTGTAACCAGAACTGTCTGAAGACGGCGGGAAACCCCAGGGACATGAGGAGGTTTCAGGTACGAGCAGGTTCCAGATATGTGAATGTGTGCTGAATATGTGAAGCAAATCATGAAAAAACAAATCCTTTTCAGCCTCAGAAATAAGAATTCATGAGATTCTATACACTTTGACTTAAATATACAATATGCCTTTTGAATGACCCTTATACATTCAGACTTATTCCCTCTCTGGTTCACTCCAAAAGCAGAAAAAACACACAAACACTTTTTATCTTTTATTTATTTTGACAGCTAACACAATATAGAATCAAAGGCACTTTCAGACGACCCCAATTAGTGTCCATGAAGTCAGTGGACAACATTCTTGACTGAAAACATATTTAAAACAGTGCAGGAGAGTTTGTGAAGCCTAAAAGTTACCAAATCAGAGGTTTTTTTTTGTCTCAGCAGCAAAAAGACTTCTCCTGCTTCTCTTTTGTTAAAAAAAATAAAACCAGACCAAATTTTCCTCCAAAATATTAATACATTTCACCAAACTGAAGTTTAGTGCTTACATTAAATAGCTTATCTCCTGTTCAATAAACAATGTGTAAATGAGTTTTCAATATTTATCCGTTACCATTGATGCCTTTTCATTATATATATATTTTCCTTTTTTGCGATGTTTTGTTGTTTTAAAAGACACACTCTAAACTGAATATTCACTTTCTCAGTTTTATCAGCAGCCATTACTTCCTTATTGACATCAGTGTCGACCAATAGGAGTGCCCCGTTTTCCTGAAGCGAGCTGTGATTGGACAAAGCTTCCGTTCAGGACTAAAAATTAATGAATCTATTAAATTCATTGATAATAAAAGCTAGATGACTTCTTAAGGTCTTGTTTTTTCACAGATAATTCCTGTTACAATATGTTAGAGGATTGAACAGTTCTTTTTCTCTTTGTGGGAAAAGGATAGACTTTCTGCAAACACAGAGAAATTTATCAAACATCACAACACTTCCTTATCATTAGCATTAGCCACATTAGCTGAAGACTTTTATAATTGAGGCAGGTTTTCTTTTTGAGACAACCTTAATTTATCATCAGCAAACATTGTAGATTTTTACCTTTATATAAGTTGCTGAATGTTTTTCTTTTTCAGTTGTCTCAATATTTTATTTACTTTTTATTTGAAGACAAGCTTTTGTTATTTTGAGGAATGATTTTTAAGTTATTTTTCATGTAATGTTCTTTAATTTTGAGAAATGAGTTTCTTTTTGTTATGCAACATTTTCTAAAATGTCCCTCGTGTTTTATTTTTTCGTCGACAAAAAAATGTTGATGATGCGCCTCAGGGCCACTGTAATTAATACGTTTGGTTCACAAACAATGTAATGAATTAAAAGAGTGTAATATATCATTACAATTCACTGAGAGATTACTAAAAAACAAACAAAAACAAACAAACTGGGAATTACAGTTTAGCTAGCTTTTACATTTCTTTCTGACGGGCAGCAAGGGTCTCTAGAAAAGATAATTTACTACTATTCTGGTGTTAATCAGTGCATTTCTAATGAGAATGAATGAGAATAAGGCTGTTCTATATGAGAACTGTGAAGGGTTTGTTGTGATGACGCAGTAGGTTATTTAGGTTATGGCCCTGAAGGGAAAGTCTCAACAACAAATCACGAAAACCAAACAAATCATGAAACAGCAAAACAAATCGCAAAAATAAATTACCGTTGTGAACAGGAAACGGCAGTGTTTTGTTGTGCTATTCTCGTTCAGTTCAACATATTTTAAACCTATTTAAAGGAAGAAAGAGACCATTTTTTGCGTTCTAATGAAGTTTTGAGGGAATTATACTATTTCCACAAACTATTTCCGATAAATTAGTTGTCGCTCTTCCGTGAGACTCTGAAATGTATCTCTCCGACTCAGAGGAGGGAGTGAAAGGTGAAAGTTAAAAATCAATAAGCAGCCCGAGAGCTGGAAAGACAAACCGTGGCGAGCCGTTGTGCGTCTGTGGGAGCAGGAAACGGGTCGAGGTGTTTCAGGAAGTTGTCAGGAATTGAGTGATTGGTTCCAGATGGAGGGGTCGTGCTCCGTGACCCAGGAAGTGGTCGCTGGGGACGCTCCCGCCTCACTTCCTCTGGCGTCTTTCAGCACCAGCGCCGCTCCCAGCTCTGCCGTTCTCTCCTGCTTTTTGCTCCGTTGTTTGCTTTAACTCCTGCAACGTGAGCCCCGCTGAGAAGTTACGAGCAGACGGAGGCTCCCACACTCCGAGGTCTGAGGGTTAAAAGGTGATCAGAGGCCGCCAGGAGTGTGCGGATCGATAATTTACAGTTATTTTCCTTGAGCTTCTTCCACCTATAGCACATATGCCTTTAACTCCTGTTCTTTCACATGTTCCCTCACCTGCAAATGACTCCCATGTGTTTTTATGTCTCAGATACAAGGCCTTAGATCTGGGCGTAAAAAAAAAAAAAAAAAAGACGGTCCTCTTGCATCGCTTTAGTCTTGAAAAGTGCTGTTTAGATAATTCCGGCTCACTTTTAAACACATAGACAAAGAAAAGTCCAAACATCTCATCAACTATTTCTGCTTTTACTTATAGTCAGGGTCTTAGGACCCTTGCTTTGTCTAAGACTGCACATGATTGTAGCTTAGTTTATTCATTCCACAGCTACATTACATTATCAAAGTACATACACCTCCCTGATGTTCTTTTCTTGTCCCTGTCTCAGACTCCACTCTCCTCCAAAATCAGCCTAGAGACCTCTCCTGCTTCTCTTTTATTTAAAAAAATACCAATTTGGACCAATTTTTCCTCCAAAATACTAATCCATTTGACCAAACTGAAGTTTAGAGTTTAGCGTTAGCTTAGCTGTGACTTCAGCGTCAGGACGACAATTATCTCCTCCTCGTTAAACATTACGTGATTGAATTGACAGTATTTATCTGTGTTTTACGTTGCCTCCCTTTTCTCTGTTGATGCTTTTCTTTTTTCAGCTGTTTCTCTGTTAAAAGACATGTTCAGCTGAAAATACACTTTATCTGCAGCTATTAAACTTCCTGGAACGTCATGTGACAAGTGTCGACCAATGGGAGTGCTCCTTTTGAATAGAGGTTCTCATCTATTACAATCCCTTAGAATAAACAGTAGATGGATCAGAAAGACAATAAACTATTTGGAGTTTAAACCATTTTCCAACAAGAATATAAAATACCAGGTAATAACAGTGTACAGATTTAGCGTATAATGCTATCGTGATAGATTTGCGATTGTATTGTGCAAACGCCATAAAATATAAAACACATTTACAATTTATTATCACTGGGACAAATACAGTGCGTCAACACTTGCAGTGAAAAAGTGCCCTCTCATTAATTCTACATATGTCTGGAGCAGCAGATGTGCTGAGGGACACACTCGCTGTGGCCAGAAAATCAAATTAGGCCGTCTATATATCATGTAGTATTTTAACGGGCGGCTAAAATAAGACAGAGAGGATCCATATGTGTGGTGCCGTGGACAGGGATGAAGCAGCTGCATGAATCAAAAGTCCTGCAGAGGCCATATGGACACCTGATGGAGGCCGGTGTCATCAGCAGCGTGGTTATGAAGCGTTGTTATTCAGAGTTATTACCATCACCTGTGGCCGGAGCAGACGAGAGCTGGTGGCCCCGGACTCATGTATCTTCTGCTCTTTTGGCTCGTGTCCTCCTCTCAGGTGGTCCTGTCCAGCACCGTGAGCGTCGATGGACACGTCCTGGCCGTGTCCGACAACATGTTCGTCCACAACAACTCCAAACATGGCCGCCGCGCTCGCAGACTGGAGCCGGGCGAGAGCGCCGAGAACCCCATCGAATACGGTAAGACATGGGTTTATCCTGGGTTTGGTAAATAAATAATGATAGGAGGAGGATACTCTGCCATTTCTGAGCTATAATATTATGTTACTTTAAGTCGAACAGCTAGAAAGCTTTTTCTTCTATGGCTTTAAGACCTGGACTTGTGACAGAAGATGTAGAAATAACTGGACAATCATGCGCCAAAAAAGTGTGTGGGTCTTGTTTTTTGTCAGTCTCCACCAAAATGCTGCAGTAGTAAAGTTAATTTAACGTTAAATGGAATGTTACAGTAAAAATATATTAGTAAAGACGTAGCTTGAAGGTGGAGTGTGTAGTTTTGGGACTTTTTTGGCAAAGGTTTTGACTTTTTGTGTGAAAACTGAAGTGGAAATGGAGGTCTGATGGTGACGAAATTAGTTTATTAATGCCCTAAAACTGAGATTGTGCTCAAAAAGAAACAGCAGTCTTTTCTGGGCAAGAAGTAACGAAACCAAAATGGCTTCTCCCTTTGGGTTCTCAAGTGTTTTAAGTATATTTTCCATGCAATCCAAATGCAAAGAGAAGTTTAATGCTACTATAAAACAAAATTTAGTGTGTAGAGTTTTAGCTTGACATGTTTTGATGCTAAACTTCCTGCAGTCTTCCTCAAAAGAGTCAAACAGGTTTTGTCTTCTGAAGTGGAAATATTGGTCTGATTATAAGAAATTAAAAGCTGACCTTAGTGGAAGACCAAATAAACATCTTTGTATTTCCCATTTTCTACTCTGTCCAATCCAAGGTCAATATAACTGTTATTTTATCATTCTCTCCCAAATAAATATCAGAATATGATAAAAACTAAAAGATAACCCATAACTGAAGTAAGTTATGGATCAACTAAAGACATCCAATCCTTAATAAACACAGTCAATGTGTCACACCCCATTTACACTTTAGTTTTCTTAACATTTCTCTTGTAATTCAGAGGTAGACAGTGTAATGGGGACTCTGTCTAATGTCCAACCTCCCAGTCCATTAACCAAGCTAATACCTACATTAATTACACATCATAAAACTCATTACCCACTTTATTCTCAGTTTTTCACACACGTCTCTCTCTGACTTGTGTTTGCAGCGACCCCGTGCATTAAAGCCATCAGTCCGAGCGAGGGCTGGACCACCGGGGGCGCCATGGTCATCGTCATCGGGGAGAACTTCTTCGACGGTCTTCAGGTGGTGTTCGGGAGCATGTTGGTGTGGAGCGAGGTTAGTCTCCGGAAAAACAAAGGGTTTTTACAGAAGACTGGACTCGAGTCAGACACAGATTTGACTTGAGAAAACTGTTCAAGTATCTGGACTTTACTTAAGTAGATTTAAAAGAGGGTTCTTTGACTTTTACTCCTCTATATTTCAGAACAAATATCTGTACTTTATACTTCTCTACATTTTTACATTGGCTAGTACAAGTAAATTTAAATTAAATCTTAAAGTGCTTCATAAATGTTCACCTAAACCTCTAGCACTACTACCTTTTTGTTTTATTAAATTAAATTATTGATATATTTATTAGCTGTGGAAGATACTTTTACTTTTAAGTACATTTAAAAGCAAGTACTTTAATACTTTCACTTAAGAATTTTAATGTGATAGTTTGGACTTGAAACAATAATAAATAAATAAGCATTTTGATGTAAAAATATTTTTTATTATTGATTAGTATTTATTATAAAATGAGTCTAATACCAAACTTAAAGCTATTTATTTATTTATTTATTTATTTATTTATTTATTTATTTATTTATTTATTTATTTATTTATTTATTTATTTATTTATTTATTTATTTGACTTCCAAAACAATGACTTGGTCCCACCTCTGTTGTGTTAAAACAAATGTCCTCTGACGTTATTCCACTCATAAATAAATGATGCGTGGGTTACCAGTCCATCTTTCTCGGTATAAATATTTACAAAGCGTGAGTAAATGTTTGTGTTGTCTCACAGTTGATCACACCCCACGCCATCCGGGTCCAGACGCCCCCTCGACACATCCCGGGGGTCGTGGAGGTCACACTGTCGTACAAATCCAAACAGTTCTGCAAAGGAGCTCCAGGACGCTTCATCTACACAGGTAAGAGCTGACCGGACCGTCGCACTAACTGGACTTTACTCAGCGCCAAAACAGTTTGTGAGCTTTATGTGTTTTCTGTTTTAGCTTTGAATGAACCGACCATAGACTACGGTTTCCAGCGTCTACAGAAGGTTGTTCCCCGACATCCAGGTGATCCGGAGAAACTAGCAAAGGTACAGAAACACTATTTAAGCATCACATACATGGATTTAGTTTATTGTTTGTCAGAAAAACGTGAATCGACATAGATTTTTGAGCATGGGATGAATTTGAGCTGTAATACCGGAAGTGGCCACTAGTGGAATTAGAAATGCACTTTAACAATGCATATTTATTGACGCGATGTTTTGTTTTTGTTTTTTCTCGACAGGAAATCCTTTTAAAGAGAGCAGCTGACCTCGTGGAGGCTTTATACGGAAACCCACACAGTAATCAGGTACATTTTCACTAATCACATGTCAATGATAAACTTAGCTGAGGTTTTTTGAGTCTTAATGTTTACACAAAGACAAGTTTAGGGTATTTATTTAGGCTTTAATTTTTTAGAGGTAAAATGCACTGAAAAGACAACTTGGTTTCTAAACAAGTAACAAGTTAAAACCAATTTGTCTTGTATTAAAAGCATCAAATTGAGGACTTTTAGGGGAATATGTAAAAAAAAGTGTAAAATAAAGGTATTTTGAGTTGTCTAGAGCAGTTTTATGGTGTTTAAGTTAATCTTTGAAAGGTTTTTGTTGGTTTTAGTTGGACTTTAACAGGTTCTAAATGGATTCAGTTTAACTTGAATAGATTTTAACTGATTTTAACTGGACTTTAATTGCCTCAAGTCGTTGTAGTTGGTTTTTATTTGGACAAAATAAAATGGATTATGATCAGAATGGGCTCTCTCTGGAGGAGGATAATGGAGTGCAGCTTGGGATCATTTTGAATTTGAGAAAAAGAAAATGTAATTTGAGAACCACTGGACTAGAGGAGGGCGCTGTCCATGTCTGTCCCTTTTATGAACTACCTCTAACGGGATAGCTTCATGTAGTGGTGTTTTAGTGAATACACAATTGTTACTACTCACATTTCTTTCTGGTAAAATAATAATCTGAATCTCGTCTCAGGACATGTTGCTGAAGCGTGCGGCAGACATCGCTGAAGCCCTCTACAGCGTCCCTCGTCCTCACAGCCAGCTCCAGGCCCTGCCCAGCTCCCCGGCCCACGGCAGCGTCATGGGCCTGGGCTCGTACCCGTCCCAGCTGGGAGTGAGCATCGGAGAGCCGGGACAGAGCGGCCAAGGTACGGTCCCGGACGAGTCGAACGGCCCGTTACTCGACCACGCGGTCCGAACTAACCTTTAATGTCCCGCCGCAGGGTACATCCGTAACTCCAGCAGCCTGTCCCCGCGGGGCTACCCCTCGGCCTCCACCCCGCAGCAGTCGGGGTACGGCAGCAGCGCCGGGATGACCGGAGGGTACGGGACGGTTCCCATGACCAGCCTCGGAGTGCCAGGGTCTCCGGGGTTTAACAGCGCGTCCCCCACAGGCTCCCCCTACAGTAGGTTCTCCTGCTCGGTTTGATTACAAAACTATGGCTTATTGACTGTTAAAGCCTAAAATACATAGAATAATGCATCAGGTTAGGGTTTAAAATAAGTGCTATGTTTTTTTTTAATAATGTTTGATGTAAATAAATGTAGTTAGAACATTGCTATAGATATGAATGAATGAATGAATGAATGAAAGAGTATAAATAATAAGAAATGTGATTTGCAGCTGCAGTATTTTAACCACATAAAGGTATATTTAAAAGAGCTTAGCCCAAAAAATAAATAAATAAATTGAGCTTTTAAGTTATTTTTCCAGTTGGGATTAAAGATGATTAAATAAATACATAAATAAATAAACAGCATCTGGATGTCAACTAAAAAGAAAAAAGAAAAGAAAACATTTAAAATATGAGTTTAATACATTAATACTTAAACGAAAAGTTGTAAATATATTTACTTGTTTGTGCTTTGATCCTAATTAGATATTCATGTTACAGTGAAAACCTCTAATATAAGTATTGAGTGGTACTAACAGAACGCAGGGGGTGGTCCATGTTGTTCAGTAAAGCATCCATCTTGCAGCTTGAATGGAAAAACCTGTCGTATAGTCATCTGACAAACCCCACAGCCTCGAAAAACCAAAGAACACCTCCTGGAGGCGTCTGCAGGGCCCACTTTGTGACTGACTCTTGTGTTTTGTGTGTGTCCCGCAGTAATGCCCTCCAGTCCCACCGTCCCGGGCAGCTCCAGCTCCTCGTCCTCCCTCCTGCCCTTCTCCTCCTTCCCATCTGCTGCTAAACAGAAGAGCGCTTTTGCCCCCGTGCTCAGGCCCCAGGGCTCCCCCTCCCCGGCCTGCCCCGCCTCAGGGGGCAACAGCTTCAGAGGTAGCCACCCGACTCACTATCTGACCCCGCTGTCTGAACTCACCAATGCAGTCTAGGCCTCCTTCTACTAACCTCCTCCCAACGCTTTGACTGGACCAGAAACAGCTGGATGTACAGTAAAATTCAACAGAGACCGAGTAGAATTATAGAATTTGTATGTTTTTCTCTCCAGCGATGACG
Organism: Rhyacichthys aspro; assembly: GCA_036850595.1. Classification (NCBI taxonomy): domain Eukaryota; kingdom Metazoa; phylum Chordata; class Actinopteri; order Gobiiformes; family Rhyacichthyidae; genus Rhyacichthys; species Rhyacichthys aspro. The sequence continues at coordinate 1,996,231 of CM072156.1, read as the reverse complement.
GGCCTGGTCGTTCCCCCGATGTAACAAAGCTACCCCAGACCGCTGCTTCATTTAGCCCGTCCTTCGGCACTAAGAAGGAAAGGAGAAGGAGGATAGAAAGCTAGCAGTAACTTTGTTCCCTGAGCCCTAACCACTTCTAAAGCCCTTTTTCGGGTGAACGTAACGGGCTGTGAACGTGTCCAAAGAGCTGCACCAACTCCACAAGCAAAGGAGACCACTTCATTTTCTGAACTATGCTCGTTAGCTAACAGCAAGTAGCTTGTGGCTAACAGCTAACGGCTAACAGCACCAGACCGGGAAAAAAGACTACTGTTTTTGCTGTGAAACATTTGGAAAAACAGCCACATTTCACCTCAAGCTTCATCTACAACGGAACAAACCGTGTTAGCAAACAGCAAACAGCTAATCGCTAACGGCTAACGACACCAGACGGGACCAGACTACTGTGCTTGAATACTATTTGGAAAAACAGGGGTTACTTTTTCACCTCAAGCTTCAAAAGCACGACTCTGGATTACCTTCAAAATGCTGTTTTTTTTATTTTTATTTTTGTTTCCCCGATGCTATCTTTGCCAAGAGACGTACGGACTGCACTGTTGTTGCGCTAAACGCCGTTGGAACTTTGAGCTAGCGCCGCGGCTCTGACGTTAGCGGGGTGCTACGTTCGCGGACTCTCGACGGCATGTGTGTAGACTGTCTGTGAGTTAGCCAGAGATTTTTTGTAGTAGAAATTTTTTGAAGACATTCCAGAAATATAGACTTTTTATTATTATTATTATTATTATTAATGATATTTTTTGTTCTGCTCTTTAAGGTTTTACAAGGGAAACTCTTTGTCTCAAGGGTTAAATGAATTCATATATTGATTTATTTAAGAAGCAATTTAACTTATTATTATTATTATAATAGTTAGTTTAGGTGATAATATAAACATGTTTTTTTTTATAATATTTTCTAATTGTTATGAAATGAAGGTATCTCAACAATGTCATTATAATTTATGCTCTTTTGGCCATAAAGACACATTGTATTGTAATAAAACGTCCACAGAGAAGCTTATTGTCCTCGGTTAGCTTTATCCTGTTTGGTTTAATGCATGCGTTGTCACATTACAACTCTGGTTTATTCATTATGTGCTGAAAATATGATTGGATATGGTTTTTACTCATGGATTTGTAAATGCTCAGTGTAGAAATGGTTTCTAGTCTCTATGCAGTACAGTAACTCGGAGCACAAACGTGAAAAACGGGGCTTTAATTATTGTTATTGTTATTATTGGGCGACCGTTTAACCATATCACGCTGTTCTTTTTCACTGATTTCTGTCAACACAATAAAAGATCACTCTCAGGACGTGAAGACAAGCAACACAGAGACACACGGCGACATTATCAGTGTTAGATTAACACTGTGGAGGACATATACACACTGTTCAGTAATAAAGTCAGTGTTGTTATTATCTGACTGTGTAAACACTGATTTGGACCATGGACGTATGAAGAATTTTAGCGATAAAGACGTAAAAAAACAGCTCAACCAGTGAATTTAAGGAAATGGAGCTATAAAAAAATACATATCCATAATTTAATGCATTTAAGAATCATGTAAAGCTGTATATGGTTCTGTACAAAAACAAAAAACTAAAAAAAGTCAGAATTGGTCAGAATAATGGACTCATGGATGGATTAATAAACTGCTAATAGGTTGATTATTCGTGTGTGATTGGTTCTGATTAAACAAAGGAAGGTAAAAGCAGTGAAAACAAGTCTGTAATATGAAAAATAGGTCATAAAACACTACAATATCCAAAATAATTCAGTTAGAAAGTCATTCTTCTGACTTCGTTGTGTTCACGTGATTTCAGTCGGAAAGTCAGAACATTCTAAACCAAAACATCAAGAAAGATAGAACCTCTAAATACAGACGTAAATAAATAAATAATATATATAGTCTAAATAAGTAAAAAAAAAACAAGTTGTACTGTCAAATTATCAAGTTATTAATGTGAAACTTGTATTAAACTAAAATGTCTTAAACGTTCGCTGTCCTCCTCCTCGGGCAACATTTTCCTGAGTTCCGATGAGCACATGAATGCACCACAGAACCATCTGGAGGGTCCCATTGGTAGCGTTTGCAGAAGGAACTTTGAAAGAATAACTCGTCTGTGATTGGATTTATTACAACCTCAGTTTTATCTGCGACATCTTCAAACCTAAATCACGCCCAGAACTGTCAGAACTGGCCAAGTCTGGAACAGTTCAAGATGGATTTTTGTGAGTTCAGCCCCTTTTCCAGCAACATTTACAGGTCGTTTTATTACCAGGAATTTATTTACCTGAGTAGAAGAACCTGAAAAACCCTTCCTACGCAACAGTCCTTTAAGTCTAAGGTGAAAGGAGAGTAAATTTAATGGAAATGCTCTAAAATTTTTCAAAATTCAGGGTACATAAAAGGCAGTGGAAGCTTTTGTAAACTCATAAATCTCTTGAGAATCCAGCTGCAGCTCCATGTGACTGTAGAAACCAGGCATCTCTTTTTACATTATAGATTATAGATTATAGATACAGATTTTATAATACATATACAGTCCTCCATGTGGCCTTTTATTGTGATTAAAAAGACTAGTTTTGGACTTTAACATAGTCTCAGCAGCTTATGAACATATAACAACAATAATCTATAATTCAATATGATTTCAGATCTGAATGAAAGCCTCAAATTGTGTTTTTTTATTAGTTTTTTTATTCAGTCTTTCTTCAAAACAGAATATACACAACTGAACACTTTAAACTCCTACACTCTCAAAAGTCATTGAACATTAAACAAAGTGACCCCCACAGTGTTAATTTAACTCTTGATTTTGTTTTGTCGATGACATTGAATACATTTTGTTTTTAGGTTAATTTTATTTATTTAAAGATATGAGCTATGTTGATATTCTGTTTTACGTTGAAGCCATGTTTCTTTAAAGCAGTACAAAATGGTGCAGATGTGATTTGTATATCTCAAGTTGTAATTATATTTTGTGCTCCAAATAAACCCAATGCAAAAGGCTGGTCGTGCAGACGTTTCCTGGAGACGGAGTCTATTTTTGCCTCTCACCTGTGAACGCAGCCTGACACACTCTTTTGTATTTCGTGTCCACAGCTGATGAGGCGCAGCGTCTTAATTGTGATGCGAGCGTTAAAGACTGAGCGGAGCACGTCAAAGATAAACAACAGCACCGCCGCTCTCAGCTCGCTCCTCTCCAATAAGCTCGTTTCCCTCCGAGGAGCGGGCCCCTGGGGGACCACCACATCAGCCTCTGTCTCTTCTCTTAAAGCCAGCGATACTCTGGTGTTTGGAGCCTTTGTTTGGAGCCGTTCTGTTCCCCTCTTGTGTCTTTGCTCTCCTGAAATGGCCCTCTCTGTTAATGTAATTAGCACCGGTAAAGAAGGCCAGTTAATTAGCCGCTCTGTTTTGATCGGGTAATTAATGTTATGCCAGGAAACAGCAACTGTTTCATTAACATAGTGCTCAGAGCAGTGAGGGGGCAGGGTAAGACCCAGTGGAACGCTCTCTGTGGTGCATCGGGCTGCGTTCACACTCCACGCAAAAATGGATCTGATCAGATTTGTGTTTCAGAGCACGATGACATTTCAGCTTTTACTGTTTACTGCTGGGTTTGGGAGAAGAGTGAAGCTTAAGTCTCCAAATGCACCAACACATGAACGATGTTTCGATGTTTTTTACAACGTGGGGCATAAATGAATGTGTTCTCTTAAAATAATACTCACGTAACTCTTCAGATTCTGCAACTAAGCTCTAAGTTTCGTACCGTTTCCCTTTTTCTGTTGGAGTCAAACGTTGTTGAAGTGATTGAAATCTCTCAAATCAAAATCTACTCTGAACTGAGTCGAGCGTCTACAACAGAACACTTTCAGAATGGTGTCAACAATCACATGTGACTGGCTTTAAGTAGTAAAGACAGAATAAAGACAGAACAAAAATAAAGTGAGTAACAGACGTGTCCTGGAACTAAAATATGTGCAACCCTGTAAATACTTGCCTCTTTTATTTGATATTAATTAGTTTTTATTGAGGTAACATTAAGTCGTGCATCCTCTGTTTTTATCCCCAGTATTGTATTTTTAATCTTTGACCAGATATACTGTAGAACAAAAGTTGAGTAATTGTCAAAAAAGAAAAATCTGACAGAATCAGTCATGATCCTTTGTGTTTATGAACTTATTACGTCAGACGTCATCAAACTGAAACTGTTGAATCAAGACTATATTTTTAAATGTCAAACTATATCCAATTGAATCTTTATGAATCAAACAAAGAAATATACACAAGAATCTGATCCAGTTCTGATTTATTTGATTCTACTTAGACTTGAACACTTCTCAACTCTCTCAAACTATCATCATACACGAAAATCAGTTTGAGCTAAAAGTTAAAAGTCTAAAACCTGATTTTTTTAACTGTTTCATTTATTTTTTCAGTGTAATCTCCTAAAGTTTATTGTAACAGGAATCATCTGAAAAAATGAGACCTTAAGACGTGATCTAGTCTTTATAATGAAGGATTTTAATAGATGAGAATGATCAGTCCACAGCAGGATTTTGTCCAATCACAGCTCACTTCAGGTAAAAAGGAGCGCTCCCATTGGTCGACACTGATGTCAACAACGAAGGAACAAGGAAATAAACCGAGGAAATGGGTTATTCTGTTGGAAATACGTCTTATTTTACAGAGAAACAGCTCAAAAAAGATCAAACTAAAAGATAATATAAAACTCAAAAAAGTCTGATGTGTTCCTCCAGTGTGAACGCAGCCTCTTCCTCTTCCTCCTCTTCCTCTCTGTCTGTGATATCCTGTTAATTTGACATCTTAAGCTCGGCTCCGTCGGCCGTTCGTCGTCGTTCGTCTCAGAACCATATGCTGCGGTTGTTCAGCCTCTGACGGTATTTACTGTCTTTTGATCACACTTTGAGTAAAGAGCGAATGAAGTGCCACCTGCCGCTTGATCGTTTCACATCAGAATGAATCAGAGAGCGGCTAATCCGGAGCCGTCTGGGAGCGAGGACGTGTCGGTGTCACAAATCTGTCAATACACCTGTAATAACACCAGTAATAAATGGATAAAGACAGAGCGAGGTCTGCTTTCACTCTGGATTGAGAGAAAGTGTCTGTTTCTCATTTTGGTCTAAACTTTGGTGAAAGACAAACAACCCAGAAGCAAGATTTATAACCAACAAATCCATAAAACTAAATCAAAAGAGAAACGTTAATAAAGCTTTAATAAAATCACAGTGTTCTGAGATGTTTAAGGCTGCTTCAAATGGAGGTTTTACAAATTTTACAATTAACAATTTGAATAGACTAAGGCCCCCACAGACGACCCCTTGGTGCTCTAAAAGAAGGGTTATGTTTTTATAATTTAGTCTCATATAGTTTATAAAATATGACAATACACGCATCATAATACAGCGTTTTTTGTGAATATTTTGACTTGAGTCTTGTTCTGCACAGCATCAGTCTCTGCTACAAACACAAGACACACCAACACAAAGACAGACAGCAGTGTTATGTATTATTTAATAAAAAGTTCTGTAAATACGAGACCGTGACGATGTGACGATTTATCAGAAAGTTTCCGATGAGAAAACAGATTATTACAAAAAGAGTTCAAGATTAAAGGAACATAAAAACAAGACTGTTATTTAACATCTTTATTTTTGTCTAAATTTGTTCCATTTTGCTTCTCTCTCTCTTTCTCAGCCGCGGTGTCAGTGAACGCACCGCATGCTGGGAATTTATCTTACTTCTTTGTTTCAAGAGTGGTCCTTTAAATCTCAGTTTGGATCAGAGTCCAGCCCTAACCCTGGATCCTAATCAGGAGTGGGACAGTCCTGTGTCTCAGGGTTAGAACTGGGACTGGGCCTAAACCAGGACTAACAAAAACTCAAAACTGGACTAAACCAGGACTAACAAGAACTCAAAACTGGACTAAACCAGGACTAACAAGAACTCAAAACTGGACTAAACCAGGACTAACAAGAACTCAAAACTGGACTAAACCAGGACTAACAAGAACTCAAAACTGGACTAAACCAGGACTAAGAAAAACTCAAAACTGGACTAAACCAGGACTAAAAAACTCAAAACTGGACTAAACCAGGACTAACAAGAACTCAAAACTGGACTAAACCAGGACTAACAAGAACTCAAAACTGGACTAAACCAGGACTAACAAGAACTCAAAACTGGACTAAACCAGGACTAACAAGAACTCAAATTAGGACTAAACCAGGACTAACAAAAACTCAAAACTGGACTAAACCAGGACTAACAAGAACTCAAAACTGGACTAAACCAGGACTAACAAGAACTCAAAACTGGACTAAACCAGGACTAACAAGAACTCAAAACTGGACTAAACCAGGACTAACAAGAACTCAAAACTGGACTAAACCAGGACTGAACCAGGACTAAACCAGGACTAACAAGAACTCAAAACTGGACTAAACCAGGACTAACAAAAACTCAAAACTGGACTAAACCAGGACTAACAAGAACTCAAAACTGGTCTAAACCAGGACTAACAAGAACTCAAAACTGGACTAAACCAGGACTAACAAGAACTCAAAACTGGACTAAACCAGGACTAACAAGAACTCAGAACTGGACTAAACCAGGACTAACAAGAACTCAAAACTGGACTAAACCTGGACTGACAAGAACTCAAAACTGGACTAAACCAGGACTAACAAAAACTCAAATTAGGACTAAACCAGGACTAACAAGAACTCAAAACTGGACTAAACCAGGACTAACAAGAACTCAAAACTGGACTAAACCTGGACTAACAAGAACTCAAAACTGGACTAAACCAGGACTAACAAAAACTCAAAACTGGACTAAACCAGGACTAACAAGAACTCAAAACTGGACTAAACCAGGACTGAACCCAACTGTAAAACCGAACAAGAATCATATATTTTTGTGTTTGTTTAAAGCGTCCGTGGTTGTTTCCGGGCGTTCGTGGTGTGTTTATGTCCCGGTGTCGTCCCGGTACATCCTGGTCCTCTCTGGGGATGTGTTTGTGTTTATATACTCAATTAGCCCCGCGGCCACAGCGGGGCCGGGGCATTAGGCCGACATTAGCCCCGGGCGTGCTCCAAATACAGTGCACCCTTCTCTCATTTCAGGCATAATTTCAGGGGTTGGGTGCTTATTAGTCAAAGTGAGGGGTCCTGTGTTTTGTCCCGCGCACCCCCGGCCGCCGTCCCGTCAGCGGACCTGGGCTTTGTGGCCATTAGAGCGCCGGACCCCCGCTCTCTTTTCTCCTAAAATGACTCCCCCAGCCCTTCTGCCGTTCCCTGGGGCCCGAGGAGAGTAGGTGGCAGATGGGACAGACTCAGAGGTGCCCCCAGAGACCGAACCCCCTCCCGTCCCAGCACAGACACACTCACACGTATGTAAACACACACAACTCAGACATGCATGTAGAGGCTCATTGTGCACTGTTAAAAATACACTACGATAAATAAAAAAATAAATACACACAAAAATAAAAACACATTTATAATGTCTTTATTTACACCAGAATATCACTCTCTGCTTTTGTCTTTTATCTTGGAAAAATAAAATGTAAAGCTCTTTAGAAGAAGACATTGTAGTTCCTGTTTCTACGGCGGCCCAAAGAGGACAAACTGAGCACAGCTGAAAGAGAAGCACTCCATAATGTTTATTTTTTAGCACAGATTCTTGCTGAAGTTTAGGACATTTACAAACGAAATTTACTGATTCAGTTTGATATTTTTTTCCCCACATTTTTCATCTGTTTTCATGGATTTGTTCATAGACTGTGGCGTGTCCCTCCAGGGCTACCGTAGCTACAGATGCTCTGGAAGTAAGAGTAAGAGTGTAAGCTGTGGAAACGTGAACTGAACCATATATCGATAAATCACACACAACCTCCTCAAAATAAATGTTTTTAAAGACATTTTTATAGATACAATACACAGAAAAAACATATTGGAAATAATATAAATACCTGTAAAGATCAACAGAATTATTACAGATTTAAATGTATATTACACCAAAACCATCTTGTTTATAGAGAATTAGCTTTGTTTTTGTCTTTTGTTTGATTTAAGCCGTGCTGTGTAACTTTTAGACTTATTTTACGTTTGTCGTTTGTTTTTTACAGGACACTGTCCAAACCGATAAATTTGGAAGAAAGAACCGTATCTTCTGAAACGTTTGAGTGGGTCATTTTTGTCTATTTTTTACAAATACGACTCCAGTGCATTGGTTTATTTCTGTTATTTGAGCCGTAAAGTGTGTCTCGATCGCAGGAATTATACATCATTTATATTCATTTTGGAGGTTTCTGTTCTGCTGATGGTGATGTGATCTCATGTCGAACCATTACGAGAATATATTTATATATTTTTTGGGGCTAAAAATTACATAGCTTTAAAATCAATTGTTGTCTGCTTAACTTTAAATTGATTTTCTTTAAAAATGTATCTTCACAATAACACAATGCGCTCTAATGTCACAAATGTGGGACGTATGTTTTAAGTGATGTTGTTAAAGCCTGATTTTGACATATTTTTTTAGAGTGCAGCAGCAGCAGCCCCCTCCTCGCTCCAGACGCAAACCTCATCTGTCAGCCTTCTGCTTTGTCCTCACGGCTGCTGTGACGTCTCTGTCCACAGTCACCTCACATCCCTCCAACAAACACATCAATTACACCCAATAACAGCGTAACGACTCGCACAGAGCATCCTCGCTGTTACATAACTACAAACCCTTCATTAGGACATCATCATCATCATCAGGGTCTCTGTCGTCGCCGAGAAAAGAAGAGTAAAGGCTTTAAGAGTAGGATGTGTTGATTATCTGGATCATTACGGCTGCATTTGGATAACAAACAAAAAAATAAATATTAACAGTTAAAAATGACATGATCAGAGTAAATATTTGACTCTCTACAATCTGAGTTTGTGCTCCTCTTGTTCTCTGCAGACGTGTTTTTTTCATGAGACCCATATTTCAAAAGGAAAGTAGAATTCTGGCCCAACTTCCTGGTCAGATTTAGCATTTAGCGCTAATGCTATTTTGGTCATTAACTGCCTGATGTTCTTTTTTTGTCCCTGTCTCAGACTCTCCTCCAAAATCAGTCTAGAGACCTCTCCTGCTTCTCTTTTGTTAAAAAATAAAACCAGAACAGTTTTTCCTCCAAAATACTAATCCATTTGACCAAACTGAAGTTTAGAGTTTAGCGTTAGCTTAGCTGTGACTTCAGCGTCAGGACGACAATTATCTCCTCCTCGTTAAACATTACGTGATTGAATTGACAGTATTTATCTGTGTTTTACGTTGTCTCCCTTTTCTCTGTTGATGCTTTTCTTTTTTCAGCTGTTTCTCTGTTAAAAGACATATTCAGCTGAAAATACACTTTATCTGCAGCTATTAAACTTCCTGGAACGTCATGTGACAAGTGTCGACCAATGGGAGCGCTCCTTTTTCTGTTCTTCATCTGTGACACTTCTAGGTTTATCTTCTTTTTGAAAATATGACCTACAAACCTCCCATAGAGTGTTAATTTGTTTCCTTTAGACTAATTTATATTCATTAATGCTAACACTGTACTCTTCTTTATTAGCTGTATTGAAGCTGTTTTAATTAGTTGGAAAGAGGCCTAAATTTATTCTCACTTCATTTTGGGCTGATATCAAGATGAAGAAAAAATATAGAAAAATGGAACGACTCTTTTGTCTTCTCTTGTGGTTATAATATCGACAATTAACCAGATTAGAAACGGTGGATGTAATTTAGTCCAAAGTGAGTATTGGCGTTGAGCGTGAGGTGATGTGGCCTCGTGCTGGTGATTAATTACACCGGGGCAGTGACAGAAGTGGAGCTCTCCTGGTGCCGTCTGCTGCCGACACCGAGGGAAGCCCGGCCCCGGCTAATTGACCCGGCTCCTGTAAGGCCATCCATCACGCCTGGCCCGAGTGCCCCGCAAGAAGCACATTATACAGAGGTAAGTTAGTTAACCGGCTCCTCGTGATATTAGCTGCTCCGGTGTCGCCAGGCGGCCTCACCACAGCCAAGTTTGGTGATAAGACCTCTGAGCAAACCTTAATATCTACAAAAAATGCCCTAAAACACATAAAAATGGTTGGTTTTGGGCCAAAAACATCTGTCTGTGTGTATATATACCACTTATATTCTTTATGAGTATTAAACAGACTGTACCTGATAGTTTTTAGTTTTGAAAATGGTTTAAACCTTGAATTGTTTATTGTAAAACCAATAATCAATCTTTCTGATCCATCTACTGTTTATTATAAAGGATTGTAATAGATGAGAATCTTTATTCAAAAGGAGCGCTCCCATTGGTCGACACTTGTCACATGACGTTCCAGGAAGTTTAATAGCTGCAGATAAAGTGTATTTTCAGCTGAATATGTCTTTTAACAGAGAAACAGCTGAAAAAAGAAAAGCATCAACAGAGAAAAGGGAGGCAACGTAAAACACAGATAAATACTGTCAATTCAATCACGTAATGTTTAACGAGGAGGAGATAATTGTCGTCCTGACGCTGAAGTCACAGCTAAGCTAACGCTAAACTCTAAACTTCAGTTTGGTCAAATGGATTAGTATTTTGGAGGAAAAATTAGTCTGGTTTTATTTTTTATTTAAACAGAAGCAGGAGAGGTTCCTATTGAGAAAAGGCCAAATGTCGATCTGATTTAATTACATTATTTTGACGTATTTAATGCAGTTTTTATCCAGTCATCCTCCTCGTCTCGTTTGTAGGATCTGTGTAAATGCAGCACAAGTCGAGACCGGTCGAGCAGATCAGAAACCGTACAAGGACCAGAGTCGGAGCATTATTTTTCATTTCTAAAGCTGAGCTGCCACAGGTCACCTCTCCATAAATACCTGCCCTACAGACTCTGATAAAGAGTGATCCTTCGTCTGAGATCAACTCTGAGCTCAGGGTCTTTGAGGAGAGTCAGGAGAGAGAGGAGACAATGCATCCTGGGAAACCTGCGACATAATAATACAGTAATGTCAGAAAAATGGAAGAAAAATGTCCTGGAAAACATTAGATTTCACAGAATGCTTTGCAGTGACCAGAAAGTGTCTGACCTCATCTCGTCATCAGAGCGACAGGATAAAACAGGAAGAGTCAAAGAGGACAACTTCCATCAAAGACAAGGAATCAGATAAACACCATTCATCTGAGTGGGACAGGACTGAGCAGCTCTAGAGCACCACCTAGCTGTGGAAACACACACAACATGTCTCTGTTCTGGAGCAGTGTGCTCTGGGAAATGGTTAGAGTTACTTTAGAAAAATGAAATAATGTCTGCACACTTTCTCCAAACATTACGTCATGGATCTTCCTCAAACTACAGCTTCTGTTCTGTTCTTTTTAGATATTTGAAGACATATTATAATATTTATGTCTGAATGTTAAAATCAAGAGCTGGGAATATAATGTTTATTAAAAGTTAAATACCTTGAGCTAACAGGCCTGACTTTGTTTGTTTGACTTTTTTGTTGGAGACAGAAGATCAACAGGAAACAAGGAGAGAGAGAGAAGGCAATGACAACGAGCCTACGACCTGAGCCGGGATCAAACCGGGGTCTCTCAGGTGTGTGGAGCTGTACTGTACCAGGTGAGCAGGTTCAGACACAAACTCACTGTAATTAGGACTCTTTCAAACAAGTTGCAAAATGTAATCAGGCAAAGAGTTGATGCAGGTGCAGCAGACGTATTAAGAAAAGAACTGAGGTTTAATTTGTTGTTATTCAATAGAAAATGAAAAGTTCACATAAAGCAATAACAAATGAGAGAAAATGCTGCTAAATTCTAACATTAGTCAGACATTATGAGGAGCTCGATCTCCAGCATCTTTTTAAACAGACTGTACCTGATCTTTTTACTTTTAGGAAAATGGTTTAAACCCAAATATTTATTGTAAAATGAATAATTTGTGTAAAAACAGTCTTTCTGATCCATCTACTGTTTATTCTAAAGGATTGTAATAGATGAGAACCTCTATTCAAAAGGAGCGCTCCCATTGGTCGACACTTGTCACATGACGTTCCAGGAAGTTTAATAGCTGCAGATAAAGTGTATTTTCAGCTGAATATGTCTTTTAACAGAGAAACAGCTGAAAAAAGAAAAGCATCAACAGAGAAAAGGGAGGCAACGTAAAACACAGATAAATACTGTCAATTCAATCACGTAATGTTTAACGAGGAGGAGATAATTGTCGTCCTGACGCTGAAGTCACAGCTAAGCTAACGCTAAACTCTAAACTTCAGTTTGGTCAAATGGATTAGTATTTTGGAGGAAAAACTGGTTGGTTTTATTTTTTAATAAAAGAGAAGCAGGAGAGGTCCCTAGACTGATTTTGGAGGAGAGTGGAGTCTGAGACAGGGACAAGAAAAGAAAACCAGGAAGTGGAGCTTTAAAGAAACTATAGCTTAGTTTGACGGAACAGAAGGAGAAAAAAGAGAATAATTAAACTATGAGACTCTTACTCCTGGATTAAGAGAGTTGTATCGTCACAATATGAACCAAACAAACACAACAGGTTTACAAATGTGTGATTATCAAACATTAGGTCTGGAGTCTAACAGTGGGTTACGAGCAGATTTATTTTCATCTTTTAAAAGAGTGAAAGCGTGTCTCCTCCATGTTTTCCAGGAGGCAGCGGCTGTTTATCCGTCTGCGTGTCCTCTGTTTATCAGCGTCGATAAATATGCAGGAGGATACATCTAATCAAATCAATCCGTTCATTACTGGAGCGGCTGGTATTTCTGCTGCTGCATTCATTACGTCGTCATTACCATATCAATTAGAGGAATCACACATCATGTAATTAAGCCTTAACACAAGCACCTGCTGCCTCTGCTCTGAGTCTAATCTGATGTGGCCTCTGACAGGACTCCCCTCCATCAGTCCCAGCGCTGTCGGAATTCGGACCCTTCCTCGTTTGGTTTGAAGGGTTTTTTGTTGTTTTTTTGGCGTGATTTGGAGCCGTTGTCGTGGAAACGGGATTGATCCGACGTCAGATTAAAAAAAAAGGGGAAGAATGAGTGGGACAGGTGGGAGGAGGCGGGACGGGGCCGAGGGACAGATTGGGACACAAAGTGAAGGCTCGTAGGACGACGGGGGTGGGAGGGGGCTTCAGGGGCTTCAGGGGGTGAGGAGGGGGCTTTAGGGGGTGAGGAGGGGGTGTCCTGGCTCACCTTGTGGAAGAGGAGCAGTAATTACACTAACGGTTCACAGCAGGAGACAAGTGGATTTATGGGTTTTGTGTCTTAAAAGAAGTGTTGCTCATTTAGAAAAACATTTAAAGAGACATTAATTGATTTTTCTGGAAATTGAGAAAAAACATTTAAATCAACTGTATTAATTTTTATTTATTTATTTTTATTTATTTATTTATATTTATTTATATTTATTTATTTTTTAATTTATTTTTATTTATTTATATTTATTTATTTATTTATTTATTATATAGTAATAGGAATAATTTGTGGGGAAAAAAATAAACCTGTAAACATCATCTAGGCTTCATTGTTAAGGATTTTAAAAGAACAAGAACTTTGGCCAATCACAGCTCGCTCTCAAATTAGGGACGCTCTCATTGGTCGATGCTGATGTCAACAAGGAAGTAATGGCTGCCAATAAAACAGAGAACAACACAAAAAAACCCCAAAAAACATAAACACAGAAAAGGAAAGCAAAGTAAAACATGAATAAATGTATTTATTTAAAACCGATACAGATCTATGACATTTTAAGTTTTATATAAACACGTACTTTTCTTCTTTTATGAACGTTATAAAGTGAATTTATTTGCTGCTGCTTCATTGAAATCACATTTTGAATTCCACAGCTTTATCCAAACATTTAGTGGAATATAGTGAAGTGTTTTATAGAAAAGCTGCAGTCACCAGAGTTTCGTAAGTACAGCCAGAGCCGGGCAGATCGATCCAAATATTGATAATATTGATACCCTCGTTGGTACTGGTATTGATCGATACCAGTGAAAAGAGATGGATACTTTAGGTTCTTTCTGTGTGCACCGCTGCAGTTTCATTAAAGAGGATTTATTTAATGTTTATTTCAGAAAAAAGTATGTGGAAAATCAAACAAAAATATTTATTATGATAATAAAGTATTTTTACATATAAACTTTGATTGGTTTTTAACGAAATAATCCAAAGAAAAAAATCTGAAAATACTTAAAGGTCAAGAAAATTCATTCAGATTTAGCAATTTAATGATCTGCCTAATTATTAAAAAGTAATTTTGAAATCTAAAGGGCTTTTTATACGAGAACGCTGCTCAGGAAAATAATACAGTCAAGCTTCACAGTTTTACACCAGAAACGAAACAAAAACACCTCCTTGACCAGATTAAAACGTTTTCGTGAGAACGCCAAGCTTGAGTAAATAAGAGGCCAATCCAACATGAGCCATTCATTTATTTATTTACTTTGTTCACAACATTAATAATTGATATAATTTCAGCCACAAAACACAATAATAAACAAGGAGCCAGGATCCCAGTTTTAATGAATGAAAAAAGAACAGGAAGAAGAATTGTGTCAAGCCTCTAAATGTGAAAAAATGACTGAATGATTAAAGATCCAAAACTAAAGGGATCCAGAACCACTGGGACATATTTCAGGCAGAGTCGTTGGAAACTGGTTCACAATTAAAAAGAAATCACGAAACAGAGACGTTTTTAAGTTGAGCTTGTCATATTCATATAATTCATATTCCTGTGGAGAAAGAAAAGCAGATTAAAGTGGTGTTGGTTAACGTGACCCCGGCTCATGTTCAGGACGTAATCCTCGTTAATGAAGGGTCAGAGGAAGAGCGTCGGGAAAAACAGAAAGTCAGATCCGGAGATGAGGACTGAGAGCCGAGAGGGGCCGAGGGTCGGGGCCGGACTCAGGGGACGGCCTCTGACAGTAGCCTCTGGGCCCTTCATGCACTTCCTGTTCCTTTTGCCGCTTTGCACAATTAACCCTTGTTTAAAACGGCGCTCGGATGACTCCTCGGCTCCTCAGGCTCCGGGCCCTTCCTCTCTCAGGTCAGGTTTACGTCTACAGATACTCACTGGGAGTTTCACTGGGCTCTGGAGCAAAAAAGACTCTAATCAGAGCATTATTTCGCTCCAAAGTGTTGTCAAACTGCTTTTATGCTTTTACATTTTAGCCTAAAGTGAAGGTGACTTTAGCCATACTCCATAACGAGGTAAATCTGTCAAATATTCATCATAGACCTGATGTTTCTGAATAAAAAAATAAACAAATGTCAGAAGAATCAAGACATAAGTAGAAGAAAACATCATGATAGTGATTCTGAAGTTATTAATTTACAGTAAATCATAATATCTGTGAAAATATCGTGGAAAAACAACCCTATTAAAAAAAAGTTGATTTTGTGCATTACCTTTTTGCATTAATTGGACAATGCTGAGACAAACCTGTTAAACTGTACATTATTATAAATAAAGGAGTAAATGCAAACACAAGCACCTCAACAAATTCACTCCAGAACAACTAACTCAACTCAAAATACTCGAATGCTTGAATATCTTGTACTGAATATAAATAATGTCCAGTAAAAGGTGCAGCTTTGTAATAATATAAATTTAATATAAAAGAAATCAGTCAGACTAAAAATAACAGAAGGAAACGAACAGTCTGTGGTCAATCTGTGGTTTCTGTCGTAGTCTGTGCATCTTTTAGCATCGTTTAAGTCGTTTAAAACTATCTTTTTATTCCCATTTTTATATAAAACACCTCCACGACTGGATTCAAAAGCGTTAACGTGGAATGAGAAAAGAAAATGTCAAAAATAGTCTGTTAAGAAGCATGGAATTATAGATCCAGAAATGTTAGAACACTTCTTCAGTCTCATGCGTTTTTATATTTCTTCATATTTATTATATTAATCTAATGTCTCTCAGGTTTTACAGCTGCACTTCCTCCAGTGTCCACAAGATGGCGGAAGGACACCAGGTAAATGATCCTGTGATCCTCCTCTGATCCTTTTTCCTGATAACCGTTCTAATGTCGAGAAGAGAAACGTAGCACATTTATATCAACAGTGTGTTATGGCCCTGGTTTTGTCTGAACAGAACGATATACTGTTTATAGATTTTGTTCCAGACGCAGCAGAAACTTTAAAGTAACTATTAACAACTGAAAAATACAGTTTGTCCAGAAACAGGGCTTCGTCAGCGTCACAGTAAATGTCTTCTCTGGAAATATGTCAAACATCTGAATCAAAAAGCAGCGAGAGATAAACTCCTGAACAAAAAATGGGGACAATTTTGAAACTAAGCTCCAGAAATTGTCGTTGACATTAATGAAAATGAAAATCTACAAACATTGTTTTACAAATTGAGAGAACAATGTTTTACAAATAGTGTGATGCTAAAAATGTGTGTAGTTTTTGTTCAAAGAGGGTCAAGCTTTGAAATTTGTTCATTTATTTAGATTTTAGAGTCTATTTATTAAATTTTTGCTTCATGTAACGTCTAAGGAGGAATATAAACTGTATGTTTCCAGTATTTAATGTCATAAGTTTGTGTGTTTAATGAAATGTTGGACTCGAACTAAAACTGAAAACAGCTTTATTCTCATTTTTACTGAAAACTGAGATTGAAAAAACATTTCTATTGTGTCTTTTTCTTTTCTTCCTTCTTATTTTCCCTCGAGTATCGTCCAATCAAAAGCCTGCAGTGTTAGCTCCACCTTCTCAAACCTGTTTGAACCAAAATCTGGGGAGTTACCAAAGTGTTACGGAATTATAAAAGGCTTCAGAGAAAAGCTGCCATATGGCTCCTCCGTCTCTGTCCTGGTCCAGGGCCAACTCTCCGGGACCAGGCCTGAGTTAACCTGCTCCGTCCTCCTTCAGGCTCCACCGGGAAACGTCAGCGTCCAGTCGACCTGGAACAAAGCAGTGGAATCAGTGACTGACGACAAACTGAAACGGGGCTGTGTTTGGAGGATCAGGAAATGCAAAATCTAAAGTTAAAAGTGTAGGAGACGACCGTAAAACACAGACTGAAACAGGGATTAATGCTGCTGTTTGTCATTTTTATATTTTTTTGTATCACAGTTAAAAATAATCATAAAAAATGGTAAACAAGATCAAATATGTATGTTCTATGTTTATTTACAGTATCTCATAAATAGGGACCTGTTTTACACATACAACTTCATAAAGCCTGTAAATCTGATCTAAGTTTTCTGTCACTCTGATTTATAATTCAAACTGTAGAAAATCCCCATTGATTTGTCACAAGGGCACAGTTTAGTTACTAAATCCAGCTCGTGTGCAGCCGTATTCTTCCTGCTCAGAGCTGATATCTTCACTTTTCTCTGTTCTCTCTGTCCTTTCTGCTGCTGAGTTCTTATGTTTTCATTTTGACTGAAAGAAACTTAAAGTGCTGCTTTTAAACGCTTCCTGTTTGTTGTAAAGATCCAAACCCTTGTTATTTGCTGCAGTACCGTCTCTGAGCCAGTAGAGGGAGTAGTCTCTCCTTCGTTTCCTGAGATTTCTCTTGATTTTTTTCTTGTTTCTTTTTCCAAACCACACTCACCAAATCTGGATCAGAGAAAACTGAGACTGAGACAAGACCAGGGCTGGTTCTCAGCCTCTAGGATCCTTCATTGGAGGAATCCAGGTCCTAATCTGCTTCAAAAAGACAGTTCAAACCCACTCCTTCTGCTTCTTCTGAGTCTCAGTTTGGTTTAAATATTCAAGATGAATCTGTGGATCCTTTGGGGCCAAACCAAGACAAAAACAGAGACAAAAACGAGTCCAAATCTGTCCAATAATGTTAATACAATCATCCTCGAAGGCCACTAACCACGATCTGTTCCAGTGGATTTTGTTCTTTATTTTCAGATTTAGCAGAAAGTGAGTAAGAGTCCTGTTTGGTTTTGAGGAGGAGTACAGCTGTGTGTTACCGTGGGCAGTGAACACACCACGGAGTCCGGATCTGAGCTGTAGAGGCGGACTCCGCTCCAGAAGAACAAACATCAGGCTGCAGCTCGTGACCAGGGCTCCCACTCGTCCTGGAAAACCTGGAGAAAGGATTAGAGTCCTGGAAAACCTGGAGAAAGGATTAGAGTCCTGGAAAACCTGGAGAAATGATTAGAGTCCTGGAAAACCTGGAGAAAGGATTAGAGTCCTGGAAAACCAGGAGAAATGTTTAGAGTCCTGGAAAACCTGGAGAAACGTCATGGAAATG
Source organism: Rhyacichthys aspro (assembly GCA_036850595.1). Classification (NCBI taxonomy): domain Eukaryota; kingdom Metazoa; phylum Chordata; class Actinopteri; order Gobiiformes; family Rhyacichthyidae; genus Rhyacichthys; species Rhyacichthys aspro. The sequence continues at coordinate 1,977,922 of CM072156.1, read as the reverse complement.
TGTGATAAAAGGTAAAATATTGTCCTTTCTGGGAGCATTGTTAAATTAGACCAGACATGTCCAAAGTCTGGCCCGGGGCCCAAACATGACACAAGGTGAGATTTTATGCGTCCCTCAACTTCAGAGAAAAAAAGTAATGTTAATGGACCCAACAACAGCAGCATTAATATACAGGTACAAATCCATCTAAAACCTGTTCAAATTCAACTAAAACCTGCACAAATCCAACTAAAACCTGCACAAATCCACAAAAAACTGTTCAAATCCAACTAAAACCTGCTCAAATCCATAAAAAACTGTTCAAATCCAACTAAACCCTGTTCAAATCCACAAAAAAACTGTTCAAATCCCTTTAAAACCTGTTCAAATCCATAAAAAACTGTTCAAATCCAGCTAAAACCTGTTCAAATCCACAAAAAAACTGTTCAAATCCATCTAAAAACTGCTCAAATTCACAAAAAAACTGAGTTTAAACAATTTTCCAACTAATCATAAAAGAATAAATATCAGTTTCTTGTGACATAAAGAGTGAGTTTCTAAAACTGCTGCAGCCTCTGGATTGTTCTGTAAGTTATAACTTCTTGTTTTGTTGCAGCAGTTTACTCTAAATCCAGACTCACATCACGACACAAGATTGATTCACTTCTAATTTAGTTAATGGCACCTCCTTCATTTTGAAAATCCAGTTTAAATATGATTTATGCCTCGTTCATAAACACATGTTGAGTCTGTCCAGCGCCGCAGTAAAAACACAAGACTTTTCAAACCGTGCCTCATCTTACTCCACAGTCAAACTCAAGGCCCGGGGGCCAAATGAGGCCCTTTGCAATGTTTTATGGGGCCCTCCAATACATTTAGAAAGTGATATTTTTGGCACAAGGTTTTATAAGATAAGCCAGTTGTTGCTACAAAGATAAACCTGTTCCAAATCAAGTCAAACCTGTTAAAATCCTTCAAAACGTATTCAAATCCAACTAAAACCTGTTCAAATCCAACAAAACCTGTTCAAATCCAACTAAAACCTGTTTGAATCCAACTAAAACATGTTCAAATCCATCTAAAACCTGTTCAAATCCTTCAAAATGTGTTCAAATCCAACTAAAACCTGTTCAAATCCAACTAAACCTGTTCAAATCCAACTAAAACCTGTTTGAATCCAACTAAAACCTGTTCAAATCCAACTAAAACCTGTTTGAATCCAACTAAAACCTGTTCAAATCCATCTAAAACCTGTTAAAATCCTTCAAAACGTATTCAAATCCAACTAAACCTGTTTGAATCCAACTAAAACCTGTTCAGATCCATCTAAAACCTGTTCAGATCCATCTAAAACCTGTTCAAATCCAACTAAAACCGGTTCAAATCCAACCAAAAACTGTTAAAATCAGACTAAAACCAGTTCAAATCCATCTAAAACATGTTCAAATCTATCTAAAACCTGTTCAAATCCATCTAAAACCTGTTCAAATCCATCTAAAACCTGTTCAAATCCAACTAAAACCAGTTTCCATAAAAGTAATGTTAAAGATAACTTTTGTAAGACTCCACAAATCCACAAATCCATCCAAACTGAGCCCAGGCCGCCACAGAATAGATCAAAGATGGCCGCCGCTGCCTGCTCCGTCGCTGCTCTGTGGAGGTGTGTTTTTAGCGGTGCACCGGAGCGGGTAATGTGCCGGCGGGTGCTGGCCGTCGCTCTGAAGGGCGTCCGGGCCCGAGCTGTGAGTTCGTCCTCCCCCAAGGTCCATACAACCTGTTTCTGCAGCACCTCGGACTCTCTCAGAATAAAACCTGAAACACTGGTTGACGGTGCAACAGGCTCAGACTAAAACAGAAAAGAGCTTCGTTTGGATGTCGCTGCTGGCGTCACTTTTGTCACAATCACAGTTTAAAGACCTCACTATTGTCCTCTGCTTTTAAACGGAACGTCAGCCATCTTTAAGGCTCCTTCCTCGTGTCCAAAAAACTAAAATAAACCCTACAACAACTGGTATATTACGGCAATGTGAGAGCAGGGTCATTTGAAACACTTAATGCAGAGAAATTCAAATGATTGAATCATGAATCATTAGTCCCAGTTTGAATCTAGTGGCTCATAATCAGACTTTTAAACGTCTCAGATTTATCTTCATGGGACTAACTCACCTGGAGAATACGATCCAGACAAACTAAGGTTAGACTAAACTCACGTAAAAAGACATATATTATGGGTCACTGTCGCTGATGAAACGTATTTGTCGGTTGTTTTAGTGTCTTAACGAACAAGCCCCATCAACAAAAGCTCCTGATGCGTTCAAGTGCTCAATGGAAGGCACAGTTGTTAGTTCTCCTCTTAATGTAAACTCAAAGAAGAAGAAGTCCAGTTCTACGTCTAAATCAAGCAGTGAGCGAACTCTAAAGTTAAACGTCCTAAACTATATAATTAATCTGAACCGTGAGAGTCTGTTGTTTGTTTGGTGCAGGTTTATCACGTGATGATCCTGCTTCAGTCAGAGCTCTGTTAAAATCTGTTAAAATGAGCCCAAGACTCAGCTCCAGTCTCCTCCGTTGAGCGTTGGGATGGATCTGTCAGTGTTTGTGTTTGTTTGTGTCACAGCTGAGCCTTCACCAGACGTTCATGTGTGTAGCAGACAGAAGGCGCTAGCGCCGGAGCCGCTCATTAGCATTCTGCAGGACGGAGCTGTTATCAGATCAGGGGACGCCTCAGAAACACAGCAGAGGAACACACCGAGAGGAAGACAGAACGCAGACGGAAACACGAGGCTGAGGAAGACAGAACGCAGACGGAAACACGAGGCTGAGGAAGACAGAACGCAGACGGAAACACGAGGCTGAGGAAGACAGAACGCAGACGGAAACACGAGGCTGAGGAAGACAGAACGCAGACGGAAACACGAGGCTGAGGAAGACTGCATCTAAACATCTGAGTCCGACAGAGACGAGCTAACACACCTCGATAATGGAGTCATATCCAGTCATATCTGGGCTACTGCTGGATGGAAATGGCTAAACTGAGCTAATGTCGGACTAAGGCCCAATCCCAGGTCCCTAATTTACCCCTAACCCTTTACCCTTTACCCCTGGTCCCTCCAAATGAAGGGGTAAAGGGTAAACTACTGCAGCTGTAGGAGCATACATATAAAAATAAAAGAAAAGAGGAATAAAATATACAATCTATGAATAAATTCCCTAAAATAACACTTTACAAACAAGTTTTTAATGTGATTTATAATATAGGTTTGTATGAAAGGTTTTTAGTGCGTATTTTGATTTGACTTTTGTTCTGAACAGTTCCAGTCTCTGCTACAAACACAAGACACAACCAACACAAAAACCAAACGCACTGTTCCTTTACGATAAAAAACAGACTGAATAAAAAGTTAAATCATTTTACGAATACAGAGATTTATCAGAAACTCTTTGAGGAGAAAACAAACGAGTCAAGAACAGGACTGTCATCATTTAAAATCTTTATTTTTGCTGGAATTGAGTGACTCTCTCTTTCAGCCGCGGTGTCTGTGAACGCACTGGGAATTTATTTAGTCCTTTATTTAAAGTGAGGTCCCTTAAATCTCTGTTTGGATCAGAGTACAGCCTTAGATCCAAATGAGGAGTGGGACTGTCCTTTGTCTCGACGAACAAAACAAGGACTAAAGGGAAGAACTGGGACTGGGACTAAATGCCTCCACAGAGTCAACACAAAACAACACAGAGAAATATAATTAAATGAATGAAAAAACAAGACCCTAGATCAGTGTTTAGTGAGAAATGCTTTTAGATCAGTGACAAAAGGTCGTTTGTGGCACTATTTATTGAAGTGTAAATGATCAGAGCAGAGAAAAGGCTGATTATAATGAAGTATATGGATTTAGAGATTTACACAAACTGCCCGAGCTGCAGTTTTACTAATGTGTTTTACTAAAATAATGAGCAAAATGAGCCACAAATGAAGATGTGTTTGTGAAACGTAATAAGATCTGATGAGAGTGAAGCCCGTGGACGGAGCTGTGTGGCTTTATGAGGCGTACGTGTCATGAGCAGAGAGAGATGTTAAAGGATGGGGTTTTTGCTTGCGTCAGCGAAATGAGGCTCGGAGGGAGGAGGGTGAGGAAGAGGAGGGTGAGGAAGAGGAGGAGGAGGAGGAAGAGGAGGGCAGTAAACAGGTGCCAGCTCCATCAGCACTTCTCCTCATTCACACCAACACTCAACGTTAATGATGAAATACATTTAGGGCGTGTTCTTCATTGAAATTTAACAGAAACTTATTCAAAAGAGAGCTTTGAAAATAAAACCTTTAATTCTACATAAATAGATTTGCATTTTTAAAACAGATTTGTACAGTTTTTCAGTAGATTTGTGTGACATGTTCCACTAAAACCATCTCTGTCTGTTTCTAATCTGAACAGAAAGCAAAAAGTCGATGGATGTTAGCTTTTATTTAGCGGCTAATTACCGTTAAATGTTGAGTTGTATTATAGACATGAGATTAACTTACACAGTTTGTTAATAGTACACACACCATTCAAGGTCTTCATGTAGGAATTGATACAGGAACAAGATTAAAAACAATGCAATACAGTGAATACACACTATTTGTGCTAAACATGAAGCTAACGAGGCTAATGTCTTTGTGACACTGTAGGTAGTTGTTGAGAAGAGAAAAACTGAATATTTTTACTGTGTTGATAAAAGCTTGGATAGAAACCAAGAAACCGGAGATGTACACGTTATTTTTACAAGTCCAGGTCAAGAGTTACTCAAAACTCCCTGTTTTTCTTTTCTTGTCCCTGTCTCAGACTCCACTCTCCTGTTTCTCTTTTATTAAATAATAAAAAAGTTTTCCTCCAAAATACTAATCCATTTGACCAAACTGAAGTTTAGAGTTTAGCGTTAGCTTAGCTGTGACTTCAGCGTCAGGACGACAATTATCTCCTCCTCGTTAAACATTACGTGATTGAATTGACAGTATTTATCTGTGTTTTACGTTGCCTCCCTTTTCTCTGTTGATGTGTGTTTTTAAATTAATTCTGGCGCAGAATTATAATAAGAAGTGGCCAAACGTGAGGCAGTTAGCTCAAAAATGTCTTTGACTATTTTGAACAGTGACTATATCTTCATAAACAAATCAAATAAGTGTATTCAACGGTGATGCCAGTGTTGTTTTTACCTGAGTTCAAATGCACATTAACATATTAAAACAGGCTGTGACCTTTTGAACAGGTGTCATTTTGTCCAAAGTTTGAAATGTTTTTGTGAAAGAAAAGTGTGAAAAACATGAAAATACACACAAAGGGTATATAACATAATGGTAATAAATGACAAAATGAGCAACAGTGGCTTTTAATAGAAGCTTATGGTTGTTTTTTTCTGGACAGATTAGCATTATCTGCCCCTAAATATCACCTCCACACCCTCCCTCTCCCCAGCCACCTCTTTAATCACCAGGACTCTCTGCTCTGTTCGTTCATCAATATTCTGCCTCTGCGTCTGCTCTGGAGGCGTGGTGTGAGTGATGTCTGGGTCATGTGACCAGTTTCGGTCGATCAATAAAGCACAGAGCTGAATAAGTCAAGCGTGTGTCCTTTGACGGCGGTTAACTCTGAGGTAGTGTTACAGATAAATCAGACGGGTTTGAGGTCAAATTAACCTAAAGAAGCACAAACGGGACGCACGGGGAACATTTAGAGCCTTTTCTCTCGTCAAAAAGGGTTTAAAGGGTCGAAAATGATGATATAAAGTCATATTTTAAGGAGAAACCGGGAAAAAAATGTTTCTTTGTGAATTAAAAACACTGCATTCATGGTCTTTTTTGAATTGAACACAAGAAAAATGTAAAAACTGTTGCAGCTCTCAGTGTTTTTCTGTCAAGAATTTAGAAAACTGGGAATGAATCTTTTTTTTCTGTTGGTTCTTGCTGCAGTTGATGGTTTTATCTCCAGCGTCTCACATCAGTTTCCTCCAGGATCCATTCATTTATTTCTTTAGTTTGTGGCAAAACATTTAAAAAATCGACTTTGGTTGGTTTTAGAAACAGAACTAATACAGAACTTGTTTGGGGTTCCACTGAAGATGCTTATTGTTCAGTTTATTTGATTTGTTGAAGATATAGAGATGCACTTTATACCACAAACCCACAAACAGAGTCAAGACCGGCCAAGACCGAGTCAAGACCAAGACCATGATGGATCAAGACCGACTCTAGACCAGATCCAGGGTTTGGATTAGATTAGTGTTGTAGTCAGGACCGCTAAGACCAGAGAGCATCAAGACCAAGACAAGACCAAGACTTCAGGACAAGAACAGGTCTAGACCAAGACCAAGACCAAGACGGATCAAGTAAATACCAAGACCAAAGCATGATACACTGATAGATACAAGAGAGAATTAAAAAATCCAAACAATCCAGGTCCAGACTCAGGAGACAGAGTTAGTCCAGTCTTAGACCAGGTCCAGACTCAGGAGACAGAGTTAGTCCGGTCTTAGACCGGGTCCAGACTCATGGAGACAGAGTTAGTCCGGTCTTAGACCGGGTCCAGACTCATGGAGACAGAGTTAGTCCGGTCTTAGACCGGGTCCAGACTCATGGAGACAGAGTTAGTCCGGTCTTAGACCGGGTCCAGACTCATGGAGACAGAGTTAGTCCGGTCTTAGACCAGGTCCAGACTCAGGAGACAGAGTTAGTCCAGTCTTAGACCAGGTCCAGACTCAGGGAGACAGAGTTAGTCCGGTCTTAGACCGGGTCCAGACTCATGGAGACAGAGTTAGTCCGGTCTTAGACCGGGTCCAGACTCATGGAGACAGAGTTAGTCCGGTCTTAGACCGGGTCCATACTCATGGAGACAGAGTTAGTCCAGTCTTAGACCAGGTCCAGACTCAGGAGACAGAGTTAGTCCAGTCTTAGACCAGGTCCAGACTCATGTAGACAGAGTTAGTCCAGTCTTAGACCAGGTCCAGACTCATGTAGACAGAGTTAGTCCAGACTTGTACCAGGTCCAGACTCAGAGACAGAGTTAGTCCAGTCTTAGACCAGGTCCAGACTCATGGAGACAGAGTTAGTCCAGTCTTAGACCAGGTCCAGACTCATGGAGACAGAGTTAGTCCAGTCTTAGACCAGGTCCAGACGCAGGAGACAGAGTTAGTCCAGTCTTAGACCAGGTCCAGACTCAGGAGACAGAGTTAGTCCAGTCTTAGACCAGGTCCAGACTCAGGAGACAGAGTTAGTCCAGTCTTAGACCAGGTCCAGACTCATGGAGACAGAGTTAGTCCAGTCTTAGACCAGGTCCAGACTCAGGAGACAGAGTTAGTCCAGTCTTAGACCAGGTCCAGACTCAGGAGACAGAGTTAGTCCAGTCTTAGACCAGGTCCAGACTCATGGAGACAGAGTTAGTCCAGTCTTAGACCAGGTCCAGACTCATGGAGGTTAGTGTTTGGTGAAGGAGACAGAGTTAGTCCAGTCTTAGACCAGGTCCAGACTCATGGAGACAGAGTTAGTCCAGTCTTAGACCAGGTCCAGACTCATGGAGACAGAGTTAGTCCAGTCTTAGACCAGGTCCAGACTCATGGAGACAGAGTTAGTCCAGTCTTAGACCAGGTCCAGACTCAGGAGACAGAGTTAGTCCAGTCTTAGACCAGGTCCAGACTCATGGAGACAGAGTTAGTCCAGTCTTAGAGTCCAAAGAGGAGTTAGAGAATTAGAGGTTTTTTATTGAGTATTAAATGATTGAGGTTTTTAATCAACACTGAGAGGTCTTGGTTGATCTTGACGTCCAAGACTGCGACAAAACCGACCAAAAATGAGTTTGAGTCCAAGACAAGACAGGCCTCGAGAGCTTTATCAGTTCCACAGACATAATATATCATAAAAACTGAAGTACAGTATTGGTATTCTGAATGACAAGTATTTTTCTTGGTGAACTATGTTGGCACCAGTGACCAGAGCAAGTGATTTAATCTAGAGCTCTATGGTACAAATATCGCAGCTCATTTAGTCTTTGTGATAGTCAACAAAGATGATGCATCTGGGGTGTTTTCCAAATATTGTGAAGCCCTAATGTTCAGTGACTCACTGGTGTTGGCTCAGAATCAGGAGCTACACAGACCCCTCCCTCTGCCGTTCACTGTACCAACGAGAGGCAAGAGAAAAGGCCAGATCACCTGCAAAACAAGCCAGTGGCGCACGGATTGATAGTGTTACTCAGTCCCAATCACGTTCAGAGTGGGAGAGTGATCCGGAGCAGCCCCAGCCTCAGTCTAATGCACACAAACACACTGCACCAACGGCTGCCGGTGCTGTCTGCTGCAGAGTGGAGCGGGAGGGGGAGCACACCGAGGGGAAAGAACCAAACAAGGGGGTGTGAACCAGTAAGAGACGGCCTTTTGCTTTTTTTTTTTTTTCTCCTCATGCATGTTTTAGCTGTTTGATTCCCCCTCAGAGTGTCCGACTGATAACGTGATTGGCCGTGCACTATCCTCCGCAGCTGGACTATTAACAGACACAGAAATTAAATACAGCCAAAGGACACCAAATCAATGCCATGTGAGGACTTTGATTTAGCCCCGGCGACTCCTCAACCGGCTGTCGGTTCATCCGTTTTTAATCTGACGGGTTGATGAGGAAGGGCAGAAAAGAAAGGTTTATTGTGCGTTGAAGAACCAATAAAAGCATTTAAAAAAAAAAAAAAGAGGTTGTGCACGAGAGAGAGGAGGCAGGAGAGAGAAGTGAAGTGGTGAGAGAGTGGAGGAGAGCAGTGCGGCAGTAGCATCCCACAGCAGACGGTGTGTGACTGCACTGCTGAAGAGAGAGGAGGGGGATAGGACCAGACTCCGCAGGGCCACAGAGGAGCAGCTCAGCGTCGGCAGCTGTGGCTACCTCCCGCCGTCTCGCATCTAAACCTCCAGCAGCAGCAGCAGCAGCAGCAGTAAACGGCGTCCCGAACACCTCGACGACGCCATGGCACAAGCCGCCAAGCACCTCCGCAAGAACAAGGATTTGGAAGCCTTAGCGGAGCAGGAACGCAAAGAGAAGGAGGAGGAACGGAGCAAGAAGAGGAGCCGATCCAGGGATAAGAAGCGCAAGGTACTGTTACTGGTTTGGTGTGTTGAGGTGTGATTGAGGAGGGTTTCTTCTTCTTCTTCTTCTTCTTCTGCTTCTTCTTCTTCTTCTTCTCTCTTGTCATGCTAAGCTCTTCTGACGAGGGGCATCCCGGGGCACACATGGAAACCCGGTGCCCGAGCGTGTTTCTACTGTGTGACAACATGTATGCCCTGAGCATACGAACGAACGCACTGCATGTTTGTACTCCTCACAGCTGCTGCTTCTCTCTGAGCCGACCGTCCTGTCCCAGCCTCCGATAGGGCGGTCTCTACCTCCTGTATCGCACATCTGTCCCTCGTACCCCCCTCTTTTCTTGCTTTTTCTCACTGCGGTACCTTGCAAACGGTAAAATAACTCCTTTTCTCTTCATACTTTTCTTGCATTTTGGGTGTTTTTGCACATTCAGCTCTTTGGGATACAACAAATACCAGTTTACTTGAAGATCCTGCACTTTGGGTTCCACCACGACACCACTCATCGTGGTGTCGTGGTGGAACCCAAAGTGCAGGATCTTCCTTCCATGTGGCATTGTCATGACTGCAGAGCGATTCCCGAAGTCCCATCCGGCGCTCGGGCGACTGGCACCGCTCGCTGTAAACTATAAACCCTACCCACCCACTGCAGGGAAGAGAATTCCTCGTCGAATTAGCGACAAAAGATTGTGTGACGGTCTGAATCGGATGAGTGTACGTTGGTGGCTGTGGCAGAGGCTGGATGTAAACCGATCTGATGCTGATGCGGTAGAAACGGATGGAAACCGGGTGAGGAGGGGGGAGTGGACGGACAGCAGTGGGGAACAATCAGGTTTTTTTGAAGGTATATTGTTGCATTATCATTGAATGGACTGATTACATTGTCGGTCTTGACACCTGCAGTCATAGTTCCCCAGATTTCCCGACAGATTCGTCAGCTTTTACCAAATGGACTGGATTGTCTGTTGCGAGAAAAGCTGTGTAAAGTTGACGATTTTGCAGAACATCTATTTAAAATGCATTTGTGGAACATATTTCTGCACAAACTAAGAAATAAATGCATCGCCCAACACTCAAGATACTACATTTTAACAGAGACACACTGTTTTTGAGACTGAAATGACATAATCCACAGTTACATCTGACTTTACAGTGAAAGCTACTTATATTTCTATCTGTTTAACTGCATTAGACACAGTTGGATTGGCCTGGTGTTGTCATCTGAATGTCGTTTGTTTAGAAGTAGAGTGATCTGTGTAAAGGCTTTGTTTTTTACGGATCTGTTTGGTTTTGGAACAGCAGCTCTCGATCTGCCTTGTGTTTCCGCTGTGGGGGGTGTAGTCTGTGAAAAAACAGCAGCGTCAGCAAAAAGTGACGACACAGCAGAGCCATGGAAGTCGTCTCTGTTTGAGAACGGGAAGGGTTTTTTGATTCGAGTTGATGTCAGACGTGAACTGAGTCGTGTGAGAAAAACTGTAGGGAAGACGGAGGAAGAGTTCAGTTTTGTAAAATGGAAAGGTGAAATATAAAAAGATGAACAAGTTTCCTGCATTTTAGCCATAAACAGTCAGACGGGAGAACAAAAAACACTTCTTTATCCAAAACACAACTGACTGAACCCAGCACGAACACGTAACAATGAGGCTAATGCTAAATATCAGCTAATGCTAACTCCGTTACATAATATTGCCCCATTTTCGTTCATTCACTCTCTCTCAAAACTCTCTCAAGTCTGAAAAAAGATGAATAAATGCTCGACCTGTCACTATTTTACCAAGATGCATCGTGTTGATTCTGAATCTGAAGCCACACGACAAGTTGGTGGAATATGCTCAACAATTTCTCTTTTTTGTGGCTGTTTTTTGATGATTATTTGGTGAAATGTATAAAAGTCTAGAGTCTTCGAAGGGTTGAGTCTCGAGAGGTCACATGTTTCATCACCGTCTGCAGTTTAGTCGCTTTATTTCATTCATAACGATAACTTTCCGTCCATCGAAGACTCCATCTGGACCAGGACCCGCCTCTGGGACAAACCAAACTTACATCAATTCTTTCATTTTAAACACATTTTTCTCTGGATTCTCATTTTAAAAGTTTAAGAAAATGTGCAAAGATAAAATAATGTTATGTTTTGCAAAAAAATAATGAAAAAATTAGGTTTATATAAATGTAAGACAGGAGAATATATGAGGTGATGATTATTGATTATTATTATTGTCAGATGATGAAAAGGAGCAGGTTATTTAAGACTGATCTTCTTTTCTCCATTTTCGTTCGTTTCTATTGGGATGATGTCTGCTTTGGTTTGTTTTTTTTCCTTGTTTTTGTTTATTATTGTGTTTTGTGGCGAGAATTATGAAATGGCACGAATGAAATAACAAAATAAATAACTAAAAGATAAATTATCGCCTGTATTCCTGCTCTCAAAGAACGTCTAAGCTTGGCCAGTTGTTAAACCCTTAGATTTTAACATTAACAAACTAATGAAGAAATGCAGGACCTTTTCAATATTAGACTTTATTTTCATATTCTCCATTCTCTTCTCACTGTGGATAATCTGTTTCTTGATCGTTCTAGTGTCTTTAAACCTCTTTTAACACCAGAAACACAAAATAAAACGTGTTGCTCTGATATAAAAACAACACCTAAGACTAGTTTTGTCTCATACATCGACTATATTCACTCCTAATTCCGTCTGTTTTGGAGAACCTCTTTAGATTCGACTGTCACCTCTGTGTGGCCCTGTACTGTATGTGACGCTCGGAGACGTGAATGGAGCCTGAATGAGCTTTGAAGACGGGGAATTTTCCGAAGCGACTAACACAAGTCTGTCTCCGAGTGTTCAGACGTTCAGATCCGTTACGTAACCATGCAGCTTTATTCTTTCACATAAGACTCCCCTCAGACTCTCTCGTTCCTCCTTGATTCACTTTTTTTTTTGATAAAAGGGAGGTTTCTTTCTGTGAAACCTGCAGCTTTATTATCAGTTGATGGGGTTTTCTTGTTTTTTTTCCAGCCTCGAGCCCGGTTATCGTCGCTAACGCAGAGCAGCGCTTATAACAAAATCAATATCTTAAGAGACCAGATGTTAGCAGTGAAACGGCAAATCCAAAAGTTTAATCTGGGATAACGCTGACCCCGTCTGAGCAGGTGGTGTTATACTTAATCATAGCTTCGTCTTGGCACGGTTCAGAAAACAGTGGACTTTGGCACAACTCCGTTCCAAAAGAAGAACAGGAAGTCTTTACAATAAGAGTTTGTGTCGTGGGTTTGATAAGATTCACTGTTAAAATGAGCCACGGTCTGTAAATGACGTTCTACAGGTACATTTTACAGCTCGGCGATGTGCTTTTATGAATAAGAGGAGGTTTAATAAAGACATGGAGGAACATTTCAGATCTAGATCTTCATTTTTGTCGGAGCAAAGGTGTCCGAACTTTTTCCAAAGAGGGCTGACACTCTTCTGATTTTATTCCTTTTACACAAGTACAGGTTTTAGTTGGATTTGAACAGGTTTAAGATGGATCTAAACAGGTTTTAGATTGAATTTAATCAGTTTTGAAGGAATTTAAACAGGTTTTGGATGGATTTGAATATGTTTTAGTTGGATTTGAACAGGTTTTGGATGGATTTGAACAGGTTTTGAATAGATTTGAATATGTTTTAGTTGGATTTGAATAGGTTTAGATGGATTTGAATAGGTTTTGAATAGATTTGAATATGTTTTAGTTGGATTTGAACAGGTTTTGAATAGATTTGAATAGGTTTTAGTTGGGTTTGAACAGGTTTTGAATAGATTTGAATAGGTTTTAGTTGGATTTGAACAGGTTTTGAATAGATTTGAATAGGTTTTGGTTAGATTTGAACAGGTTTTGAATAGATTTGAATAGGTTTTAGATGGATTTGATAAGATTTTAGATGAATTTAGATAGAATTTAATCAGATTTAAAGGAATTTTAAAACAATTTACATTTAGTGTGCAACATCATGAAATACGTAGCAGCTGTGAGTTTTTAAATTGGTTGTATCTTCAGAGTGAGTTTATAAAAATGACTTAAAAATTACACATTTCTCTGTTTTTTGGATGTGATCATGTTGCTTCCTGTTTCTGCAGACAAGCCCCGCCCCTTTTCCCTCCAGGTTTAATGCTATTGGCTGTTGACTGAATAACCACACCCACTGATGGTCGGTTCAGGGTGTAAACCTGAGTTGAACAGATGACCTCTTTAACCAATGAATGATGTGTGCAGTGAACAGCCAATAGGATTAAACCTGGAGGAAAAGGGGGCGGGGCTTTTTCTGCAGAAACAGGAAGCAACATGAACACAGCCAAAAACTGGAAGAAGCTGATTGTAAGTAAGTTTTAAGACAGTATTTTGAATTAACTCTACTTAAAGTGTCATAAGTGATAATATTTCACTCTAAGTGTTTAAATGAACCACATCGTGTACTTTTTATAATTAGAACGCTCCATTTATTGCAGCGTAGCTTGTATTTATGAGCTCCATCAATGAGACCTGTTTCAAAGTTTGGAAGTTGCGTTTTCAGCCTTTTTTTGTGTTCGTTTGTGTCGTAAAGTTTGAATATACTCAACCATTAGCTGTTATTAGTCTAAATGAGAAATGTAAAAGCAGATAATACGAAGCGTGTTTATTCACCGATGAACGTCCAGCCTAAACACGTTTGTTAATGGCGCTCACGCTGTAGTGTATTGTGCTGAACAGGTTTGTTGCTGAGCAGTGGATAATGTTGTCCTCAAATTACTTTTATTGATGAGTTTGCTGCTGCTGCTGAAAAATGAGCATTGTCACATTGTGAACAAAGGCCCGTCGTCCGAGTCAGCAGCTATTCTCACCTCATTCTGCTCGTGCGTTTGTGCTCTACCTGCTAACAATAGACTCCGACTGTACGTGAGCAGGACCCTCGGCCGTTTGTGCTCACTTTAATCCACGCTACTCCACGTACGACGCGTTTAAAGGCGTAGACCGTTTGTTTGGAGACAGGATTAACAAAGCTTCCACGACGAGACAGTGTGAGTTTTTAAAAGGGACTTACATGACTTTATTTTCACATATGACAGATGTTTTATTTGATTCCTCATTTATTCAAACACAGAAAAAGTGTCTCTAGTGTGGCCTGTATCTGAATAAATGTTCCTCGTGACAGATTTGGAAACAGGAAGAAGCGTGTGGGTTCGATTCCCTGCCAGACAAATGGCATGAATCTGGAACTGGAGGTAAACTGGTGAGTTTTGGAAGTACAAGGCCCAAGAGAAACCTCCAGAACAAGCCTTTAATCTGGAATTCCAAAATATGGGACATTTCTCAGCAGTTTATTAGCACAATGGGCGTCTGAGATGTAATGTTTTAGATCAGAAGAGTTAAAATCTGTTTTTGTGGATATTGTTGTTGCTACTTCTTCTTCAAACTAACAGTGAGCCGTCCCTTTGCTGCAGATTTTGTTAAATGTTTTGACTCTTCTCAGTCTTTACAGATTTTGTAAAGACTAGAGGACACACAAACAGACTGGTTTCCGCAGGTTTTTGTTTCTCACTGTTCGCCATCTTTGTTTTGATATTCCTGCTACTTCCTGTTGTCGTCTGATGCTACTTCCTGTGTCCAGTCCTCTCTTTTCATTGGCTGTTGGCAGTAATTGTGTCTGTAATCAGTTCACACCCGACTGTGTCCAAATTCAGCTCAAAAAATGTCTGATTGTCCCAGACTAGAGCAGACTGGTGCAACTGGGAATCATGTGACAAAAAATCATGTACCGTGTCCTCAGCTTTATTTGTTATATTGCCAAAAAATATATATATTTAATTGCTGCTTAGGCTTTTTGTATTATCAAGTCTTTTCTTAACCCTTTAGCACAACTCAAACATGACACATTAATTAATTTGATAGAAAATAAAACATCACGTGTAGATTTTATCCTCATCATAGTTTTTTTCACCTGCGTTTCTTCTTCTTGTTGTCTTCAAGTCTCTTCTTTTTTAAATATATTGCGTTTTCCGGAAACACAATCACTAGTTTTGGTCGTGAGGGTTTCTTTAGGCTCAGCGTTGGATCTCGGATTCTGTTTCAACACCTTTATGTCCGCTCTTTGTTCAGTCGGGTCAATACCGAGACCTGTCAGAGTAGCTTTTTGTTGTACATTTAGCTTCTGCTGAGCCAAGCTGAACCTGTGAAGTGCTCAGAAGGACTCAGAGCAGCCATTAGCGGAGTTACAACTCAGGAGCCATCGATACGGCAGGTCTGAGTCCACTCTGAGGCTGTTCACTGTTCTCAGAGCTTCATCCTGCACCAAAACCGCCTTTTCACGAAGAACCACAGTTTAATAAATGAATCGAGACTCAACTTTAGCCAAAAAAGACCCGTTTCTGTTCAGACACTGGGTTAAATTTAGGAAAAGAAATGGATTATATGTTTGTTGTTTGAGTTTTTATGAAATATATGGAACTGTAGATTGCTTTGTGTTAAATATAAATAAAAATTGATGCCAGTTGATGACAAATACGGCTTATTGACAAAGTATTAAAGAAAGGAAAGTGTACAGTTATAATCTAAAGTATTGTATAGATAAACTTTAATTAACCCATGCTCTAAGATACATATTTTTGTCTATACTTTACTAATTTCTTAATATTTGAAATGGTGCACACTGATAACATCAATAAGATTAAATGGTTTAAATTATGGTTTGACATTTCCAAGATTATTTAAAGTTTTTAAATTGGTTTTGGACGAGGGTTAGTTTTAAATGTTTGCCTTTTTTAGCTTAATTCAGCATTATAGTGTTTCATATTCATATTATTGTAGTGAGTGATTATTGTGTAAAGCTCGAGGTCGGGAAACACACAGAGAAGGTATTTTAGGAGTTTGTTCTTGACGAAGCGAGAACGAAGAAGAAGAAGTCACAGAAACGTTTGGCCTGAATTAGATTTATTCAAAAACAAGGGTCAGGTCAAGATTATTTGAACGTATCAGTCCAACCGTCCATTTTGTTTGTAGTTCAACATATCCTCAGTGTAACGCTCATTAATGTCTGTAAAATGAACCCAACACTAGGTCAAAGTTGTTTTAAACTAACTTTTACTAAACTCAGATTAGTTTAGTCTTTTTAAACCTGGTCGGTGCAGTCGGCCTGAGTCTAGAGTTTATGAGAGTCTCCATCACATTAACGTAGAACAGGTGTCTGCAGCCTTGTCCCGGACTGACACCCTCCTCCTCCTCCTACTCCTCCTCCTCCTCCTCTTCCTCCTCCTCCTCCTCTTCCTCCTCCTCTTCCTCCTCCTCCTCCTCCTCTTCCTCCTCTTCCTCCTCCTCCTCTTCCTCCTCCTCCTCCTCCTCTCCTCCTCTTCCTCCTCCTCCTCCTCCTCCTCTTCCTCCTCCTCCTCCTCCTCCTCCTCCTCTCCCTCCTCCTCTTCCTCCTCCTCTTCCTCTCCTCCTCTTCCTCCTCCTCTCCTCCTCCTCCTCCTCCTCTTCCTCCTCCTCTTCCTCCTCCTCCTCCTCCTCTTCCTCCTCCTCCTCCTCTTCCTCCTCCTCCTCTTCCTCCTCCTCCTCTTCCTCCTCCTCTTCCTCCTCCTCCCTCCCTCCTCCTCCTCCTCTTCCTCCTCTTCCTCCTCTTCCTCCTCCTCCTCCTCCTCCTCCTCTTCCTCCTCTTCCTCCTCCTCCTCCTCCTCCTCCTCCTCTTCCTCCTCCTCCTCTTCCTCCTCTTCCTCTTCCTCCTCCTCTCCTCCTCCTCCTCTTCCTCCTCCTCCTCCTCCTCCTCCTCCTCTTCCTCCTCCTCCTCCTCCTCCTCCTCCTCCTCCTCCTCCTCTTCCTCCTCTTCCTCTTCTTCCTCCTCTTCCTCCTCCTCCTCTTCCTCCTCCTCCTCCTCCTCCTCCTCCTCTTCTTCCTCCTCCTCTTCCTCTTCCTCCTCCTCCTCCTCTTCCTCCTCCTCCTCCTCCTCTTCCTCCTCCAGGTCTGGGACAGGAGGCCGAGGTTAATGTGTTGAAGGCTGAGCTCGATGGCTGCTGCGCTCATGTCACTGTCACTGTCGTCTTTATGTTGACGTATGGCTCTGGGTGTGATTTGTGAGGCGTTTGGTGCAGGCTCCAGGGTCCGGGCTGGGGTCCGGGCTGGGGTCCGGTCTGGGGTCCGGGCTGGGGTCCGGGCTGGGGTCCGGGCTGGGGTCCGGTCTGGGGTACGGGCTGGGGTCCGGTCTGGGGTCTGAGCTGCAACAGCAACAGGACAGTGGGATATCTGCAAATATATCATCAGATCTGGTTATTTCTCAGCTTTTTCATGGATAAACAGGAGGCGCGTTGTAAAAACATGCAGCTGCGGACTGTTCCAACACAAATAAAAATGTACAGACTATTTAAGACCTAGATACAGAAGGTTTGTTGGCTCCAGGACGATAGTAGACGGCAGTATTTAGCTCTAAGCTGTATCTCGTGTTGCAGCCTGTTGTTCACAAACTGAGAGTAATTGTGCATGAAATGAATGTGAATGAAAAGAAAAACATATGTTCTCATAAAAAAAGCAATTATCAGACGCTGAATGTTTATATTCTGTTGTTTAATTATAACAACTGGGGTAAAACTCATAGAGAATGGCCAATCTGTCTCTCAGAACGTTTCCAGTTGAACAAATGAACATTTGATGTTTTATTTTGATTAGATTTGTCCAAACAACTGAACAGTTCAGGTTTATTTCACTTTAGTGAGATTTTATCACAGTTTGTTCTTGTTTATATCACTTCAGTTTGAACAATACGAGTTTTCAAAAGTGAATCCTGCAAAACATTTCACTCAGGAGACTTAAATTAATCTCAGTAACAGATAATATAATATATAAGGCTTTTCTGAAGATGCCATTTGACCTTTGAAGCCTGTTCCTAAAGACTCTGGAGGGGCCGCCTCTGAAGGGCCCTGAGGATCAGGGGCCGTCCATGTCCAGGGCTGGACGGTCTCAGGTGAGCTGGGAGTGGCTACTGGGAGGAGACTGGGAACTGTGGACGATGGGCCCTCGGAGCGCGGCCCTCGGAGCGTGGCCCTCGGAGCGTGGCCCCATGGAAACCCTGGATGGACTCTGTGTTGATTACAGCTGAAAGGCCCTTGGCTCAGGCTGGTGTAAAAGAGGACGGGGGTATTTCTCCAGAACTGCCCTTTCTCGATGAAGCTTCTATCTTTTGTTCGTCAGAAGAAAGAGGATCTGAAAATAGCTCGAGAGAAGAAAGAAAAGAAAGAAG
This sequence comes from Rhyacichthys aspro, assembly GCA_036850595.1. Classification (NCBI taxonomy): domain Eukaryota; kingdom Metazoa; phylum Chordata; class Actinopteri; order Gobiiformes; family Rhyacichthyidae; genus Rhyacichthys; species Rhyacichthys aspro. Next base: position 1,959,622 of record CM072156.1, on the reverse strand, counting down.
AGAAACAGAAGAAAGAGGATCGCCAGATTATTTATAAACTCAGTCTCAATCTGAGGACAGGCTTTTACTTTCTTTTCATTCTTTGCAGTAATTCAGAGTGAAGCTCCAGAACATGCCTTTTGGGTTTTTATGAGAGTTACGTAATGTTTGTGCTGGACATTATTCTGTTCTGATTATTTCTAATACATTGGTGTCAGTTCAGAGAGAAAGTCGATATAAGTCTGTGAATGAATTTATTATTATTTTTATTTAAAACCTGAGCCAGAAGTTGTATCGTCTCCTGGAACAAACAAGTTTTAGCTTCAAGCGTAGTTCTTGTCCATTTTTCTTTTTGTCTTTATTCAGTTAATAACATTTCCTTGAATATGCAACAACTCTTGGTTTTATTATGAACCACTTTAACCCTTGTGTCCAGTCTCTTAGACACAGAAAATTAAAGATTGAAGATTGCCTCAGAAATATTATGTGTCAGGGTATATCCAAAAATGTCAGTCCTCATCAAACACAACAAAAATGTATGAATTTTCAGAATTTTTAACTCCTTAAATGCCAGTTTTAGAGATGAACTCACCCTTAGTCCACGGCTTGTCCACGTTCAACTAAACTGTGGCAGAAAAATCCATTTGGGAGACTGTCTAGAGCTGTCTATGTCTCTGAGCAACTGGATTCTCATGAGATTTGTCAGTCCAGTCCTTCTAGTCCGTGTCTAGTCCGTGTCTAGTCCTTCTAGTCCGTGTCTAGTCCGTCTAGTCCTGCTGAAGACAGTGTGATATAAACGATGTGTTTGACGATGACGATATGGCGTAACATTCAATAAAAAGTACTGAGTTGGTTCATCCAGTCCCCTCCAGGTTCCATCTACCTTTGAGTCCCGTCAGGTTTAATTCCTCCATGACTACGATGCTCTGATGACTCTTAAAGTGTCAATATAAACCAAAAGTCAAGAGGCTCCACCCACTCATCTGAACCTCTGAGTCTGTTCTGCTTTATTTACTCGTAAAAATGTCCCGTTTTGTTTAAATGACTTTAGGCTGGAGTTTGTGTTTGAAGACGGAGGCGTTTATTCTGCTAAACGTCCCGGACCGGTCGAGAGAACCGCGTCTAGAAGAGTTTATTGCTTTATTTCTATTGGAAGCATTCCCGTTCTGTCCGTGTCCCGTGAGAAGGAAGCTGTTCTCATCTTCTCTTGAGCTTTATTAAATACAATAATATAATTAAATATCAAACTATGTTAATGTTTGGGACCTCAATACCAGCTTTAACAGGTTAGTAGAAGAAGGATTAGACTAAATTATGACTATAATTATAAGTAGCTGTCAAAGTTAAAGCTGGTAGCAGGAAAAGCCAGGTTTACTCAAGTTTATAACCTGTTTTTATCCATTTTAGATTCACTATATTTCCTTTCCTTTCACAGTGAAGCTACTTAAACACGTCAAAATGAGAGATAAACAGTGAAATACAGAGTGTGCTATAGATGAACATATCTGTGGACGATGAACATTAACTGTATTCTTTGTAAATATCCTTCATTCTCTCTGTTTTATTGATGAACTGAGCTCGGTCGATGTATTGACATGTTTCCTTCTGAACGACTGTAAACGATGCTGAGTTGACACGTCGTACTGCGGCGTTCTGAGCTCGTCTTTGTCTCCGACACGTCCTCGGTTCAGCTCTGCCTCCAGTCACAGGGCAGACCTCTGGATTGTAACAGCGCCGCACGTGCTCAGATGTGTTTCTTCCTCCTCCTCCTCGTGCCCCTCCCCGGCTCCGACTGCGCTAATCTCTCCTCCTCTTGAATTGTTATTCCGATGGTGCGGCGGTTACGTAACGGCCCAGAGCAGGATTGAAATGGAGCCTTCTCTGAATAAAGACGCAGACAGACTCGGGGAGAAAAGGGGTAAAATATGAAGAGGAGGGCTGGGGATCACAACAAAGGGGCAATAATAAAAACAAATGAGGCAATAAGATACCTGCAAGAAAAAAGGATTGAACTAAGTTGAATTATGTGCATAAAAACAGAGCTTTAATGTTATTTGAGGGCTCCATCTGACTGTCAGTGCATTACGACCTTCAACATAAACATTGAATACAATAAAATTATGGATGAATTATTAACGGATTTTTTTTCAGTTGCATTTAGTTTTTCAGTGTAATCTCCTAAAGTTTATTGTAACAGGAATCATCTGAAAAAATGAGACCTTAAGACGTGATCTAGTCTTTATAATGAAGGATTTTAATAGATGAGAATGATCAGTCCACAGCAGGATTTTGTCCAATCACAGCTCACTTCAGGTAAAAAGGAGCGCTCCCATTGGTCGACACTGATGTCAACAACGAAGGAACAAGGAAATAAACCAAGGAAATGGGTTATTCTGTTGGAAATACGAGAAACGGCTCAAAAAAAGATCTCCAAACTTCTCAAAAACACTGCTTCTACATGAAATAAGCTCAGCAACAGCAAAAAATAAAGCATGTTTCACTTTATACATTCAGTTTTGGAGTTTGTAAAAGAAAAATAGCCTAATATTCCCCTTTTCTTCACTTTCTTTAAAGGAATAACAAACTTGATCATTCTTTTGTGTATTTTTTGAACAGAATGTGCAGTGTCCCAAATGAATGAAAATTAAAGATATTTTAAGGATTTACTCACTTTTCAAACACACTTATTATTATGAACTAACAAGAGAATATTTCCACTCTCTCATTACGAATAATACTCTCTGTAGCTGAGTCTAAAATCAAATATACGTTCTTTTGTAAATCCCTGTGTTATGGTCCCAGTGATGAGTCCGGTTCATCTGTGGGACGTCCGGCCCCTGTAGTCGGTGTCTCGGTGGGAAGCCCCTCACGTCTTGTCTCTGTGGATCAGTCGGAGCCGAGGAGGAGGCAGGAGTGAAATATCAGAGCGGTGCGGGTCACCCCGGGGTGAGGGCGATTGGGTGACGGGTGTCTTCTATACCTGACTGATCTGATGATTCCTCTGTTTTTGCTGTGGACCGGAGGGAGCAGGAATAATTCAATTCAGACGGAGCGGTGCAGGACAGTAGGTCATTACAGCAGCTTCCTGGCTCTAATTCTCTGTTCCAGTTTCTCAGAGCGAACTGTGGAAAAGGCCTGAGTCATTTAATGTGATGGAGTTCATCATTCACAGCTTCTCTCAGTCTCGGGTTTGGTCTGTCACCATGGAACAGTATTAGATTAAATAAATACGACTGTCCTGCCAATCACAAATACATCACAATTCCACTTTCACAGTTTAATAGAAACATTTGCTGCAATTGTTTTTATTTCGTTTAAATAAAACACAAACTCACAGCAGAGTGAGAAAAGTAGAGAGAAAAGTAGTGACAGCAAAACTGAAATGAGTAAAAATGACCTGAAACTCTTGAAACTGAGACAGATGTTGGAATAACTCTTTTAGTTTAGTCACAAAGAGCTCGAGTTTGTTTTAAATTGGTAAGTTTTAAATTGGACAGAAGAAATTTACCTGAAGTTTTGTTTTAAAAAATATTATCCATAATTTATTGGCAACATATACAACAATGGTGAAGCAGTAAAAGAAACCAGCACATCTCTTCCCTTTAGGGTCACGGTTTATCCTCAACTGTCCACAGAAACCTGAAATCCCCACAGATCTGAGGAGGTGCAGGAGGTTCTGCAGATCCTGAAGATGTTTTATCAGTTTGTGGAGCGAGTGCAGTTTTCTTTGTTGTCGGACTGGACCTGGACAGTCTTGATGTTGTGAGAAGTCCAGAGGATGGTGGTGAAGATTAGTGCCATCACCTGCTGTTTTTACATTTGTGGAAAATGAGAAGATGAGGCAACATTTTTAATTAAAACTTCAGGACGTCTTTTTGACTCTAGAACCAAAAAGTATATCTGATCATTATCTTTTCTAATTCTAGGCAACAATAAACACACCTCACGCTTGTGTCTTTATCTCAAGACCAAGACAAGACCAAGACTTTTAGCTATAGACACAGAGTCAGGACCAAGACCATGTCAAGACCGAATCAAGACCAGACCCAGTGAACAACACTGAACAACGGAACAATTAAGACTCATGGAGGTCAGTGTTTGGTGAAGGAGACAGAGTTAGTCCAGTCTTAGACCAGGTCCAGACTCATGGAGGTCAGTGTTTGGTGAAGGAGACAGAGTTAGTCCAGTCTTAGACCAGGTCCAGACTCAGGAGACAGAGTTAGTCCAGTCTTAGACCAGGTCCAGACTCAGGAGACAGAGTTTGTCCAGTCTTAGACCAGGTCCAGACTCAGGAGACAGAGTTAGTCCGGTCTTAGACCAGGTCTAGACTCATGGAGACAGAGTTAGTCCAGTCTTAGACCAGGTCTAGACTCATGGAGACAGAGTTAGTCCAGTCTTAGACCAGGTCCAGACTCATGGAGACAGAGTTAGTCCAGTCTTAGACCAGGTCCAGACTCATGGAGGTTAGTGTTTGGTGAAGGAGACAGAGTTAGTCCAGTCTTAGACCAGGTCCAGACTCATGGAGGTTAGTGTTTGGTGAAGGAGACAGAGTTAGTCCAGACTTAGACCAGGTCCAGACTCGTGGAGGTCAGTGTTTGGTGAAGGAGACAGAGTTAGTCCAGTCTTAGACCAGGTCCAGACTCATGGAGGTCAGTGTTTGGTGAAGGAGACAGAGTTAGTCCAGACTTAGACCAGGTCCAGACTCATGGAGGTCAGTGTTTGGTGAAGGAGACAGAGTTAGAACAAGATTTAAATAAAAAATTAAAGGTTTTCATTAAACCTCAGGAATAGACCTATAGGTTATAGTTGTACCAGTTTTGGTCTTGGTTGGATCTTGACGTCCGAGACTGAGACAAGAACGAGTAAAAATGAGTTTGAGACCAACCAAAAGACGAATAACTTTACAAAATACTTTTCAGACCAGTCTAAAGTACAACAACAGTAGTAATAGTATTAGTGCAAGAAATAGCAAACTTTCATCAGAAAAGACTAAACACAACGAGAAAAACCTAACGTTTCTGATTCTTGTTTTCTTGTCGTAGACTTTTGCTGCTTTAAAGTCGATCTGTGAACCTTCAGATTCAAACTGAAGAGGTAAAAGACTGGCTTACCGTCGGTCTGCTTACAGGTTAGTCAGACTTACCTGTCACGGTTCAGGAGCACGTCAGAGCTGGTATTAAAACTTCTACTCTTGTAAACCCTGTGTCTGTAAATCCTGCCTGACACAACAAGAGTTTAGAAACGTTGAAATCAGGGGCATGTAACTCAACGAGAATCTGCCAAACCATCCAAAAATAAAGAAATGTAAAGTGCAATTTTCATTTTATTTCATTTATTAAACAGAAACGGTTCAAAACAACATCAAGGCTGCAATGAATCGAGCTTCAACTGTGCTCTTTTTTGAACAGAAGTCATATTGTTGTATAAACGGACGGAGAAAATATTAATAAATACATCCAGAAGCATGAATTAGGAACATTTTGGCTGTAGATGCAGGGAATGACAGAAGAAAAACTGTTTGAAGAAGATAGTCGTGTCTTCTTTATGGGTTTTATCTTTATGATCTTGAACGATTTTTACTTTTACAGGTATTCACTGACCTTTTATGAATCTCATGTGTCAATACTGTTAATCTCACCATTAAACCAGAGACACATTTGAGGGAAATTGTCCAAAGGCTGACAGTGTCTTGTGAGTTTATTCAGTACAGGTTTAGTTTTATAGTTGGAATTAAATAGGTTTTAGTCAGATTTGAGCAGGTTTTAGATGGATCTGAAGTGTTTTGTTGGATTTTAACAGGGTTCAGTTGAATTTGAACAGGTTTTAGTTGGATTTGAACAGGTTTAGTTGGATTTAACCAGATTTTAGATGGATATGTACAGCTTTTAGTTGGGTCTGAACAGGTTTGACTTGAATTTGAACAGGTTTTAGTCAGATTTGTACAGGTTTAAGTTGAATTTGAACCGGTTTTGCTCATATTTGTACAGGTTTAAGTTGAATTTGAACAGGTTTTAGTCAGATTTGTACAGGTTTAAGTTGAATTTGAACAGTTTGAGTTGTATTCAAACAAGTTTTACTCAGATTTGAACCTGTAAATTAAATCAGTGACCGATGCTGTTGTTGGAACCATAAACAGTTCATTTTATCTCTGAAGCTGAGGGCCACACAAACTCTCTCTTGGCTCCAGGACTGGCCCCTGGACCGGACTCTGGCCTCGTCTGTATTCTGTTTTCGTTCCTCTTCTCTTGGTCTCATTCTCTTCGTCCAGAGCGAGTCCACGGCTCGAGCGGCACGTGGCTGCTCTTGTGGCGCAGGATTTACGATCTGGAGCGACGGGAGACCGGAGTCACCCCGGCTCTAATTGGACGACCCCAGAGATTTTTCTTCAGCAGATTCGGAGCCAGGTGCCCAGCCCTTTCCCTTCCTCTCTCCTTTCCTCCGGTGCATTCCTCCATCCCTCCCATAATCAATTCTACTGACTCCATTTAGAGCTCCACTCCTGAGCCGCGCTGCTGCAGCTTCATGCGGCAAAATGCAACACAAGAACTCCACAGAGTCTCCTTTAACTCTACACTGGATCTAACGGGACTCTGTGATTTAGAAATATACTTACAGCAAAGGATTATTATGGCTCTATTCTGTTTGACTTTTGTATGTGGCCAATCTCAGCCTCAAATCACAGAATGGTGTGACCAAAAGAATAAAGCAGTTGATGATTAAATGTTGGAAATTCTATAATCATTGCAATAATTCAGAGTATATTGTTGGAGAATATGTTTGTGAGTGCTTTGAACTTGACCGTATTCTCCATTTGGATAGATTTCACTTAAAGCTGAACAGGTTCTATTTGGATTTTAACAGATTTTAGATGCAAGGTTTTAGATGGATTAGAACAGGTTTAGTCAGATTTGAACAGGTTTTAGATGGATTTAAACAGGTTTTAGATGGATTGGACTGGTTTTAGTTGGATTTGAACAGGTTTTAGATGGATTGGACTGGTTTTAGATGGATTGGACTGGTTTTAGTTGGATAATTTGAACAGGTTTTATATGGATTGGACTGGTTTTAGTTGGATTTGAACAGGTTTTAGATGGATTGGACTGGTTTTAGTTGGATTTGAGCAGGTTTTAGGTGGATTGGACTGGTTTTAGTTGGATTTGAACAGGTTTAAGTTGGATTTTAGTTGGATTTGAACAGGTTTTAGATGGATTGGACTGGTTTTATTTGGATTTGAGCAGGTTTTAGATGGACTGGACTGGTTTTAGTTGGATTTGAACAGGTTTTAGATGGATTGGACTGGTTTTAGTTGGATTTGAACAGGTTTAAGTTGGATTTTAGTTGGATTTGAACAGGTTTTAGATGGATTGGACTGGTTTTAGTTGGATTTGAATTGGATTTCTCAGCTGTTTCTCTGTTAAAAGACATATTCAGCTGAAAATACACTTTATCTGCAGCTATTAAACTTCCTGGAACGTCATGTGACAAGTGTCGACCAATGGGAGCGCTCCTTTTGAATAGAGCTTTTTTTTCCACAAATCATTTCTTTTATAATATATTATTTGGGTTTAAACCTTGAAGAAATAAATACCAGATACAGTCTGTTTAACAACCTTCATGTGTGGAGTAATATAAGTGATTCTTAAAGAAATGAAGTAAAAAACGTTTAGTTATCAGGACAAAAACCAGCCAAAACCCCAGTATCTCTCGTGTTTTACGTCCATTGTCCCTTTAGTCCTTTAGTCCAGATGAAGAAGACTGGCTCCTGTGGGACTGGAGCAGTATTGGCTGTGGATGAAGGAGAATGTGTGTTTATGCTGCAGCTTCACAAGGTCACCTCACACACCGTCACATGTTCACACACATGTACGAGTCCTGCTGTCACTGATTCACTGCAGTCATTACACTTTTGACTAATTCAACCGTCATCTTGAACCTAACCACGTCTCAGACCGATATCTCTGCTCTGTTCTTAATTATGTTTGGATTTATACGGTTAAAGCCAGTCTTTATCCCACAACAAGACGCAATAACAGAAGGTCACAGAGTTAAAATAAATGGGACAGCTAAGTGTTTATTTATGCAAATGAATCGTGTTTTTTTGGCTTCCCTTTTCTCTGTTGATGCTTTTCTTTTTTCAGCTGTTTCTCTGTTAAAAGACATATTCCGCTGAAAATACACTTTATCTGCAGCTATTAAACTTCCTGGAACGTCATGTGACAAGTGTCGACCAATGGGAGCGCTCCTTTTTGGATAGAGACAACCTGAACATAAATGGGGCACAAAAACAAGAATAACATGTGTTTAATAGGCCACATTTGTGTATATTTATGTTTCACGTAGCATTTATTTGTCCTTTGTATGTTATATTTCACAGAATAATTACCTCTTTCATCCCGACTCTGGTTTATTTTCTCAATAAGTGTGGTTCATTTGGGAAGGTGTCAAAATGCGATCTCTGAAAACTCAGGAGTTGTTTTTAATTGAAGCCTGATGCACTTTGATTAAGGTGAGAACGGAAGGTCAAATATGCAGGAAGTGAACCAAAGTGCTGTTTACCAATGAGAGAAAACAAAATGACAACAAAATAAATGATAATGAATGGCCAAAGTTGAATTTGAACAATATTGGTTTAGAAAAATGTGTGAAAGTCCTCCGTGTGATAAATAGTGACATACTTTAGACCGATAGACAAACAAGGTCACTTTATGTCGTGTTATTTACTTCAGTGCTTACTGCTGCAGCGCCCCCACAGTCGAGGAGTGTCACTGCGTTACTCCGTCGGTTGATTTTGCAGAGAGCAGTGCGAAATTCCCATTAATATCAAATAAAGGACCAAAATAAGAGGTTTATCTTTGCATTTGTGCGTTTTACTTTATCATTAAATATTTTAAATGTGGTGTGAGACTATTGGGAGTCTGTGGAAAAGAAAGTGGACACAAACGAAGGGTGCAGAGTATTTTTATGATTCTGTATTTGTCTGAACCATCGTGTTCTGGGAGTGAAAGCCTGGTTTAGCCTCAGAGCTGCTCCGGTGCTAATGCGGCCTCTCTGTAAACGCTCCACACTCATCTATAGCTCATTTCCTGCTCCAGCACTCAATCCATTCATCCATAAGGTCACCGCGCTGAGCCATATGTCCTCTGTGAATCTGTCAATTCAACGCTCTTTGGCTCAGGTTATGACATGAACTATTGACTTATTTATTTTATTGATGCGGCTGAATAAAAAAGGTTTCTATGCTTTCTGTCTGATGATGTAATGTGTTATATCACAGTGTCCCGGTCCAAAAACACACATTCAGCCCAAAAAGAAAGAAATGTTTGACTTACAAAATGGTGGAGTATTGTAGTTTTTAACGTCACACACTCCTAACCAGCATAGCCTCTGGTAGCATCACATGGCTAATTTGTAAAATGGCAAATGTGTCAAACAGGAAGCCATTCCCTGAGTTTGCTGTTTATTTTATTTGTTAAAAAAATAATGATAAAGACAGAGCAATAATTTAATTTAATTTAATTTAATTTAATTTAATTTAATTTAATTTAATTTAATTTTATTTTATTTTATTTTATTTTATTTATTTTATTTTATTTTATTTTATTTTATTTTATTTATTTATTTATTTTTTGTGTGTATTTTCTCTTTTTCTGTAGACTCTGCTGGCCAAGAGTGGTTTTGCAAATTAAAAAATTCTGTAAATTCAGGAAACTGTTCTTCCCCAAATGAGGCATGAACTCTTGACCTCTAAATGACTTTCCTTTTCTTTAAATGAAATTAGCTGTTGTCTTCATTTACAGTACGTCCCTGACTTCTCCTCAGCCCTGAACAGCAGGTTTGGAGCCGGAGGCAGAGCAGGACAGTAATTCTGCAGCTAATGGACAAACGTTAGCAAGCCTCAGAGCAGCCCCGGGCCCAGAGCTTTAACTGCTCACAGACCGGTGAAAGGACCCTGTGTAATGTGTGTGCTCTCAGTGTTTGTTCGACGGTGTGTACCACTGAATAACTCCCGATACTTTCTGCATTGAGCCTTTGTTTCACTGAGGCTCATGACAATTTAATGAAGCTGTCGTACCATTATAAACTCTGACAAGCATCTTTTTAAAATGTGTGGACTTGCAGGTTTTCACACGTGCTTTGATTCCTGGAAACGCTCACAGTAAACGTCAGTGAGTCTGGAAAACGCCTGAATGAGATGAAAAAAAGAGAAGAAGAACTCAAGTAAAAGTATCACATTAAAATTCTTACTGAAGTGAATAAAAAAAAAGGTTGTGCTTCGTAAAACTCAGCGCATTTTATGATTCTGCTCACATTTATTTAACACTAACATTTAATTAAAAGTGGTTGCACATTTACAACTATTTTAAAAACTCTAATTTATTTATACTTGAAAAGCCGACGTAAAAAGGACAGATATTTGCTAAAAGTACAGCACTGGAGTATTTTTACTTCGTTACCATCGCTGTTATTGTTATTCTATTACTTTCTGGAGAGTCTCAGAAAGTGCTTTGCAACAAACAAACAATAACAATGAAATGAAATGTTTTAGTTTTGGTTTTAACTACAACTTTAGAATCAGAGGAGGCGTTTCTATAAAAGTAAAAACTGAAATGAAGAGTTTGATAAATGGAGTGAAAATGGCAGGAAGAGAACCAAAGATGACGGAGAAAAAACAAAACAAACCTTTAATGAGATGTGTTTGTGTGGAAATGTATTTAAAAAAGTGCATTTTGAATGAGAGTCAATGGCACAAAAATGCTGAATGGACACACGTGGAGCTATTATTTTAAAGGCAAAGGAAAGACCAAAATTCACCCCAAAATACAAAACCTGGACAAAATTAATCAATCATCAAAGTTATGCAAAAATAAAATTCAAAAAACACAAAAAATGTCCAGGAACCAGCAGGGTTAAATAAATAAATATAAAGACAAAACATGTGACAGTGTGAGCCATAGACCCGTGACTCTGGGAACATACGTGTTCTCATAAACATATTTAATAATGTCATAAACTGTGATTCAGTTCTGTTCAATGGAGCTTGAAAATGCCACTGAAAAAGATGAATGAAGCTTTTACTGAAGAAACATGACATGACTCTTGATCAAAAAACTGTCTCCTCCAGCCCCTCCTCTCTGTCTCACTCTGTCTCTCTCTGTCTGTCTCTGTCTCACTCTGTCTGTCTCTGTCTCACTCTGTCTCTCTCTGTCTCACTCTGTCTCACTTTGTCTCACTCTGTCTCTCTCTGTCTCACTCATGTCTCTCTCTCTGTCTCTCTCTCTGTCTCACTCTGTCTCTCTCTCTGCCTCTCTCTGTCTCTCTCTCTCTGTCTCACTCTGTCTCTCTCTCTCTCACTCTCTCTGTCTCTGTCTCTCTCTCTCTGTCCTGTCTCACTCTTTGTCTCTCCTCTGTCTTTCTCTTCTCTCTTGCTGTCTCTCTCTCTGTCTCACTCTCTCGCTCTGTCTCTCACTTCTCTCTCTCTCTCTCCTCTCTCCTCCGTCTCGACTCTGTCTCTCTCACTCTGTCTCACTCTCTCTGTCTCACTCCTGTCTCACCCTGTCTCTTTCTGTCTTTCACTCTGTCTCTCTCTGTCTCTCTCTTGTCCTCTCTCTCTGTCTCTCTGTCTCTCTCTCTCTCTCTGTCTTCTCTCTTGTCTCTATCTCTGCTCTTCTCTCTGTCTCACTCTCTCTCTCTCTCTCTCTCTCTCTCTCTCTCTCTCTGTCTCACTCTGTCTCTGTCTCTCTCTGTCTCTCTCTGTCTCTCCCTGTCTCTCTCTGTCTCTCTCTGTCTCTCTCTGTCTCTCTCTCTCTCTCTGTCTCTGTCTCTGTCTCACTCCTGTCTCTGTCTCACTCTGTCTCACTCCTGTCTCTGTCTCTCTCTGTCTCTGTCTCACTCCTGTCTCTGTCTCACTCCTGTCTCTGTCTCACTCCTGTCTCTGTCTCACTCTGTCCTTGAGCTCAGGATGAAGGTCTTTATGGAGCGACTTCCTTTTGAAACATGTCTCTTTTTCGACCGTTCATCAGTTTTTTTTCGTCCCTGTCACTTCTCATTCCACTCACTTTTGCATTTCTTGTTTCCTGCTGAGTTGATGAAACTGGATCCACTCTGTCACTTACGCACCTTTTACATCTCCTTCCACTTCCAGGTGTTTCTGTGCTCAGTCTGTTGTTTTCTTTATTCATATTTAAATAAATCAAGACATAAACCACCATTATTGTACATTTATAACTCCAGATTCACTTCCAATGCTGTTAAAATAGTCATCTTCATTCATAGATCTGTAAAACAACACCAGCCGCCATCTTGAAATCTACCTTAAATGTACTGGACATGTACAAATATTCAGTTCAGATGCAGCTGTGTGTAAAGATAAGTCATGTGTACAAAACTATGCAATATATTCATAAAAAAAGGGGAAATACGCCCATATTTGGCAGCTGCAGAAGTAAAGCCCTGAATATAGCTCAATCCAGGGTTTAGTACTCGAGACCGGTTTTGACTGGTCTTGAGACTGTTTTGCTAAGATCTCAGACGATAAGAACACATTTGTCTGTTTCTGAGATTAAATGACAACCTCTTATTCTATTTTCAGTTAAAAGTCTCGTTCTAAACTCGCTTCTGGTTTAAAAATAACGAGATTTATGAGAGAGTTGACCATAAAACACATTATTTTACGGCTCACATTTAATTTTCTGTACATTTTGACTTGATTTTAAAGTGAAAGCGACACGAGCAAATGGAACTAACATGACAAACTCAGGCTGAATCTGTGAATATGTGCAGTTTATAACAATAGCAGTGTGTTTAAAAACTGTGGCTTGAATTCAGAACACAGATGAGTGCTTATCAAATTAAATATTAGTGCAGTGATTCACAGGAAAACTAAATCTAAAGCATTTTTATTCAGTAAATGTTTGAGTTTGTAAAGAAAAAACAGCCTAATATTCACTTTTTCTTCACTTTCTGTAAAAGAATAACAAACTTGATCATGTTTTTGTTCATGTTTTGATTTGGAACAGAACATGCAGTGTTCACAATGCTTCTGCTTGAATGAAAATAACAGATATCAGAAGGATTTTGAGCGCTGCTGTTATTATGAACACTGTGTAGTCTCTTCAGCCTCTGAGGTTATGTAACGAGCTGGAGCAGAGGTGGAGAGGGTTTTTTTAGGTTCAGAAATGTTTTGGCTTGGCTCTTTGTGATGATGCAATATCGTAGTTTTAGTAGGAGTTAGTCTTCTTAAGCACGTGTTTGTGTAGTTTTAATTTCCGAGGCTCGTCCCCTCGTTTCTTTTTCCTGGACAACGGCTCCGACAATGACCTTGTGGACTGACTACAGCTGAAAAAAAAATGTTGAAGCTGGGAGTATTTTCTCTGGTGGAAGTAACGTGAGAACTCTGGTGCGTTGTTGGTGCTTCCAGTGGAGAGTGTAGTGATCTAAGGTGGGTTCTTTGACCTGAGTCAGACTCCAGCTTCACACTTGACTTGAGAAAATGTGAAAAGACTTGAGCCTCTGACTTAAAAAGACTTGATAGTTATGAGTTTTGAGTGAGTTTTCAGTCCTCATCGTGCACTTTTGGCCGATATGTTTCTTTGCAAATGCAATCCTTAATCCTTCATATGTTTTTTTTTACTGAGTCAGTTGTTATTTTAGCTTCAATACAACTGCAGAGACAATCTTTCCCATTCTGTCAGTACTGGACAAATCTCAAAATAATCTACAACCAATGAAAAACATAATTATTTTGTCTGTGAGGGTTGTATTAGTCGTAAAAAGGACTTTGGACTAGACTTGGACTTGTTATAGATTATATTTCTCGGTTTGTTTTAATTAGGGAGCTTTTATTGTGATTTCAGTATTTAAGAACACTTCTAATCTCGTTTCTAACTGTGTAGATGATATAAAGCAGTTATTATAGACTGACAGATCAGTTCTAATGTCGTGTGATGAAATCTGACGCAGAATAAAAGCTCTGATTGACTGGAATTGATCGGAGGCTGGTGTGAGATGACGGTGATAGTGAGCGCCCTCTGCTGGCCTGCCTGTGTTTGTGTGTCTGAAGCTGTTTGATGGCTGCTGCAGTCCTGATGCAGAGATACTCCGCACGGTTCCAGCTCCGAGTGAAGCCAGAGCAGAGCCACGAGTCAAAGAGAGAAAAACAACCCCACTCCGGACCAGATCTGAGTGGAGCAGCTCTTCAAACTCACTCCGTTCACACCTGCTTCACGTGTTCGGTGCAGTCGTTCTACGCTGCAGCACAAAAACAGAACACAGCATCAATTATTCAGCTCCTGTCCTGGAAATCCAAGAGGTTAAATACTGATTTGAAATGAGTTATTGATGCAGCGATTCATTTACATCACTTCACTCTTTTCCAAATTAAAATGCCAGTCCTTGATTTAGTTTTTTTGTCCTATTCTCCTCCAACAGCACCTTTCCTGCTTCTTTTATTTAAAAAAAAGGTAAAACCAGACCAATTTTTCACCATAAAATACTAATAATTAAATCAAAGTTTAGAGTTCAGATGAAACTTTTATCTTTGTAGTTTCTCGTTGTAGACTGTATTGATGCTGTAATTATCTCTGTCTCATTAAACACTGAAGCATCACCAACATTTATCTATGTTCTATTTGTTTCTCTATTTTTATCTTTTTTGAGCTGTTTCTCTGTAAAATAAGACGTATTTCCAACAGAATAACACATTTCCTTGGTTTATTTCCTTGTTCCTTCGTTGTTGACATCAGTGTCGACCAATGGGAGCACTCCTTTTTACCTGAAGTGAGCTGTGATTGGACAAAATCCCACTTTAGGCTGATTCCTGATGAATTAGCGACTGGATTTATCTAATTATTATTGGATATGATCCTGAGCAGCTTCTACAAACGCTCCATTCAGGGCTGTTTTTTTTTTTTTTAAAGTTGAAGTTGTGTAAAACTCTCTTCTCTGGGACATTTGCATTGTCCTTCTTTGGTTGAATCGTGGAAAAGCCGTGACCTGAGGAGGATTTACAGGAGCACCTGTCTTCTTCAGGTGGAGGTTTTGTTAAACTGGAAAACCATTCGACGTACACACTCTTTCTCATTACAATATACTAAATAAAAAACTAAATAACCAGAAAAAGGCAAATGGCTAAAGGCGCCAAGCTGTTTTATCAGAGGTTGCGTTTGAGCCACAGCGCCCCCTGCTGCAGTGGAAGAGAACTGCTCACCACATTTGTAACATGTGGGTTGCATTTATTCGACTGCTTCACAACAAGTGACAAGCGTTTTGTAGGAAATATTTTTTTCTACTTGTAAGATGGACTTTCTGAGTAAAACAATTGTGTTTTTATTTGTGAGAATGATTTGAATTAGTAAAACACAACAGATTTGTTTGTTAATGTAGTTTTGTATTTGAAAACTGTGTTATGTTTTTTGAGTATTGTTTCCCGTTTGGAAAACACAGTTTATTTGTTGCAGGGTTTTGGTTCTGATCTAACTCCATTTCACAGATGATTCCTATTATAATATTTTAATAGACAATTTAACAGTTTTTTTCCTCAAATACCAGATAAAAAATCACACCACACGGCTTAAAATCTACTTTTAATTAACTAAAAAAGGCGGAGTCATTAGAGAATATGGGATGGGTTTATGTTTTTTCAGTGCAGCAGAGGATCCAGGTGAAGGAACAGATCTAAATGTGGACTCTGGAGTCTGTAGAGTTTGTTTTAAAATCTAAAAGAGTGCGTCTGAGTCGGAGCAGCTCCTTCAGAGTCCACTGCAGAGCCATGAATGATTCAATGGCGGCGGAGCTCCACGATGCTTCTTCTCGGACATTTATCATCGTGACAGCCTTAACTGTTCGATCAATATCTCAAATACATTTATAACACACTGAATATAGTTCTCCGATGTGTTTATTGTGATGTGCGGTGTATGTCCAGCCTACACCAGAACACACTTACGTAACTTTAAAAAAATAGACGCTCTGCAGATATTCTCGCTCAAAAATCAATCGATATTTCCTCCCGTTGCCAAACTAAGCATGAATCTCACATGACGCTCCAGTTTCACTTCTGTTAGTAAGCAGTTTCATATTTACGGCCGTGTGCGTGTCAAAGGTCATGGGTCACGTGTGTGGGATCGATTCAGAGGCTCTCGTTGCAGTCACTAAACACATCATATCCTGCGTCTAATGATTCTGCAAACCTTTCCCGATCTCGGTTTAAATAAAAGGTCATGCAATTATTTCAATCTGTGACAAAGTTCAAATCTGAGCTCCAGCAAGAAAAGAGACATTATCGTCAGCTCAAAATTGGCCTTTGCAATGTTTAATGTGGCCTTTTAATACATTCAGATTTTTCTGGCGCTAGGTTTTAACTGGATTTGCACATGTTTTAAAAAGATTTGCTTTTTCATACAAAGATAAATGTTCAAATCCATCCAAAACCTGTTGAAATTCAGTTAAAACCTGTTCAAATGCAATTAAAACTTGCTCAGATCCTTCTAAAACCTGTTAAAATCCAAATAAAACCCATTCAAATCCATCTAAAACCAATTCAAATATAATTAAAACCTGTTTAAATGCAACTAAAATTTGCTCAAATCCTTCTAAAACCAGTTGAAAACCAAATAAAACCCATTCAAATCCATCTAAAACCAATTCAAATCTAATCAAAACCTGTTTAAATGCAACTAAAATTTGCTCAAATCCTTCTAAAACCAGTTGAAATCCAAATAAAACTCATTCAAATCCAAATAAAACCCATTCAAATCCATCTAAAACCAATTCAAATCTAATTAAAACCTGTTAAAATGCAACTAAAACGTGCTCAAATCCTTCTAAAACCTGTTGAAATCCAATTAAAACCCATTCAAATGTAATTAAAACCTGTTCAAATGCAACTAAAACTTGCTCAAATCCATCTAAAATGTGTTGAAATTCAAATAAAACCAGTTTCCATAAATGAAGGAAATTAACGTTAAAAATTACTCATGTACGACTCAAATAATGATGAAATCTCACATTCAAACTTTAATAAAAGCTTCCAAATGTCCCCACCTTTGGCCCCTTAAAGGATTAATTATTAACTATCGCAGTTACCTGTTTCTTTCCTTTTCTTTTAATATTAAAAACTTAATCAATGAAACGTGAGTTCTCTCTAGAGACGTCTCGATGTAATAATGACTCAAAGGTCAAAAGACACGATGCTACGAACATAAATCCTCCTACAACATGGATTTAATGTCCATTCATAGATGTTACCTGCTGATTTACCCACAAATGTCGCCTAAATGTAAAACTATATCGTGTTGTGTTTATTCAGAAAAAGCTGGGACTAAATGACGACCTAAAGCGGGGACAGTAATGGTTCTTTTTCGGCTGCCGTCCTCGTTCACGCTCTGTTTCTTCAGAACTGTGCTGCTGTCTAAGGCTGCGACTATTTTAGGACGTAGCTTCCATTTTTCTATATTTTTTATGCTGATGGGGCCATTTGAGGCTGTTGTATGGATTCGGCAGAGTTTGTCCTTTCAGAATAAACTGCACAAAACTCGGCTACTACTTTTATATTTAACAACGTGATCATAGTTATTAAAGATGACTAATGTCAAACTTATCGTAAAAAGTCTGTCGTTTTTCTAAACTTGATGTTTCTAGAATGTCTCCCAAGTTTAATATATGTACAATAAAAACATAAGGCAGTTTTTATTGTGTCTGTGCCGATCTCACAGACTTTTTAACTTTTTATCGCTCTGCTACAGACGCTGAAGGACGTTCTATTTCACCTTAAGTTCTTTTTTTTCGCTAATTCCTCCTCGTCCCGCGCGGTGACAGTAACCACTCACTCCAGTCAGAGTCTGGACATGTTTATTTAGCTGTTGTTTCTCCCTTTGTTGCTGGAAATGTGTTAAATAAGTCATTAACAGCATTAATCTCACTACGACTCAGTAAAAATGAACTCTAGTATCATGTGAATAACCACGGTTCTCTGAGACATCATATGAATATTCTCAAAACTGAAACAATCAAGTGCATATAAACACACTCAGTGACCCATCTTCTTTTGTAAATTTGAATGATTACTTGCCACTCTGCTCTTCCTCCTTTCCTCCCTCGTTCCTCAGTCCTCAGTCTTTAATGGATTCTCTGTTTCGTTTTCCTCACACTCTTCTCGTTCTGCTGTAAACACATTCCCCACAGAGTTAACAGAGTATCACCTCTTTTTCACCGCTGCTCTTGACCTTTTCTCATCACACAAAGTCCACACTTGTCGTATCCAAACCTTCCGCCTCCTTCTTTTCTCTCGTCTCTTTTGTTCTTTACACTCTCCACACGGGCTTTACATTCTTCTGCTTTTCTTCTTCGCTGTAGAGTCCTCGAGGCCTCTTCATGTGTTCGTCTGAATGTATTGTGCTCAAATCCCCAGAGGAGAGCTCTCTTCCTGTTTCGGAGGGCTTTACGCAGGGTCGGCGGCTGTAGCTCTCGTTTGAAGGCTTGTTTTGAAGAGCGTTATGTTTCGGGACGCTCAGGTCTCACAGGTGAACAGCAGCAGGAGCTTTTCAACTTCAGTCTGCGCCAATAAAACACCAGCTACGTTACCATGTTGTGTAGTTTTAGGTGTATTTTTGCTGGAAATAGAGCTCTGGAAGTCTTGTGTGTTCTGTCCCCCATATTAGCAGGAAAATGATTTATAAAGAACATTAAAGACACAAAATGTAAACAGTTAAACAGACTGTACCTGATATTTGTTCTTCTAGTTGTGAAAATGGTTGATTAAAAAACAAAACAGTCTTTCTGATCCATCTACTGTTTATTCTGAGGGATTGTAATAGATGAGAACCTCTATTCAGAAGGAGCGCTCCCATTGGTCGACACTTGTCACATGACGTTCCAGGAAGTTTAGTAGCTGCAGATAAAGTGTATTTTCAGCTGAATATGTCTTTTAACAGAGAAACAGCTGAAAAAAAGAAAAGCATCAACAGAGAAAAGGGAGACAACGTAAAACACAGATAAATACTGTCAATTCAATCACGTAATGTTTAACGAGGAGGAGATAATTGTCGTCCTGACGCTGAAGTCACAGCTAAGCTAACGCTAAACTCTAAACTTCAGTTTGGTCAAATGGATTAGTATTTTGGAGGAAAAACTGGTCTGGTTTTATTTTTTAATAAAAGAGAAGCAGGAGAGGTCTCTAGGCTGATTTTGGAGGAGAGTCTGAGACAGGGACAAAAAAAGAAATGAGGAAGAGGAGCTTTAAGCAAGTAAAGCTTTATTGATGACCATGAGAAACAGATTGAGTGGATATGCCCCAGATTTAAAGCTTTCTTCCAGGTTTACTCTCACAAATGTCCCTGTGCATTATGCAGATGAGTCGAGAGAAATGGTTCCCTCAGAAGGTCCAGACTGTCGTGACAGCACAAAATGGATGGACTTCTTTAAAGCCCAAGAACATTTCCAAAGCGCAGCATCAGCTCGTTCGATTTGCCACATCATTTTTCAACATTAGCTTTATTAACTTTAAGAACTCAGTGGATTTAAGAGAACACATCATCTCAGCAGCACAGCTTTGGTCTCACTGTTTGGAAACAATTAACATTATCAACAATTCTTAACTGTGAGCTATAGCAAAAATAGCATCTGGTAAATAAAAAATGACAGAAATTAAAAGTCCGTAATCTGATTTCTTTTATTTTTTCAGTGTAATCTCCTAAAGTTTATTGTAACAGGAATCATCTGAAAAAATGAGACCTTAAGACGTGATCTAGTCTTTATAATGAAGGATTTTAATAGATGAGAATGATCAGTCCACAGCAGGATTTTGTCCAATCACAGCTCACTTCAGGTAAAAAGGAGCGCTCCCATTGGTCGACACTGATGTCAACAACGAAGGAACAAGGAAATAAACCAAGGAAATGGGTTATTCTGTTGAAAATACGCCTTATTTTACAGAGAAACAGCTCAAAAAAGATAGAGAAACAGCAGCAAATGAAACATCAGGTTCTGGAGTTTAGTTTTGCGTATTTAATTGATTTCTGTGTAAAGTATTGACACTATGGCTGTGGTGTGTTCGGGGGGTTTCTGTAACTCCCCTGGACTCCCACCAGCAGCAGCTACAGCAGATGGAGCCATGTGAGTGGAGCTGAGGGTTTAATGTGAGGAGAGCTCGGTGGAAGCGGCTGGAGCGTCCGGGCCGTCGCTGATAAGGACCATGAAAGGGAAATGAGCGGAGTGCACGGGGAGCGCCAACGGGGGCTATTTATAGACACATTTAGCCCCGTCCTGCAGTGTGTATGAGACGTATGACAGCCTCCTTTCACTGGTCTCTGTGCATTAATGGAAGGTCTGTGTCTGCACATGGGACGGGGTCTGGTCCACGTGCCCGACTACAGCTCCTCGTGAACGTGCACTTAAACGCAACACTAACATTATTTTCATATCTATAACCTCTGTAGAGACACTTAAACCACTTTAAACATGTCCAAATTAATCTGTAACCTGTTTAAATCCACTTAAGACCAGTTAAGGTCCAAGTTAAACCGTATTAAACCTGTCCAAATCCAGATTTAATCAGATTAAAGCAGTGTCTGACAGGTTAACCCTCCAACTCTGGCTATAACCTGTTTTAATTAGTTCAAAACCTTTTATTGTCCGCTTCAAACCTGTCCAAATTCACTTTTAACCAGGTTAAATCCTTTTAAAACTTGATAAAGTCTGTGTTAAACCAATCAAAATGTTATACTTTAAGTACATTTAAAAGCAAGTACTTTAATACTTTCACTTAAGTAATAATTTTAATGTGATTCTTTGACTTTTACTTGATTTTATTTCTATCTCTTTATCTGTACTTTTACTTAAACAGAGGAACTGAGTACTTCTTACGGCTTGTGCAGGATAGAAGTCCTACGAGCACTGCTCCAGTTGTGATTCTATACGAGATATAAATCATATTTAATGTCGCACTGCCATTAACTAAATGAAAGAGGTCCATAAATCCTGCTGTGAGTGATGCTAGAGGCTGGAGGTGTTCCTAATTATAGACTCAACACACAACTGTGCACTTGTGTTGTTAAAGCTGCACATGAGAATAAAATATCTCCAGAACTATCAATTCAACTCAAATTCACATAAAAGACAAGATATTTAAAGGATTTTTGTGGAAGTGTAGCAGTTTTCTGTGAGTTTTGCTGCAGTATTTGTCTTCTTTAGGTTTTTAGTGGAAGTGTTGATCCTGAAAATTTACGCAGTGTTGCTTTAACGAAGGATGTGAGTGTAGTCTGCTTTATTTAGTTCACAGCAAAACAATCCCTTTAGTTTGGTCCAATAGCACTGAGCCAAACTCCAAACTGAAGCTCAAACACTGCAAATGTAAACCCTCCTTAAACAGGTCGCTGGTTTAAACCCAAATAGTTTATTGTAAAATGAATAATTAGTGAAAAAACAGTCTTTATGATCCATCTAGTGTTTATTGTAAGGGATTGTAATAGATGAGAACCTCTATTCAAAAGGAGCACTCCCATTGGTCGACACTTGTCACATGACGTTCCAGGAAGTTTAATAGCTGCAGATAAAGTGTATTTTCAGCTGAATATGTCTTTTAACAGAGAAACAGCTGAAAAAAGAAAAGCATCAACAGAGAAAAGGGAGACAACGTAAAACACAGATAAATACTGTCAATTCAATCACGTAATGTTTAACGAGGAGGAGATAATTGTCGTCCTGACGCTGAAGTCACAGCTAAGCTAACGCTAAACTCTAAACTTCAGTTTGGTCAAATGGATTAGTATTTTGGAGGAAAAACTGGTCTGGTTTTATTTTTTAATAAAAGAGAAGCAGGAGAGGTCCCTAGACTGATTTTGGAGGAGAGTCTGAGACAGGGACAAGAAAAGAAAACCAGGGACTGGAGCTTTAAATTAAAATACAGTTTTTGCCCAGAAAACCTTTCCCTGATATTGTCTCAGATACAAGGACAAGTCTGTGATGATGTTGTGAGACTTGATGATCCTACTGTCTTCACATGTTTCCGTTCAGATGATCAATGCACTCAGTAATAAGTGTCTGTATTTAACCGCTGTCACTGGCCTTTCTATAATCCCTCATATGTAGCATGTAGCATGTAGCATGTAGCGGTGTATTACAGCTGCGTGTTAAAGGGCCTGTTGTCTCTGTGTTGGAGGAGTCTCCCTGAACGCTGACTCGGCAGATCCTCCGTCTCATGAAACAGGAGAGACGGCCTGGAAGTGAAAATAAAACCGATTGATTGTCACATCTTACAGTACTTTCCTTCAGAACAAAACAGACTCGATCAAAGACCTGCTGTAGATCTGTTGGAAAAGCCTTTTCTCTCTCAGTGTGTGGTACTCTTTATTCCTGTATTTACAGAACAGACTATGGCTTTGTTTTAACAGTGGCTTTAATCTGGAGACACCACAGTCTCTGGGTCGTCTCCGTTGGACACTTTTCACCATTGCTTTAACCAGAATAAAGCCTCCTGGTCCTGGACATGTTTTTGTGTTTTTTGAATTTTATTTTTGGCTGTATTGATTCAAATGGCATCAAATTAGTCCAGGTTGTGTATTTTGGGTTGATTTTCAAGTCTTTCTTGTGCCTTTTAAACTAAATACTTCCATCTGTGTCCTTTTTTGGATTACTTTTGGACTTTCCCATTTTTTTTCCCATTCAAAATGCATTTTTTTCTAAATACACTAACACTGCAACGTGATTACCATTTAAAACATTTCATTCCCTGGTGTTTGATGGCAACCATTAAAAGAAGATAATAATCCTCCTAAAATTCAAATTTGAAAATATGGGATGTGAAAAAAACACACAAAAACAAACAAAGAGACTTTAGAAAAATCCTAAATATTTGTTATGTTTGGTGAGGACTGAAGTAAATCATAAAAAAAATTGGAAATATTATTTTGAGACATTCTATATATTTCTGTACAATCTGTAAAAGAGCATTTCTTTTGTGTCCAAGAGACTCCGGGGGTTAAAGGGTTAAAGTATCAGACAGAGCACAGTATATTCACTCTTTCCTTCCAAATATCACGCCCTCTAGTGGACAGCTCTGGCTCTGCTCCTGGCTCTGCTCCGTCTGCTCCGAGAACATTACCTCACGCTGAATCTAATCAACGACGAGCGCCATAAAAGTTTGATTTTAAGAGCTCTGCGGCGGCCGTCGACAGGGTTTTATTGTCTGTCCTCGTTAAGGCTCTGCGGCGGGACGGCTCCAGACGGGACGGTTCCAGACGGGACGCTCCGAGGAGACGGTGTTCGTCCTCTGAACTGTTTCTGTGCAGATCCGAGCAGCGTTCAGGAGTCACTCTCAAAGCTCCACTGGATTTAATCTGCAGTAAAGGCTTATTCTGTTTTTTATGCATCGGTCTGTCAGAAAACAAGATTAAACTAATAGAGACGGATGGTTTAACTATTGATATAAGTTTGGAGAAGAACATGGTCCATCCCCTGCATTGGGCTTTTAAACAGAGAGCAGACGTCTTCCCGACTGCAATAAGACTCTTCGATCACAGTCTGTGGAAGATGAAGACTGAATCAATTCATCTGAAGAGACCTATCAACTGAAGCTCTCCTTTGGGATTAATAAAGTTAAATTGAATTGAAATGGCTTTATTGAACCATTTAACGGGCTCCACTTTACAATATATCATCTGTGAACAGGTTTACTGAGTCCATTTAGATATTTAGCACTTTTAACGCAATTAATCTGAACATTTTCTATTAATCAATTATTTTCTGAGTCAAAATAAAAGCACAAATATCAAAACTTGAGCAAAAGTCATTCTCAAATTCTCAAATTCACACTTTTTTCGTAACATTACCCACATCAGTCAAAACAATAAGACTATGTTTGTAGATTTTATTCATTGATTACACACAAATCAGATCACGATATGTAAGTTTACACCAGGCTTGGTTTCAGAATCATCCTTTTTTTAATCTTTCCTCATTATTATTAGTTTTTCTCTGGTCAGTTCTTCTTTCTGGGAAATAGTTTCTTCGATCTTTGTTCAGAAAAGTCACTTTTTGTGACGTTGACGAGGCTCTGTGGTTACTTTTTTACATTGTGTTATTTACCACATGCTACAAATGAACATGGCTTATCTTTAGTAGAAATGTTGTTGTTACAGAGAAATCCATCCATTAAATCTGGTGTTAGTTGTGCCTTTAGGTTGTGATGGAGTTAGAGTTTGTTGATCCAGGTATAAATTCTTTACTTATGTAGATTTTCAGTATTGATCCTCGCTGGAGATACTGTAAAATTACCATTTATTTAAGGTTAAACTGTGTTTTCAGATCAGAAAAAGGTATAATATCTCCATTTCTTTGTGATTTGCCCAATTTGTTTAATGTCTTGTGATATAAAAGTGGTGTTGTGAGGTGTTTTGAGATGTTCTGTCACTTGAAAATGCGCTTTAGCAGTGACAAAAAACTGTCAAATGCTTAGTTTTTAGTAGACAGGGGTTCTTAAGACAGTTTAGCTGATGTTCTTTTGATTATTTTCAGGTTTATTTACTTTTTTTTCCATTTTTTCTCCAAATATTCCTACATACTTTGCCTTTAATGCAATTAAAACACACCCAGAGAGTCCCATTGGCTTCACAAGTTTCTCTGATGTCAGGTTTATTGTCACTCTCGATGCTCTTTACAAATACACAGTAATACAGTGTGTCCAGCTTTCTTTTATAATGAAAAGCTGGGAGTGACGTCAGTACAGCAGCTGCTCTCGTGCGACGGATATTAAAGTAACGCTCGTAGTCGTGGCTGGTACCGTTGAAGAGTCGTGTGGTAATCCACCCGCGTGGCTCTGGGCCGGACACATACAAAAGAGCAGACCTGAAAAGCTCCATAATGAGGCAGCGTCTCAAAGAAAAGGCATGTCTCTTTTCATTTCTCCGAGCCAAAAGAAAAGAGAGGAATATAAGCCCCTCGGATCCAGGTTCTTGGCCGTGCTGTCTCTTTGCGTTTATCTTTTTCATGCATGTTTTTTTATTATGTTAATGCGACGGAGGGTAAAAATAGTCTGGGACAGTGCTGCGTCGACGTGTCATTGATGAAACACAGAAAGGAGAACCCACCGTGTGCCTCTTGTTTACGAGTCGTGTCTCAGCACTTCTTCAAAGAACGACAGTAAACACGGCCTTTTGACTCGAGCACCATCGAGTAATGCTTTGTTGGTTTGTGTTTGTGTCATCGCTCTTTAATCTGTGTTTGTTCAATGTTTAAGAGACGAGAAGACTCACTTAAATAGACTTTACTGCAGCGTCAGACGTGAACTTGAATCCTGCTGCTGTCCTGAGACAACCTGAACTTAAATACAAGTAACACCAGGGTTTTCTCTTTATTATTATTTTATTTTATTTTATTTGTGATATTTTTCCCATAGAAAAAAATAAAAACAATAAATTAATTAAACACCACAGAATAAAAATAAAAAAATAAAGTAAAAATAAACAAACACATTAAAAAAAAAATAAAAATAGAAAACAAATATATAAATAATACAGTTAAATAAAGTTTAGATGCGTCACAGCTTCGTAGAGTCGTTCAACACTAAAACCATAAATCCTACTTTAAACACATTATTCCTCCAAAATACTAATCCATTTGACCAAACTGAAGTTTAGAGTTTAGCGTTAGCTTAGCTGTGACTTCAGCGTCAGGACGACAATTATCTCCTCCTCGTTAAACATTACGTGATTGAATTGACAGTATTTATCTGTGTTTTACGTTGCCTCCCTTTTCTCTGTTGATGCTTTTCTTTTTTCAGCTGTTTCTCTGTTAAAAGACATATTCAGCTGAAAATACACTTTATCTGCAGCTATTAAACTTCCTGGAACGTCATGTGACAAGTGTCGACCAATGGGAGCGCTCCTTTTGAATAGAGGTTCTCATCTATTACAAAAATAAACAGTAGATGGATCATAAAGACAATACATTATTACATTAAACTATTTGGAATCTACTGATCGTGCTGCATCTTAAAAACCTAATATAAAGCTGGAATTGGCCTGTTTCCTGCTGAAAAGTTTGTGTCAGCTTTATCAAAGGCCAGTCACATTTATTTAATGAAATCATGCATAACTTTATTACTAAACTCATTTAAAAGCAGTGATGTTGAAAGGGATGATTACAGCAGAGCCTCAGCGGTCGATGAACCTGAGAAAGCCTGTGTTGTGTGAAGTGTGCAGAGAGCTCCACCGAGGGTCCAGATGGGCTCGGAGACGAGGAGGTGGAGGAGGTGACAGGTGGAGGTCGGCCTTTCATCTCAGCTGGACTTTACACCTGTCCCACGTCGGCCCACGTCAGGGTCACTGCTCATTTAAAACTGGAACTCTTCTCTGAGGCCGTTTTCTCTCCTGAAAGTCCGCAGTGATGGTGCATTCAGGTGCTCCTCGGGAACTCGGGAAAACGTTTTTCTGAGTTGAAAAATACACATGAAACCTGGAGCAACAGACTCTGAAACTCTGAGATTTTTGTTTTCACATTAATAACTTGATAATTTACCTTTTTTTAATCCATCTAGGCTTATTTACTCTATTTATTTATTTATTTGCGTCTGTATTTAGAGGCTTCAACACACGTTATGTTCACTTCTTATGTTTTAAATAGTCTTCTTTTCTTGAAGCGCTGCTAATAACTGCTGCTGTGACTGGATTCACTCATTTAAACACAACATTAACACATTTATGACTCCATCTTCCTGTTGGACCAAACTAAACCAAGGTCTGGTTCGTTTGTGAAAGAGATTTTGGAGAAAGTTCAGGATTTAGACCAAATACAGGACGAGACAACGGAGAAACAAGGGAATAGATGTTGGACGGGTTTAAAAACACTTGAAACGAACAGATTACGTAGTTTTCTGTTTAGTTTGTCTCTGTTTTTGTTGCTGATTTACGACAGAAGCCTCCTGTGAAGTTTCATAAAGAGCGTTATTGTGATTTAAATCATGTCTCAAACGATGCATTTAAACTTTCATCTGTTTGTATTAATTCTACATCAGTAATAACATTAATCAGATTGAGGGTTGAGAGTAAAGTGTAAAAGCATCAGTGTGTAATCTGAATAAAGCATTAGTGGGAATGGAGCTGGGCACTTAATTATTAGAGTGGTCGTGATGATAAACCACAGGATTCCCATTTTAATGTAATGACAGTAGGTTACAGCAGCCTTTATGTGAAGAAGCTCAGTGGTGCGTTCAGGTAAGTCCCGTTGAAATAAGAACAGATAAATGAGTCGTCTGAAGAGCTCTTATAACTCCACTTTCTCCTCAGATTAATAATTCAGCAGCGGTCCATTTAGTCGAGCTCCTGTGTCAGCTTTTACACGGGACCGGAGCTGAGACTGGCTTCGGTTTGACTCAGAGCGAGGCTTTAGTTTGTGTTTATCCAGAAGGAAACGGGACCAACACATCTACAGCGGATTAGAAAAGATGTAGTGTTGTAGTCTGTTTACATTACACTGAGAAGAAGAAGAAGAAGAAGAAGAAGAAGAAGAAGAAGAAGAAGAAGAAGAAGAAGAAGAAGAAGAAGAAGAAGAAGAAGAAGTGAGTGTCCTCAAGACTTTGTCCTGGCTTCATCTGGAGCGGCTCCAAGTATAAATTAAATCAGCTACTTTTTCTCGTCCAGATGATATTCTGCAGGTGACTTTGTTTAACCTCAAGTTCTGTTCAGTTCAGTTCATCTTTATTGTCCTTCAGGAGAAACTGGACTTGTTTTGGCGATACACACACTTCAAGACAATAAAAACACACATTAAAATCACTACAAATTCTATCAATAAACAGACTGTACCTGATTTTTATTTCTTCTAGTTGGAAAACTGTTGTAAAATCAATAATTTGTGGAAAAAACAAATGTAATAGATGAGAACCTCTATTCAAAAGGAGCGCTCCCATTGGTCGACACTTGTCACATGACGTTCCAGGAAGTTTAATAGCTGCAGATAAAGTGTATTTTCAGCTGAATATGTCTTTTAACAGAGAAACAGCTGAAAAAAGAAAAGCATCAACAGAGAAAAGGGAGGCAACGTAAAACACAGATAAATACTGTCAATTCAATCACGTAATGTTTAACGAGGAGGAGATAATTGTCGTCCTGACGCTAAAGTCACAGCTAAGCTAACGCTAAACTCTAAACTTCAGTTTGGTCAAATGGATTAGTATTTTGGAGGAAAAACTGGTCTAGTTTTATTTTTTAATAAAAGAGAAGCAGGAGAGTGGAGTCTGAGACAGGGACAAAAAAAGAAAACCAGGGAGTGGAACTTTAAATAGGTCATTCATAAATACAGTCAACACAAAAGTCAATTAAAGTGCAGCCAAGACGGGAATTGTGCAAATGAAGTGTGTTGATTGAACATGGCACAAAAGAAACGAGCAGCAAATCGTACGCCCGTATGTTCTTGCACATGTTTTATTGATTTTAGTGCATTAACCGTCGTCACTGCTGCCAACTGTGTCCTGCAAACACAAAGATTTTGGCCGCCGTACTTTCGACGAGATCCTCCTGAAACCCTCTGAAGGACAAATACGAACAAATATCTGTGGCTTTTATTTGCAGCTTTAGCTCTTCTCTTCAGTTATAGATCCAACATTTAATTGATTTATTTTTGGAGCTCTGTAAATACGTGACTCTCCCCTGAACACTTTCTCATATATCTTCCTCTCGAGTGGTTCCTGTTGAGGCTCGGTCGGTGGTTTGTGTGACCTGTGGACACCAGGATTAATCAGAGTCTGCTGAGCTCAGATGTTTGTGACACTGAAGGATCAGCTGCACTAAAGGCACCGACAACAATCTTTATTCACTCTAAAGCAGTCCTCACCATCTGACTTCTTCATGTTTTTAAAAGTCAAGTTTAAAGCTCTCGGTTTTGTGATAGTCACTCGATGGAGAATAGATCACGTTGTGTGAGATTACTTGGAATATAACAACCCAAAGTGTCTTTTAAAGTGTTGTTCTGATGTCGATGAGGGACGAGGGACCGAGTTTTGCTGTAGTTTATGTCTCATGGTGGAGCTGAATCTGCCACATTAGTTTTTTGTAATTGCTTAGACTCTAAAGTGAAAATAAAAGCCCTACACTAATAATACAAACACATTTCAGCATCACACATTTTGCAAAACATTAAAAACTATTCGATGATTTGCTAAAAACAAGACACAATTTTCAGTTTTTTAGTTCTTCCTCTTCCTCTTTATTCCACTTTTTTAACTCATTGAGGAGTTTTTTCTGCCTGATGCTTGAAAGAATCGACAATGGGGCAATAGTTTCCTCGATATTTGTCCAGAAAAGACGTTTGTTGAGGCTCTGGGTTGATCCATTGCAGAGATGCATCAATTTTTTGGTTGAGTGCGTTAAAAAAAAGTAAAATGATTGTTAATTTGACCTACCGCAAAGGTGAATTTAATTATCACAGTAGTAACAACAGCAAAACACTAACCTACCCTGTATTTAATATTTATTTGTCAAGTCATTGTTGCATTCAGAGACTGGACTGTCATAGTGAGTCAGTTTTGAATCTGAACAATCCAAAATGAACACTTTTCTGTAAAAAAGTTAAAGTAGGACAAAGTTTCAAAATAAAGTTAATTACCTTCTGTTTAATTGAAGATTCAGTGTTTTTATTAAACGTTGTGCGATTAATCGAGATTAATTACAGATTTGCGCTTAATTAGTGTTTTATTTGTGTTTTTTAATAAGTTCCCTAGTATAAATATTACAAATGCTGTGGACAGATTAATAAATGCAGTGATTGTGTGACACACATTTTGCAGACGTTCTGAGACGTTGTCGCTGGAGGATGTAGTTTTGAACTTTGTGTTTAAATATTTGCAGCTGGCTCCAAGTTTCAGAAACAAATGTGATTCAAGTGAGTTTTTTAAACCCAGAAAACAGACTAACGTTTAATAAAAGTGCATCTAAACTGTGCTGATGTGATTGTCTTAGTTTTGGGACATTCTTGTGCGTGGGGAGGATGCCGGGGGGCTGCTGGGAGTTGTCCGGAGTGTTATCCTTTTATCCGTCTAATCTTGAGCTGGCCGTGCGTGTCTGCAGCCGTCCGGAGACCCCCGGAGACCCCCGGAGACCCCCGGAGGCTCCACAGACCACGGGCTCTTATCAGCGGCCCCCTCCTCTCTGTCATCACCGCCGTCTGCTGCTTAATCCAATTATTCCTTTAAGCTGACACGCTCCGCGACTCTCCCCAAACTCCCGTAAACTCTCCCATCAGACCCCAACAACAGACGAGCTGAACGTGGAGGGCTTGTTTTTTTGTGGAAAGTCTGTAACAGTGAAATTAATCCTGGGTCCTGGCATTTTTTGGCGTTTTTTGAACTTTATTTTTGCATAACTTTGGTTGTGTCGATGCAAATGGAATAAAATGAGTCCAGGTTGTGTATTTTGGGGTGAATTTAAATTTTTCAAGTCTTTCTTATGTTTTTTAAACTAAATAGCGCCACCTGTGTCCCTTTTACATTTTTTGTGCCAGTAACTCTCATTCAAAAACTTTAAAAACTGTACTTAATGTTTCTATGGCAACCATTAAAAGACGTTTTTTGTGTGTCCAAGGGACCCAGGAGCAATTAATTTACAAGCGTTTTTGCACAAAAAATAAAAATTGATCAGAATCAATGTTTTTTGACTCTTACAGACTCAGATAATCCAAAAAATTAAAGATAAACCCCCAGAATTCTAATTGGAATATAAGGAATGCAGGGAAAAAGAACTTTGTAAAAAAAACACCAACAAAGAGACTTGTCTAATCAATAAAACTGGCATTTAAGGGTTTAAAAATTCAAAATAATTTATAAATATTTGTTATGTTTGATGAGGACTGAAGTTAATAAAAAAAATTGGAAAAAATATGTTGTTGCAATCTTTAAAAGAACATTTTTTACATTGAAGGAACTCAGGTGGAGCACAGAATGAAGAGATTAAAAATAAAACCCGTCGGTGGTGAGTTTAGTGACCCCTCGGTTGCTGGGTCTATTTTGGGACGTCCTAACGCAGGATTCGGCCTCTGCTGTCGGCCTCTGATTCACTGTACCCTTGTGTCCGCCGCAAACGCATCTGTCTTCACTCAACGCAACGTCCTGCTCGTGTGGACTTTGTCCTTGTGACGATTTACTGACCTCACGAGTTTCCAACGAGAGAGAAAGTCCCGAGAGAGGAGCGTGTTTTGGTCTGTTTGTGTTTTAAACTTAGAAATTCATTTGCATTTTGGAAGGATACAGCCCTGGTCCAGTTTAGTGAGAACTTGTGAACACTTTTCTGTACATTAGTGTCTATTGTTCAAACTCAAAGGGGGTTTTAAGTCACAGAAACATATTAAACAGATTTACAGTTTGCAAATGTACAGGACACTTTAGCCCAACATTTACCACGATTGTCCAAGGTTTAGTTACTTTAATTTCAGGATGAAAGCTGTATGTGTTCTTCAGGAGCTTCAGGAGTTCATAAATGGGACCCTGCAGTTCTCTTGGTTTTGTCATGGACTTGCACCTTGAATAAAAAGTAAGAGCGATGGTTTAAAATCCTGTGAGTCAGTCTGGAACCTGTGCCTTCGTATTTTGAAGATTTTTTCTGGATTGTGATACGACCAAACCATGCTGCCATTCTGTTTCTGATGTTTTCTAGAACAGTCGAATAAAGCCCTTTTTACGCGCGTCTTTCCCAGAAATGTTCCTGCATTTTACCAAAACAGTTTAAAGTGTGAAAAGAGCCAGAACCAGATCTGTTCTGGTAATTTAACGAGTCCAGACCTGGTGAAATTGCATAATATTATTGTGAAAGAATGCAGAAACATCACCGGAAAGGACGTCGGACAACAATCTACATTAACAATCAAAAAAGACCAAAAAGAGACAATAGAAAAAACTTCAGAGAGAGATTCATTTGCAGAAAATCTCCTGCTCTGAGTCTCCAGAAGTCTCTAATAACACCAGAAAAACACCAGAAAAACACCAGAAAAACACCAGAAAAAGTCGCTAGATTTGTCGCTTTTCTCTAGAAGAGTCTGAATACTCACTTAATATCACAACAAAGTCTGTAAGTTTACATCAGAGGATTCTTAAAGATCCTGAGTGTTACATCCAGCTTTGTTCTACCTTCTTCATGTTGACTTTAGTTTAGACTCTTCTGATCTCATTACTGCCCCCAACAGGTTGTTTTAGGAACTGGAATTCTCACTGTTGTCAGGTCAAGTGTAAAAAGAGGAGACTCAGTAATGTTCTGGTGACGAGGAGCATGTGTTAACGATGAAAACGACTGATGTTTGTGATGTGTTCAGGTTATTTACTGAGAACCATGTGAGAAAGAGTCTTCAAACACCATCACAACTGTAACGTTAACACTTATCCATCGTTATATTTGTCTCGTGTCGTTTCTTCTGGCAGTTTCCAGTTTGTCACTTTAAACACACTAAACAGCTTATTTGCAGCCATTTTGTCCGTCCACGACAGCGCGCATGACTGCGTCTTAAAAACCTCACATAAGTGCCGTGGAAGTGCTGCGTGGAGTAAACAGTAAATGTGCCGTAGCGGCGGTGACGGCGTAATTAATCCCCGGCTTCTGACATTTCACCTCGGTGCAAATCTTGACACGTTTTTTTTTCTGCGGCGAACGGGGCTCGGGGCGTCGCGAAAAGGAGCTGCGCCGAGAGGTTTTTGCTGCTGACGCCACAAACAGATGGTGTGTTTATGAGAGCTCAGGGTGACCGTCGAGAGGAGGGGTCCCGCAGGGTCCCGCAGAGTCCCGCAGGTGATCGCTATCCTGGAGTATTTTGATTTTCAAGGTTGAAGTATTTAAATATGTTTGGAAATTTGATCGATCTGATGGAAGAGCAGGCCAAGAGCAAAGTTTAGACACTGAGAACACATCATTTTTTGTATCTATCTTAAATATTTGGTTAGTTTGAGCTCAATTATTTCATTCACAAAAATACACGGATTGTTGTTGCTCATGTACATATTTTATTCAACATATCTTGGATGGAAAACGATAAAAATGTCTGGGAAAACCAAAGCAAACATTAAAGTAAATGTATTTCAGTGTGTCCATCTGTTAGCTGGTACTGGAACACCTTGAAAGTGCTGGAAAGGTGCTTGAAAATGGCTGCTCTCAGTGAATATTTACCCAAAATACAACGATTTTTATCATTTTTGCTCATGTACATATTTTATTCCACATAAGTTACCACAGCTGTATGGAAAACTCTAAAATGTGTGGGAAAACTAAAAGAAACACTGAAGTAAATCTACTTCAGTGACTTGAAAGTGTTGGAAAGGTGCTTGAATATGACTGGTTTGGCTGAATAGTTTATTTATGAGTTGAATGAGACACTCAGGCATTCGTTCATGATGTTGGGATGTATACAGGTGTATTTACATTCGTTGTCCGCTTATTTATTTAGATTGAGACATAAGCAAAAAAAAAATTCCACTGAAAACTGCGCCAAACACAACAAAGATGCATTTTTTTTAAGAAACACACTGATTGTTATTTGCGAACAAGGCATTTTGACATTGCCTTTTACCTCCTCAGAGCTTTACGTTTGCCCTTTGCTCATTTATTTAGTTGGACAATACTGTTTTGGTTCGTTATGTGACATTTCCATCACTGGTTTATCACACTCTTCCTGTTTGGACTCGTCTGTGGTTCACTTTAGGTTCGAACTTTAATCAAACCGTCCCAGAGTTCAGTTGGAAGTGCCTCTGTTTTGGAGATGTCTCGGTGAATGTTTGGTGACACTGAGGTTCGTCCGGAGCGTTCACATTTACACCAGAGTCCGATTGAACCTCACCGAACACGACACGAGTGAACACAGCCTGAGTTTTAATGTCATTTGTCACAGTTGTGAGGTGTGAAAAGGTGCTTAGATTTGACTTTTCCGACTGAATCCTTCACTTAGATCAGTAAATGTTCCCTGCTTCTGCTGAAAATGATGCAGTTTTACTCAAAAACCTGGTTCGGATCAAAGCTGTGACGGAACTAAGACTTACGGATATGTTTTAGAATTGATTGTTCTGATTGACTTGTCTTTTTTAGCACCTTTTAGCAGCTTTTTTGTTTCAGTGTCTTGGACCACGGCTGTAGAAGGTTGGAAATTGTTGATAGCGTTTTAAAAGTGCTTGGGTTTGACTTTGGAAGCTGTGTATGAACCTGAATCTGAGGCTCAGGATACAGTACACGGATATTTTTATGAATTTATCTTTTTTTGTGCGTTTTGTTTTGGGTGTTCACATGCAATTTATAAAAAAACAGAAAACATGCAACAGAGACGTTAAGATGGTCAAAAATGTGCTTTAAATCTTAATATATTGTCAATGTTTAAAAGAAGAGCAGCTATCAACTTGTTTTTTCAGTTTTTTTCTCCAAATCGCTGACACCAATTTAAATTTCCAGCTGCACTTGCTCTAAATGTTCTTCTTTGGGTTCTGTCTCAGTGTTTACTTCCATTTTGCGTATGGAGAACTCAAACAGAGAGAGGAAATATCTTTTTTTGTTTATTAAATATCCGTGTACCTGTTCCCAGAGTCTAACAGTGCTGTTGTTTAGCAGAAGGCGAGCTCTGTGTGCTGTTCATTGCTGATTTGTTGACTTTTCTTCACTCTCTCGTTCTTTCTTGCTCTGTATTTGCTCAAATCTGTTTCTGTTCCTGTGTTTTCTTGACTGCTCTGCACATACGAGGTCGTACACGCGTGTTTGTGTGACTCACGGTAAGTACGACACTCCGGAGACGTCCTGAAACTCCTCGGCTCTTTTTGTTTTTGGAGACGGCGGCGGCCCCCGGTCCATCCACAGTTTATCCACACGAGTGAGCCCTCTGTCACCTCCGCCCATCTTCACCGTGTTGTCCGTCATTTCACATCGAGCTCATGTCACCTTTGACCCTGAGCTGTTTCCATCGGGGGGGTGGGGTCCTGTGAGGGTGGGACGGGGAGGCGGGGCGGTCCTAGAGGTGTGAATATCTTTATGTCACATTTTCAATCCCACTAGTGGCCGAATGTGGTACTGCAGCACTAAATCTCCTGCTCCTAAATGGATTTCACCTTCGACAACAGCAGCAGATCTATATCTATGGAATTAGTACAAAAATAAGGATAAAGCAGTAGTTTAATGTTGATTTATTGTACATTATTGGTACATATTGAGAAGTATTTAGTGAAGATCAAGGTTTAACTCACAGAATATACACATTATGAATGAAAAAGTGAAGCAACTCTGAAGAAAACAACAGACAAACTCACCCAAAGTTATGATTTTGTTTCTAGCATATTGTGCAAGAATGTATTGGCTTCAAAAGTTAAATTTTATTATTCAAATATGAAAAGCACAGAATATATTTACAGAAAACTAAATTATTGCAGCTCAGCAGAAACAGAAACATCAAACATATTTATTAGTGTCTATTTTTAACGACATAAACATATTCTGAACGGTTATAAACCTAATAAGAGCTCTTTTTTAGTTCGACGGCTCAGAAAAGCTGCACAAAATGTGAATAAACGACCTGTTAATGTCCTTTTGTAGCGTCGTGTTTCACTGGAAGATCTCAGCTCTGATTCTGAATTACTGTGAATGGATTTGAGTCATTTTCAGCTTTAAATCCAAGTCCATTGTTGGGGTTATGGGCTCCTTTATGATAGGCTTTAATTGGCTTCTGAGCGAGACACAAAGGTGAGTGCGGGGAACTACTGTGAATAAACTAAACCATCATTTGAAATTCCACATTCGTAAATACCCTAAACCTGCTCAGAGTCGTTGATTTGCGTCGAGTGTGAGTGAAATGGAAGTGTTTCTGAGCGAGTTCCCGGTCCTGCTGTCCACACCTCTAGAGGCCTCCTCCCTCCTCCACCTCGCTCCGTCTGGTTCTAATGTTCACCTGTAGCGCTCCTTTACCTCTCTCCTTCCCCCTGTTCCCTCTCCTCCTCCTCCTCTTCTTCTTCTTCTCTCACTGTTGCCATTAACGGGCTGTGTCTCTATGTCGTGTGTCCTTTTAGGCCCACGCCGTGCACCGCTGGCTAATCGATCAGGACAGTAGTGTGAGCTCTGAGATGCCCGATGGCCAAGGAGTATGGCACTATGATGATGAAGTAAATATCTGCAACACGTATACCTGGCTTTTCTATTTCTCTATATCTCTGTATTTATCTGTGTATATCTATCTCTATATTTATCATCTGTCACTTAAAGTGTGTGTGTCACAGTGTTGTTTTTGATCTACTTTATCTATCTCTATGGTTTCTGTTGTGTGTTGCTTCTGGTTTGGTAGTTTCTTTGACTTTCTAGTGTCGTGCTGTGAGCTGAGTCAGGTGTCGTGGGAACAAGCCGGAGCTTTTTTCCTTTGTTCCCGTCTTTGCTTGACATATTGTACTAACTAAATTTGATTTCACCTTTGATTTCTTTTGCTTTCTTTCCTTAATTTCACATGTTTATCTCTGAATATATAGCTCCACGTTGGTGTCTGTGATTTAAATGAAGGAGCATATTACATAGAAAGAGTCCACGGGCAAAATATAGCCGTAGTGTTGTCACGAAGAAGAAGAAGAAGATGCAGAAGAAGAAAGTCCGCCGCACCAGGCTAACGTTAGCGCTAACACAAACAGTATTTTTCCTGTGGGTTCTTCTGACTGATTAAATATGCTTGTCATTCGTGACGGTGTCTGTGTTTGATAGGATTAGCTCACACTGTGGTCGTGGAAATCTGTGATAGATCTGAGAGTGGAGTGTGTGTGTGTGTGTTGCATGCTGTGTTTGTGTTCGTGCATGGCTTTATATCGTGTCGATGATGATGATGATGATGATGTGGAACTAGTGAGATGTGCATGTGTTTGTGTAACGCTGAGACGAGGAGGGTAGTGTCTGGTCACGATCAGAAGGGATTGTAGGTGAGAAAACGTAAAAAAAATCCTGCAACAACTTGAAAAAATGAGCTCAGGGAAGCCATCTTTAGCAGAAAGTGGCTAAAAAGGAGTATATTTGGCCAAAGTCATACATACATCAATAATAAAAACATATAGAGCACAGTAAAAACATAAATCCAGTTTTCAGGTAATTGTATAATAATAATAATAATAATACATTTTATTTATTAGGCGCCTTTCTGGGCACTCAAGGTCGCCTATAGAACTGTTTAAAACTGCATCACATTGAATTGGTTTTATTATTTGTCTCGTTCAGCCTTAGTTTGACCAATGAAATAAAACAGAAAACAAAAGAATTGCTTCAGAATTTATTTGTTGTCTCAATTTAGACAAATTAAAGATGATAAATGGTTCATTCTAGTTTCTGTAGATCCAGCTGTAGTTGTTTGGTTGAATCTGATTAAACTCTTAACACGTTTTCTCCGAGTATTACTGATTTTAACTTTGATTTTCTACTAAAATCACTGCCGTTAACGTTCACATTTTTTGGACCGTGTGTAAAACTGTCTCTTTATTAAACAAATGAACCCAAAGCCTACTTCTCAGGAACTTCTCAGGAGCATGTATTTTATTGACTTATTCTAACAGAGTGACACAGCAACAATCTACAAATTACCGTTCCAATGTGGCCCTAGCAGCTCTGTAAATGTTTTTATTTTAATTTATTTGGGGATTTGCCAAAGACTTTGCTCATTGACTTTGTATTTGGCTGAATATAAAAGAAATAAATGAGAACTAAATCCCCTAAAACACCCTCTATGTGCCTCTGAAGTGTAATAAAAGTGTATTTTAAGCCAGATCTATATCAAACCCCAAACACTCAAACATAAAAAAGGCAGTGAAATGTTTTTAAATGTTTGATATTGATTTACTTTTCACGTTTGAACCAATTCTGGACCAAGAAAAGTTTATTTTAAGGCGTATAAGTATCTAAACAGTAATATTATCTTTAAATTCTCAGTCTTTCATGGTGACTCTACCCTCTGTGTCTCTGTGTCTCTGTGTTGTCTCGTGACTCTTGTGTTTCTGTGGTGTTTGTTCCTGTGTTCGTCCCGTCTCGTGCCTGTGCCTGTCTTAAGTCTTGTTCCTTTTTGTCCAACTGTGTCTGGGACTCGTTCACCGGAGACTTCATTGCGCCTTTTTTTTTATTTTTCGGGGGATGATCTCGACTCCTCGGACGACGGATCATCCGAGCGCAATGACGGCCGACGGAAAAACCAGTCCCAGACGACTCTCTCTTGCCCCTGAAGACTTTCCCCTCAGACCCCTGCACCCCTCGCATTTGACCCTCCCAGACCTGCCCCGACATCTCCATATTGCTCCGTAAAAACTGGAGCATCCTAGGGGTCGAAGTCAATTGGCTTTGGGGGTGGATTAAAAAACAAAAACGACTTGAATTAAAGAGAATAAAGGCTAGATTTTCTCTCAAACGGCAAGTGGATAATGACGGAGACCACTTCAGTCCAAAACAATATGGAGTCCTCCTCGGTGATGCTCGGGAATGCATTTGCACTGGGAAACTGCATTTTTTCCTTTTGGTATGTTCTACTGCTCTTGTGTGAATGAGAAAGCTGGAACTCAACTCATAATCAACTAAAACGATCATAATTACGAACATAAAGTAACGACATTAGAGCCAACAGTTGATGTCGAGGGTATTTCTGAATCTGTAAAGTTGATTATTTGATTTATTTAGACGTTATTAGCCTGGTTTCCACTGGAGAACGGTACGGGTCGGGTCAGAACGGGACGGTTTGGTTCGAAGAGGCTTGTGTTTCCACTCGGTTGGGTCCAGTATTATGATATTTGAGGCCAGAGCCGGGTCCTGGGCAAAAGCAGAACAGATAAATGCTAATGTTGCTAGATCTAAATAATACGCGACCCATCCTCAGTTGTACCATCATTTGCTGCGAGTCTAATGTGAAATCTTCATTAAATCAAGATAATGGTTCACTATTTGTCGACTCAGGCGCTGTTTTGATAATACAGGCTACAGTCAAACGTAATAAAATGATCATTTCGTGCAGATATCCCTGGTTTTGCTGGGAATTAATGATTATTTTTTACTGTTTTCAAAGCAAAAATTGTTCTAATTGAGGGAAGGCTGTATAATCCTGCAGAGAAAAACTGAATTTGTGCAGGTTGTCTTCTCCTTAAGAGTCTCATCATTCTATTTATTTAAGAAGAACGCAAAAAAAAGCTTGTTGAGACCCAGATTTGTGGCACTGATGCTCTATTTACTTAATTAATTACTGTATATGAACTATATTTGTTGTTAACAGTAAATTAACTGTACATTATGTCATTTTACTGTGATTTTCTTTTTCCTTTTCGACCGGCAAAGGGACTAACGACGAAAATTAGCTTAATCCTGCAAACTCTGAGACATTTACACAGTTTAATGTTGATTAATGTACTGTCCCTTTTCAAATAAATGAATAAAAATGCAAAGAGCGCCACGGAAATCAAGCCAGAGGCACCTCTTGGTTCTGGACCCGACCTGTTTGAGTTTGTACAGGTTCTGCTTGTGTTTAATGCAGTGGAGACGATAAATACAAGGTTTAAATTCATGAAGCGAGAGCCAGACTCCTTTTGTTAATGGAAACTCACCAGAACCGACCTGTGCCGTGCTGCTCCAGAGGAAACGAGGCTGTTGAGATACAGTTTTCTTTTACAATAGGGAGAAAATTTACAGCAATAAAGCATAAAAGGCAGATAAATTCACTTAAAAGACAAAGATAATCTCGTCAGAACCTGAAAAAACGAGTCTTTAGATCAGTCTGATGCAACTGAAAAACTTAAAACTATCTTTCCTAGTTCAGTAAATAAATTGTGAAACTGCAGAACATCACTTGAACAAAAGCGTCGTTAAAAACTATGACGAATAAAACAAGAAGTTTCCAATAATTGTAAACAACGGGTAAAAGAGTTTGAGTAGTGTTTGTCTGTGTCGGGATTTTATACTTTGGCTCTAGTGTATTTTCCTTCTGAATCTTTTCCTTTTTTGTTTATCCTTCTCAAAATCAAAAATAAAAAAGTCAGGTGTTTTTCTTTCTCCTTTTTTCTTTTATGACTGTTTCTAATCTCACACTGCGGCCAGAAACCCGACCGTTTCATACAGTCACAACGACAGTAATTGCAATAAATCCAAAACCATTACATCCCTAAAAAAAAACCGTGTAGTAGCAGCTAAACCTCAAACAGAAGATGGTGCAGAGATGGATGAGTCCAGAGTTCAATCTCGTCGACTGGACTCGAGCCAAAGCAGCGGAAAAAACACCAACAAGCAGCTAAACTAGTGTTTGACTTTGTTCAGGTCAGAAACAGGATATTATCGTTCATTAAGAATTCATTAACATCACAAAATATTACAGTGATACTGAACTCTCAAAGAATTGTCAATTTAATTAAAAGTTTGCTGTATATTCACTCCTCTGTCTCACCTTAACAGATACAATATGCAGCAAATACTTAAAATAACCATTAAAATACAACATTTTAGTCAGAAATATTGTGAAATGACTATAATATCACATACTGTACTTTACATAAC
The DNA here is from genome assembly GCA_036850595.1 of Rhyacichthys aspro. Taxonomy (NCBI): domain Eukaryota; kingdom Metazoa; phylum Chordata; class Actinopteri; order Gobiiformes; family Rhyacichthyidae; genus Rhyacichthys; species Rhyacichthys aspro. The sequence goes on along the minus strand of CM072156.1, from coordinate 1,919,168 downwards.
ACTAGTAGTAGTAGTTTGCATGTCTTTTTACATTTACAGTCAAAATTAAATTGGATAAATGGACAAAAATATACATTATATAACCCAACTAGCAACAGCTAACATTTATTTCCCATAAATTATATTTTTACAGCAGAGTGAACAGAGACATTACTCTTTAAGGCAGTGATGCTTCTGATTAATAAAACTTTAAATTCTGCAAAGCGTCTCTTGTTCCCAGTCTTCCTTCGACATTATTTACAACAAATAAAGTCAGGTGTTTATGACAAAAGCTCCTTGAATTTTTTTCCGATTAGAGATGAACAGTGCCTTTTCTGTAAATGGACTCTTAAAAAATGGACTCTCTTGAATGTCTAAAGTCTCCCCTGTTCGTATGAATTGGTTGTAATTATTATCCAAGCATCTACAAACGCATTTTCTGCACAATCCCCAAATTAAAGCCACACTAAAATAGTATAATGACAAAGTTTACTTCCAAACACTAAGTACAGACTGTAAACGGTGATACTGCTTTAGTTTTCTTCATTTTAGGAACTCACTTATTAATTTATTTCTCTCAAGTTCTGCTCGTGTTTAGTGAAATCTACACAATAACAACAATATTTAGCTAAAACGCTAAAACGAAGTAGTACATATGCCAGACCAGTAGGGGGTGCGTTTCCTTTTGCTACTTCTTCTCCTTCTCTAAATGAAAGGAATTTGTAGTTGTTGGTCTAGTGGCCCAGGACTAAAGACCAGAGGTGTGGACTCCAGTCACAAATCTGATGACTTCTGACCTGAGAAAATATAAAAAGACTTGTAACTGGACTTGGACTTGGACTTGAACCAGACTCAGACTTCACTTGGACTTGAACCAGACTCAGACTTCACTTGGACTTGAACCAAAGACTCAGACTTCACTTGGACTTGAACCAGACTCAGACTTCACTTGGACTTGAACCAAAGACTCAGACTTCACTTGGACTTGAACCAGACTCAGACTTCACTTGGACTTGAACCAGACTCAGACTTCACTTGGACTTGAACCAAAGACTCAGACTTCACTTGGACTTGAACCAGACTCAGACTTCACTTGGACTTGAACCAGACTCACTTGGACTTGAGTCTCTGAAAAGACTTGATGTTTCTCCAAAGATTAAAAGAATATTATTAGAAACAGTTCATTTTCTTCAATAGTTTGACAGATTACACAGAGTTAAGTGTTACTCTCATGACGCTGCCTTCAAATGCTCTCTGTAAAACTCAGCGCTACAGGGCTTTAAAGCAGCCACACATTGAACATCACTGACACCAAAGAATAGAAAAAATCATTAGGACGATACTTTTTTGACTAAATATTCAATAGAAACACAAGCTCTTGTCAATTGTAATTTATCATTTTTAGTTAAATAAATACAGATTTAAAGCTTACATTGTTTAATTTTGAAATAATATTAGTTTTGTTGATAGGACTTTGGTCTTGACTTGGACTTTAGGACAAAGACTTGGTCCCACCTCTGCTAACGGCTAAAGAAAACTAGCATTTATGTATTTATTTTTCCAGATACAACCCATTATTTAGCGTCACGTTTGGAGCCTCCTTCAGACCTGCCTTTAAACCCGACTCGTTCCCTTTTCTCTTCCATTATTCCCCCTGAATCCCGTCCCGTTTGGGCTGATCTCAGAGGTGCGTGTGAAGACCCCGTCCCTCTTATCGAGCCCTGTCCCGAGACAGATGCCGCTCGAGCCAAGCCCCATTCGTCACAGAGCGGCTGCGCGGCGCTCTCAATACGTCCAGCGCTAACTGTCAGCCTCCGCACTGTCACATAAATTCTCCCCGTCCCCGTCGGCGCGCCCCGGCCGCCCCCCTCGTCCCACTGTAGATGCAGACTACATTAGGGGAGCCCATTCACGTCCGGCCACCAGCAGTTGGCTGTAATTTGTCTCGGCTCCGGGGGCAGAGGGGTATTTACATGTGAAAGGCCACGGCGGCGCGTTCGGGACGTCGTTCAGATTAAAGCGAAGATCTGGGCTCGGCGTCGCTCCGAAGACGTGGGGTAATGTCTTAGTTGGGCAGACTCTCCCGGGCTCACCGCAGGACGTCCTCAGAGGAACATGTCCCGCTAACTTTGACCCGGAGACACCTGAAGGCCTCAGCTACATCTGATATAAACACATGGAAATGCTACTGGAATAATGCTAACAGTAAAAAGATGATAAATAATGAAACCTTCTGAAGAGGATCAATAAAAGACCCCAGGGACAACAATCTGGATCGTTAAAGGTCTTTGTCTCAAACTGACACAGAAAGGGCTACAAATATTAAAATGAAGATTATAAATAATGTGTTCGTCCTCAGGATTGTTTTAAGATGAAAATCCTCCAAAGACGCGGTCTACAACTGGACTTGCTCAGATTTCTTCAGTGTTTGACTCTGCTTTAAACCTAAATCCTCTGAGATTATTTGTCTCGTGTTGAGATTACAGTCAAACCCTGACAGTAGCAGTTAGCCGCCATAGCTGGTGATGCTAACCACTGATGAAGTACCACATTTAGTGTATTTACTTTAATGGTCTGAAGTAATACTGAAGTAGTCCTGTTCAAGACCAAATAAAACATGTTCAAATTGAACCAAAACCTGTTCAAATCCCGTTGCAACCTCATTAAATCCCTCAAAAACCTGTTTAAATCCAGATTAACATGTTCAAAACCAACTAAAACCTGTTCAAATCCAACTAAAACCTGCTTAAAATCAGATAAACCAATTCAAAACCAACTAAAACTCATCAGATCTAATGGAAACTTAATTAAATCTATCAAAAACCAGTTCAAATCCAACTAAAACCTGTTCAAATCCAACTAAAACCTGTTCAAATCCAACTAGAATTTGTTCAAATCCAACTAAAACCTGCTTAAAATCAGATAAACCTATTCAAAACCAACTAAAACTCATCAAATCTAATGGAAACTTAATTAAATCCATCAAAAACCAGTTCAAATCCAACTAAAACTTGTTCAAATCCAACTAAAACCAGTCAGTAGTGGGTAATAACCAACCTCATTATTACAGCTCTTATTTTTCCATATTGTTTTTTGTTTTTGTCTGTTATTAGACGTTTAAGTCGACGGAGTGGAAATGCTAAATATTCTTGTGACGTTATAAAAATGTGAAATTCCCTGGAGTTAATCTGTGTTTAAAGAACACAGTTTAAATCCAAGGCCTTTGTTTTTGCTGCAGTGAATATTCCACGAGTTAATAATCATTTGAGACAATATATAATCAGGAAATGTACATTAAACAGATGATAAACAGATAAAGTCACTATATTTAAATACAGACGGATGTGGTGCATGTGTGAGGCATGTGCATGTGTTTCAGAGAATGTGCAGAGTGCATGGTTAGTGTGGACGCAAACGGCAAAAAACAAAACAAAAAAACAAGCTCTGGTCTTTAATGTGAGAGACTGATGTGAGATCCAACAAATACAGAACAAATACAGGACACGGAACTAAAATACTAATACAGTTAACACATGAGTCTGAACAGGGACAGAATATGACCCATGCTCCAGTTTAAATTACTGTTCTCAGACACAAATCACAAATTTATACATATATTTATTTATTTAGGACTGTTTAAAGCCCTGTCACATGGACGTGTAATAATCTGTGCAAACCTGCCATGTCCTTAATTTAAAGAAAAGTAAAAAATCCTGCTTCAATTACCTTCCAACCGTATTTGAGATAGTTCCATTTCTGTATTTATCTCCATCTCAGACGATAAAACACCAGAAGAGAAGCAGAGAAAACAGATTTACAAAAAAATTAAGAAAGAGATGACCTTGTTTTATGTTATTTATGGCTCTATTTCAGATGTTGTGATAAAGTCAAATCGAGCAAATGACAGACTTTCAAGAAAGGTTTGTGTCTGAAAACAGAGAGTAACAACAGAACAGAGGGATTTAAAAATGCACGAGCTGGTTCCGTCTGAGTTTCCTGCTGCATCTGGAGCCTGTGTCTGGGTTTGGGGCATGTCCTGCACCGGAGCGAGTGTGTGTGTGTGTTTGGAGCGAGTGTGTGTGTGTTTGTGTGTTTGGAGTGTGTTTGTGTTTGGAGTGTGTTTGGAGTGTGTTTGTGTTTGGAGTGTGTTTGGAGCGTGTTTGGAGTGTGTTTGGTGTGTGTTTGGAGTGTGTTTGTGTTTGGAGTGTGTTTGGAGTGTGTTTGGTGTGTGTTTGGTGTGTGTTTGGTGTGTGTTTGGAGTGTGTTTGGTGTGTGTTTGGAGTGTGTTTGGAGTGTGTTTGGAGCGTGTTGGGAGTGTGTTTGGAGTGTGTTTGTGTGTGTGTTTGGAGTGTGTTTGGTGTGTGTTTGGTGTGTGTTTGGAGTGTGTTTGGTGTTTGTTTGTGTTTGGAGCGTGTTTGGAGTGTGTTTGGTGTGTGTTTGGTGTGTGTTTGGAGTGTGTTTGGTGTGTGTTTGGAGTGTGTTTGGAGTGTGTTTGGAGCGTGTTTGGAGTGTGTTTGGTGTGTGTTTGTGTTTGGAGTGTGTTTGGAGTGTGTTTGGAGTGTGTTTGGAGTGTGTTTGGAGTGTGTTTGGAGTGTGTTTGGAGCGTGTTTGGAGTGTGTTTGGAGTGTGTTTGGAGTGTGTTTGGAGTGTGTTTGGAGTGTGTTTGGAGTGTGTTTGGAGTGTGTTTGGAGTGTGTTTGGTGTGTGTTTGGAGTGTGTTTGGAGCGTGTTTGGAGTGTGTTTGGAGTGTGTTTGTGTGTGTGTTTGGAGTGTGTTTGGAGCGTGTTTGGTGTGTGTTTGGTGTGTGTTTGGAGTGTGTTTGGAGTGTGTTTGTGTTTGGAGCGTGTTTGGAGTGTGTTTGGTGTGTGTTTGTGTTTGGAGCGTGTTTGGAGTGTGTTTGGAGCGTGTTTGGAGTGTGTTTGTGTTTGGAGTGTGTTTGTGTTTGGAGTGTGTTTGGAGTGTGTTTGGAGCGTGTTTGGTGTGTGTTTGTGTTTGGAGCATGTTTGGTGTGTGTTTGGAGTGTGTTTGGAGCGTGTTTGGTGTGTGTTTGTGTTTGGAGCATGTTTGGTGTGTGTTTGGAGTGTATTTGGAGTGTGTTTAGTGTGTGTTTGTGTTTGGAGCGTGTTTGGTGTGTGTTTGGATCGTGTTTGTGTGTGTTTGGAGCGTGTTTGGAGTGTGTTTGTGTTTGGAGCGTGTTTGGAGTGTGTTTGTGTGTGTTTGGAGTGTGTTTGTGTTTGGAGCGTGTTTGGAGTGTGTTTGGAGCGTGTTTGGAGTGTGTTTGTGTGTGTTTGGAGTGTGTTTGTGTTTGGAGCGTGTTTGGAGTGTGTTTGGAGCGTGTTTGGAGTGTGTTTGTGTGTGTTTGTGTTTGGAGTGTGTTTGTGTTTGGAGCGTGTTTGGAGTGTGTTTGTGTGTGTTTGTGTTTGGAGTGTGTTTGTGTTTGTGTGTGTGTTTGGAGCGTGTTTGGAGTGTGTTTGTGTTTGGAGCGTGTTTGGAGTGTGTTTGTGTGTGTTTGGAGTGTGTTTGTGTTTGGAGCGTGTTTGGAGTGTGTTTGGAGCGTGTTTGGAGTGTGTTTGTGTGTGTTTGGAGCGTGTTTGGAGTGTGTTTGTGTGTGTTTGGAGCGTGTTTGGAGTGTGTTTGTGTGTGTTTGGAGTGTGTTTGGTGTGTGTTTGGAGCGTGTTTGGAGTGTGTTTGTGTGTGTTTGGTGTGTGTTTGTAGCGTGTTTGGAGCGTGTTTGGAGTGTGTTTGTGTGTGTTTGTGTTTGGAGTGTGTTTGTGTTTGTGTGTGTGTTTGGAGTGTGTTTGGTGTGTTTTCAGACCACTTATGCTGTCAAAATAACAACAAAACAACTTCGTCAAAATAACAACAAAACTTGACGAGCAGTTTATTTTAATTCAAGCGTAAATCAGAACTCACAGTAACACAATTTGAAGCTACGTGAGATAAAACCCACGTGAGCGTCCTCTACTCTGTGAGGTTGTTCCAGCGCTCTCTCGCTGCTCTGATGAGCTCCATGTGAGACCTTTCTAACAGTTTATGACGCTAACGTCACAGGCACCAATCGATGGAGTCAGAGTTTTGTAAGAACCTTTGATTAATAATAATAATAATAATAACGTCACAAGTTTGTCAAACTCGTTAAAGAATTTGTCAAAAGTTTAGCAATTTAGTTTGGGCTACAGTTAGCTTCTGGGACAGAACACTGCTAACAGGCAAAACCATTCAGTAGCGATCTCCCGCCGAAATACTTGCATTACAAATACATCATTAAAAACATCATCGTAAAGTACTGTGTTTTTAGCGTAGCGCTGTTGCTAAACCAGGCTACTTCAGTTACGCCGGATGTTTTGTAAATAAACCACGGCCAACGTGTCGTCCACATGGAGATGTTCATTTTAAAGCTTTCATTCTCCACAATTCAATTCAACCACTCATTTTACAAACAGAAGAAGCATAATTTACTGAATATTACTACGACTGATATCGATATCAGCACATTCGTTTTAATCAGGGTTGCACTGTACTGAAGAACGTATGGCAAACACACCATTAGCTGTGCTATAAAACGTAACATTAAATGATGTTTGTATTTGTAATGCTAGTGTTTCTGTGGGAGATCGCTACTGAATGGTTTTGCCTGTTAGCAGTGTTCTGTCCCAGAAGCTAACTGTAGCCCAAACTAAATTGCTAAACTTTTGACAAATTCTTTGACAAGTTTGACAAACTTGTGACGTTATTATTATTATGATGTGATATTTTTATGACACACTTAATCAAAGGTTCTTACAAAACTCAGACTCCGTCGATTGGTGCCTGTGACGTTAACGTCATAAACTGTTAGGAAGGGTATAACTGCAGAGGTCACGGAGGCGGGGATAACTAAAAAGTGACCAATCACAGACAAGTAAGGTCTTAAGTTCCTGTACGAGCAGATCTGTGGTCGAGAGAGCAGAACGTGCGAAGGATAAATGTTGTGACAGGAGCAGAATCTCACATGGAGCTCATCAGAGCAGCGAGAGAGCGCTGGAACAACCTCACAGAGTAGAGGACGCTCACGTGGGTTTTATCTCACGTAGCTTCAAATTGTGCTACTGTGAGTTCTGATTTACGCTTGAATTAAAATAAACAGCTCGTCGAGTTTTGTCGTTATTTTGACGCCATAAGCTTTACTCAGACTGAAGGAGCCGGATGATGATTTGTCCGTTTTATGAGAGCGTCTTCCTTAAGTGAGTCTATTATATATTTATTAAGTCTACAGCATCAAATATCTCTTTTATATCGTTTGTTTGTTGATGGAAGTGGATAGAACTTGTCGAGCCTCGAGATGGACTCGAGGATGTCTTTAAGTGATGTACGTCTAAATTATTTGACTTTCCAAATATAATCTTTAGGCAAAAACACATCCTAAACCTCTTCATTACAGTCGTTTACAGTGTAAACAAGTGAAAATACTAGAGAACTGCATTACATTTAGAGAAATATCTGTACTTTTACTCCATTACATTTCTACATTGGCTTTTACAAGAACAAGTAAATTAAACTTAAATTAAATGTTAAAGTGCTGCATAAATGTACCTAAACCTATAGCGCTGCCCTTTTTTATTAATTCATTCAATCACTTTTATTTTTATTAGCTGTTGAAGCTGAGTCTAATACTTTTACTTAGCAAGTACTTGAATACTTTCACTTAAATAACCACTGACTGTGCATCAGAATGAATTAAATGTTTTTTTTACTATTGACTTTTGTCTGTTTTGCTCTAAATTGACTTTTTATCTTTATCTTCATCAAATCAAATCTTTTTTACTGATAGTGAGTATTGCAGAATAATACATGGAACAGTATGAACAAACAGGTTATTATTTATTTATTATTTAATTTCCACCATATTGGGAGGAAACAGTTGCAGTAATTAGAGCCAATTAATGAATATTGAGTTGTATTATAAACAGATTAAATATATATAACACACACATCTTAGAAGGTCTTTATACAGAGATAAATTAATAAAAACAGTGCTTGGTGAAAATGTGAGTCCAGAGTGAGACAGGAGAGTTGTAGACGTCATGAAGCTGTAAAGGAAGATAAACTCTTGAGCCACGCGTCGCTGGAGCTCTTCCTCAGGATCGTTTTCATTTATTACGGCACCTGTCTCTGGCCCGAGGCGCTCGCTTTTTCCCGTGAACTGAATCTTTTGGCCCCTGTTTTCTGCTGAGATATTAAACTCTGGCTGCGCTAACGGCTAAACGTTTCATTATCTGTTTTGGACTCTTAAAGGAAATGGTTTGGAAGCTCTTAGTAATAAAGCACAGGACTCAACAGCTTTGGGTTTACTCTCTTTTTTTGTCTCGACGCTGGGCATTTGCTGTGGTCTGTCCTGAGTATTTTGCCAGTTTTTCGAGGTTAGAAAAAGCAGAATAACAAGGGCTAATAATGTAATAATGTAAAGTAAAAGCAGCCTTTAAAGCAAACCATTAAAGCAAGAATAAAAAAGAATATTTGCGATTCTATTTGATGACATTTACATAAGGCCTTTTATTCCAGATTCTGCTGATTTTTTTAAAGGGATGTTTCATATTTAATATAAATAAGGAGGCATTTACATCTGTTTGTTCTGAACTTTTGGACTTTTATGTTTAGTTCGAACCAAATCTTCAGCATTAAAAGCTCATGGTTCAGAAAAACAGCTTCATTTTTGCTTTTCTGTGTTTGTGTTTTTCCTTTTTTAGTCTGTTTTTCTGTGCAGGAATAGACACTTTCCGAGAAGGATTTTTATTACTGTCGTTGACTCAATGTCGACCAACAGCCAATGGGAGCGTCTCTTATTAAAATGAGAGCAGACGCCTTTCTATTGGAGCCTGTGATTGGACAAAGTTTGTCGTCATCTGAAATCTTTAAAGTAGAGCCATTTAACTTTTTGGCCAAAGACAATATTCTTCTCTTAATCACAATAATGACCTCCTGTTTCCACTTGGATAGTCTCCACTTTTAAATAAATGATGGCTGTGAATACTGTCTGTTTTTAAACCTTAAATCTGAACCAGAGTCTGGACCAAAGTGGATAATTCTGTCCCATTGTCTCTGTTTGAGTCGATCTGGTTTGTTTTGTATTTTTTCACAATCGTCCTGTTCATGTCGTCGTGACTCCTCGGTTTAAGTGAACTTCAGCGTCAGTCGGCTCTGAGCTAACTCTAAGTACTTTAAATACACCGTTTAATATTTACTTTAATTCACCGGATGCATCTCGTAACAGAAGAACTATCAGTAACGAGAAATAAAATAAAACGTTCTGTTAAAATCGTCATATTTCTGCAGAAACTTGTGCCGTGTTGTTCTCTACAGGAGCCAGTTTAATCCATAAATGTTCTGTTATTTCTGCATTTGAGCCGGATCCAGGTCGGTTCATGTTCTCGCCACAAACGAAGTGCACTAAAGTCGGTTTTAGGTCTCGGTAAAAATGAACTGCTCAAAAGAACCGCACCAACAAGAAAATAGGACTGGAGTCTGTTTTAATTGGACCAAACATGTCGTCCTTAGAGTTTGTAGGGATCTGCGCCCTTTTATTTGATAAAAGTGATGCACTGCTGCTTTAAAAGTAAAGTCTAGATGTCACACGTCAAACTCAAGGCCCTTTGCAATAAAACAAATCAAACACATTTAGAAAGTGATATTTTTGGCACTAGGTTTTATTCATTGAATTTGAACGAATGTTTTAGATGGATTTGATTTTTGCAACAAAGATAAGTAACTAAAACCTGTTTAAATCCATCTAAAATGTACAGAAATCCAACTAAAACCTGTTGAAATCCAAATAAAAGTTTCCATAAAAGGAGGAAATTATTGTTTGTGCGATAACTTTTGTAAAACTTAAATGAAGATAAAATCTCACACTCAAAATTTATTAAAAGCTTCCAAATGTCACTATCTTATTAACTTTCACAGCCCCTCACCTCTTTCAGTTTAACTCCTCTGATGTTTTCTTTCATTACTTTTCATTATAATCTTCTGATTGAGTGAATCATTTTCTAGTTTTATGTGGCGTCCTGCTACACACACGTTTTCTGAGGAATCTTCCGACACTTTTTCAAACTACTCCCAACAAAACGCCACATAAAGAACAAAACGGTGCGTGAATGTAGAGCATAATGACCCGGTCCAGTTTGACGCGACCTCGTCTAAAGACTGTTTAGAATCTAATTTGTCCTGTATTTTCAGCCTCACTTTTTGGGGTGAACTCCTCAAGAAGCTGTGGACAGGAGAGACACCCCACGTGATGTTTTTTGGCCAGGTCACGGTCCAGCGCCGCTGAGAGGTGCCTATAGCCCCCTCCCCTCTGCGTCCCGGCAGCATTTATCTCTCTGCGTGGTTTTGGCAGCGATGTGCTTTTCCCAGCGTTCAGCCCGGAGCGGGACGGAGGAGGGGAGGGGGCCTTTTCAAGCGCCGAATGACGGACGCTTTATTAAAAGAGGCAGGGTCTTTTGAGAGGCCGGCCCCCCCAGCTCCGTGTGTCTGGCCCATTGTCACGGGGCGCTGGCCGGGACCCCCCCTGCTCGGCCCGCTTTGTCACTGTAAGTCACCTCCAATACACACACACCGCTGGTCCTGCCCCGGAGTAAAGTTGAGAGCGTCGTGAATCGGCCCGGTCCGTGAACAAAATGATTGTGCGCTTGTCAGAAAACATACAGGAGACACCGAGCGGGGCGTGAAGGCCGGGGAGGGGTCCGGGGAGGGGTCCGGGGTCCGGGGAGGGGTCCGGATGGGGGCGAAGAAAGGTGGAAAGGGTATCAGGGAGTGGAGCAAAGATGGACGCTAGAACACAGCTCTGACTGAAAACAAACACAAAAATGGTTAAAATAATAGAAAATGAGATTGATTTATAGATCAGTATATGTTAATATGTCCCAGCAGCATCTCACCTTTGTCTGTTTCAATAAAATGAGACGATTAAAAGTGATTTAAGGACATCTTCAGGTAAATAAAGAGGTCTGACGTGTCCTTTTCCACTAATCTTTCATCCTGTTTACAGACTTTAGTTGTTTTAAATCCAGGTGTAAGATTTTTATGTTAAAAACTTAATTGTTTGGAGCGATTTTATGGAAAAACAGCAACACATTATTGTTTCTTCCAATGAAATAAACAAAAATAACAACTGAATCATTTAGCTTCTAAGTCTATTAAAGCCTCAGTTCCACTGTGGGCTGTGGCTCAGTTTGAGGAACTCATTATTTAAAGTTCCAGTCCCTGATTTAGTGTTTTTGTCCCGGTCTCAGACTCCACTCTCCTCCAAAAGCAGCAGTAACTTTTACTGTCTTTTTTTTTTTTTTAAAGTTCAAACTAGATAAATTTTTCAAAACAAAATATTAATACGTGACATTAAATCAAAGTTTAGAGCTGATCTGAAACTTTTATCTTTGGAGTTTACTGTAGACTGTAGTGATCCTGGAATTATCTTTTAGTTTTATCTTTTTTGAGCTGTTTCTCTGTAAAATAAGACATATTTCCAACAGAATAACCCATTTCCTTGGTTTATTTCCTTGTTCCTTCGTTGTTGACATCAGTGTCGACCAATGGGAGCGCTCCTTTTTACCTGAAGTGAGCTGTGATTGGACAAAATCCTGCTGTGGACTGATCATTCTCATCTATTAAAATCCTTCATTATAAAGACTAGATCACGTCTTAAGGTCTCATTTTTTCAGATGATTCCTGTTACAATAAACTTTAGGAGATTACACTGAAAAATTGGAACAAAAATAGGTCATTCTTGTTTAATTCACAGGCTCTGCTTGTGTTTAATGTTTAAATTTATGAAGCGACTGAATCTGAAATGGAAACAGACCCGATAAATACAGCATTTGTAATCAGTTGCTTTCGGTCGTTTTTTACTTGTCTCGTACGAAATTGGTTCAAGTAAAAAGTTAAAGACGTGTCACAATAAAAACATTCACAATTAATCAAACAAAACGCACAGTACAACATCCAAACTCAGTTAAATCCTCCGTAAGAAGACTAAAAAACACCAGGAGGAATTTAAGATTTGTATTTAAAAGACCATTTCATTCTGTTTTTTGAGTTTCTTCGAACTGAAGGACCTTCGACTTTTGTTTTTTTTTTAACATATTAACAGCCAATATGTATTTTCGGGCCAGAAACAAGATTAATTTGCTTCATGGGTCTTGAATTTAAGCAAAACAAAGCCAGAAAAGCAACAAAACAAGCTAACAAAGCAATAAAAAACAAAGTAAAACATTCATAAAACACTAAAAGAAAGTAGAAAAACACCAAAATCAAGACTTTTTAAAAACTGTTAAAACAAAACAGGTAGAAATACAAACACACAACACAAATATCTCTTTAAATCAGACTAATCCCTGTTTTCCAAACCAGAGAAAGCCCCAAAGAAAAGCCCCTTGTAAAAGTGAAATTGTGGGACGCGAGGGGCACCCGTTTGTTTTGCTGCGTGAGTGAAATGTGTTTCTTTAGATACACCCAGCATTCCTCCAGAGATAACCCCCTCCCCGCCGTCCCGGGCCCCCACCTCCACCCTCCACGTCCCCCCGGTGTCTCTCCACCCACCGCCCCTCGCTCGGGACCCGCTCAGACTGTTTACTGCCCCGAGCCCGATGTGGCGGCACTCGCACCAGCCGCGGGACAGAAAAGAAAAAGACAGCTGTGAGTTTGGGACAAAGTGTAAGAAAGTGAGCGCTGGGCCAGGCATGCCAGTCAGGAGCGTCACTTTTGGAGTGAGTACCCCCCAAAAAACCCTCTCTCTGTCCCTTTTCCTGTCGCTTCTCTTTTCTAACAACTTCTTTCTACTTATTGTCACTTTTATTATTAATATTCCGTGTGTTTTTTAGCATCTTGAGCAAAATTCAGAGTTGATGCTAATGCTAGTTATTGTCAAAGTTAGTTTTTTCTTAATCTTTGCAAATTTTCCTGTACTTTTTGCATCGGCAGCCATCGTAGTTATAGCTTTTGTTTATTTATTTATGGTTTATTTGATAAAGACAGATATAATAAACATAGATTATCTTCTTAAAGTAACACAATGTCAGTTTTACAGTGTTTAAAGCTAAGGCTAATTCACAACTCCTGACCCTCGAAGGGCTTTTTTACACTTTATATTACATCAAAATAGAAAGTAAACATGAAAAGTGAAAACAAATAAGTGTCAAAAAACAAAATAGCACAAATAGAAAGTCTTCTACCGTTATTATAAACAGTTTTAGCATCAAGTTTGCGCGCTAACTTCAGTTCAGATGTCGTATCTTAACACTGCAGCAGCTAGAAGTCAATTTTATCATCTTTTTTTAATTATTTTTAAGCAGCTTTAAACTTTTTATCCACAAATGAAAAGGCAGGAATCACACACATTCGAATAATAACATGCAAAATGTAATAGTCCTTGTATAATCATCCTTTCATATCATGTTTCTTTTTTGTATTTCACTAACTTTTTCTCTATTTTCTCTTTGTTTGGTCTTATATTTTTTCTTTCTTCTACTCTCATTACTCACCACTGAACATTTATTTATTTAAAAATCACAAAATGGGTTTGTATTTGATTATGCTGCGTTCATGTGCTCCTCAGACGGGTTGAAAAATGCACAAAAACGTCATTCGTTAAATCAGAATACTTGGAAACTGAGTTAAAATTTGCCACAGTTCTGCGTTGTTTTGTTCCGTTTTTAATCCTGTTTTGTTTTAGTCTTTTAGCTTTGTTTTGTTCCCATTTAGCCCTGTTTTCTTCTTTTTCATCCATGTTTTGTTCCTTTTTTCCTTGTTTTGTTTTGTTCTATCCTGGTTTCATTCCCTTGAGCTTAATTTTGTTCCTGTTTAGTTCTGTTCAATTCATTTCTTTCTTGTTTTTACATAAACTTCAGATGAAACTAGTTTTAAAATTTGTATTCCTACTTTTCGACTCCATCAACTCGGAGAAAAGTAGTTAGTCTTTGCCTAAACACATTTTTTAAAAGCTATTGTTGGTCATTAGTTTGGAATTTAACTATTAGTATTCAGTTTGTGATTAAAAAAGCAATGTTAAATCTGAATTATGAACCAAGTTAAAAACTCCTGAGTGAATCTTTAACTAATAATTTAATCTAAAAAGCAAGGAACATGTTCTGATTCTCCAATTTGAAAGGAAATGTGCCCCAAAAACGTCTTTTTTTACTCAAATCAAAATCAATCGTGTGAGGACAACATAAACAAAGCATTAAAATTTGATGTATTTTTTAACGTCCTTCATTCAAAGTCTTCATTTGAGTTGTTTTTATTACTTTTTACTGTCACTACATTGTGTTTAAATCTGTTTTTGTGTTTTCGTCATTATTTTTTTTACCTTCCTACTTTTAAACCTGACACTTTTAAAATACAAGAACACAGCTTTAATGGACAACTTTCTTTTTAATCTCCCACAAATTAGTTTCATTTGAGTTTCTATATCGATAAAAAAGCCAAAATTTGGTTGTGATTAAGCTACAAAAAAATGTACCATAAAATACACTAATAATAATTGCCTACAACAGCTTATTTCATATTATATATTAAAAAAAAACCTAAAAATCTAAGGTTTATCCGAGGCCTGCAGGATTACAAATAGTATAACCTTTTTTTAGACAATTAATGCTTTATTTTCTGAGTAAGTTGCCAAATAATGTTCTTAGCTCAGCCCAGAGCAGACGAGGAGGTTTGTCTGAGTGAGATGAGTCTGGTCTGTTTCGTTCACGTTTTCTGAGTTTTTAAGCGGGGTTTCCATGTTTGACGTTCAGATGAGACGATGTTGTCCGGGATTAGCCGCGGTAAGTAAACGCCTCGGGTCAGAGAGTCATTAACAGGTCAATTAACCCGACTCATTCAGAGCAGGCTTCATTGACTGTAGGCTGTTTATTCTACTGAGTCTAAAAAAGGCCCAGAAACAGACCAAAGTCACAGGAAACGCAGAAGGACCCTTTAAACTCCTGTTTTGTTCTTGCCTTGTTTTGTTCCCTTTGTATTTCTGTTATTCCTGTTATATTTTGCCATGTTTTTTTGTCTGGTTTTGTTCATTTTGCCTTTTTTATTCCTTCATAAACCTGTCTTATTGTTTTGTTCCAGGCCTATATTCTTCTCTTTTATCCCTGTTTTGTTCTTGTTTTGTTTTATATGTTTCCCCCTTTTTCTTCCAGCCTTGTTTTATCCCTTCTACTTGTTTTGTTTGTCTTTTTGGTTGTGTTTATTTAATATTTTGCTTGTTTTGTTACAGCTTTAGTGTAGTTCTGTTCATAAATAACCCTCTTTTTTGTTTTGTTCTTGTCTTTTTTCTTTTTACCCTTAATCCTGTTTTGTCTTCTTTTACTCTTTCAGTCTTGATTTTATTTCTTTTAACTTATATTACCTTGTTTTTTGAACGTTTTTCTTTGTGTTTTTGTCTTTTATTGCTTTATTTGCTTGTTTTGTTGCTTTCTGGCTTTTGTTTTACTCCAATTTCTCCATTTGTCCTTGTTTACTCAAATTCCTACTCAGCCCTTATTTCATCACTTAGGAATCTTGTTTTTGTTCCTTTTGTTTTGTTCTTTTGTTTGTTTTTATCTTTGTCCTGTTCTTTCTTTGTCTTCTTTATTTCATTCCATTCAGCCTTGTTTTATCCTTTGTTTTGCTCTTGCTTTGCTTTGTTTTTGCCTTGTTTTGTTCCCTATAGCTTAGTTTTTTCACTCTGAGCCCTTTTTCAGTTGCTCTTAATACATTTTATCTCTGTTTTAATCGTGTTTTTGCCCCTTTTTTTTGCTTTTTCTTTGCCCTGTTTTGTTCTAGCTTTGCTTTATTCCTCTTTAGCCATGTTTTTTTCTTTATTTTGCTCAATTTAACATCTCATCTAAGCTATTTTTGACCTATTTTGACCCATATGTGACAATAATACGCCATATACCACCGTATGAACGCAGGTGTTACACGGTTTTTACAGCACGGACTTGTTTGAATATTAATTTTAGGGATTAAAATACAGCGTTTGATGCCCTGGGATTATTTTTATTTCCCATATGTCTCTGTCCTTGTGCGTGTTTTGTGCATAATTACAGCTCGGTTACAGCCGTAAGACGCTGTTGTTTTGCATATCTCGGTTCGGGTTTCCATACGTCCCTTTGGCGTTCACCCTATTGTCATGGCAACAAAAGGTGAAGATAACCATGACAATCTCATCTCGAAGCTCCACCGTTAAAGAGACAAACAGTGGGACGCAGAGCGAAGGGGGAGTGTGAGAAAGTAAACAGTAGCGTTGGGCATGACGCCACAAAAAGACAGACTGGAGGATTTATGGAAAAGGCACAAGATACAAAGCCCCATTAACGCTCGTATTTCTGTATTTTTTGTAGCGGATGCATAAAAAGGTAGAGCACCCTTTGAGTCGTTAGAGCAGTGACCGGTGTTGTGCCAAATTATTTATCCCTGACAGAATCTGTGAGAAGTTTAAGGTTTACAAGGCACAACATATTCAACATGGAAAAGTGCACTGTAAATATAACATTATGACACTGATAAAACGTCAGACTGTGTTCGAAACTAATCATTTAGTCTAAAAAGCAAGGTTAATTTTCCAACTTGCCAAATTAAAAGCATATTAGTTCCAAAAACATCTTTTTTACTCATGTATTTGATGTCACTTATTCTGTTTTAGTCGGTTTTTGTTGTGATGTTTTGACTTTACTGTTAGCATTATTACTGCAGCTCTTCCTCATAAAACATGACACCTTTAAAATACATAAGAAATAAATAACACAGCTTTTATGGACAACTTTCCTATATCGATCAAAGAAGCTGAATTTTGGTTTTTAGTCCATCTTTATAGCTCTTGGTTGGCCGTATTTAAACGAACGTGAAGGGCTGCTGTGGTTGGACCAATTCTTACATAACATCTTAATAAGCTACAAAGAAATCTAAGGAAATCTAGCGTAAAATACAGTAGAAATTGTAAATATAAAAGATACAACACACTGTTCTTCTGTTACGATGCTCATTAAACACTTCTTAGTCACAAATGTACTGGTTGTGTTCGCAATGCATCACAAAAACTACTGATAGTGATCATATCTTGCTTTGTTTTCTTTCTGGGGTCAGTTATTTAAAGTTAGCGTCACAGAAACGTAATAAAAGTAAATTCACTGTTGCCACAAAGTTTTACGTGTATTAAATGAATAAATGTAGCTGCAGATTAATTAAACGTCAGCGTAAAACGGATAAATGTCAGTTCACAGAAACGTTTACTGTCATTTTATCAAATCACTTTCAGTTTTATCACAACTATTTGTAATTTACAGGTGCTTTTATCCATTTAAATGCATTTTTATCATGCATTTTTACCACATCTGGCTTTATTCTTTGATTTTTGTTTCAACCCTTTCATACAACATCCCTGTTTACTGTCAGTCCATCGTCACTTGGAGCTACGTTATGCAAATGTTAGAATCAAACTGATGTAGTTTGTCTGAGATAAATCAATAGAAACAGGTCGCGTCACAGATCAGGCAGTGACCGAGGCTAACGTGTTAGCGTCTTCCTGTAAACATCAAGTGAAGCGCTCCCTCGGGTGAAGACTGGACGTCTCTGGACCCGGAAACCTTCTTTAATGCAGCCTCTCAGATTAACGCACAGATGGAGGCTCCAGGAAAAAAAAATAGGACAAAGAAAGGAAAATCAATTTCTCCAACAAAATGCGAGTCAGCAGAAAAGAGTGATGAAATAGCTGTTTAAGCACTCTGCAGGAATTTCCATATCCTCCGCTCGACGTACAGAAACCACCTCTTAAATACACCCAGATATTGACCGGACTGAAAAAAATAAAAAAGAACTCACTATATCAAGAGTTTGAATGTGTTTATGTTGTTTAAAGTTCAGGGAAAGCGTCGGTGCAGCTTATCCTCACCTTTTCTGCCGCCGTGACAAATAACGGTGGCGGTTTGTAATATTTATGATACACACCTGGTGCTGCGCCGGCAAAATCACAACGGATTAAATATAGTGGAGTATACTGGGAGGAGATAGTGTAGTGAGTAAATGTAAATACAAGAGGAGTTTTCTGTAGAGTAACACTGATCCAGGATCCAGGATTATAGTGTTTTACAAAGAAATGATTGTAAAAGTTTCACATGATACAAGAGAAATTAAAATTATTAACAAAAATAGATGTTTAAATAGTATCTAACGTGACCCTTTTAACAATTACCACTAATTATTCAGTCAGTCAGAGGTTTCAGTTTTATCATTATTTAGAACATAATCCAATAATTAAATTTACTCCATAAAGTGTCATTTTATTAACACGTCAAGCATCAAGATGGCTGCCTTTGTGTCATATTTGACCTTATCATCCCTTTTATTTTCATTTATTCTTGTTTAAATGAATAAATAAGACTTTCTTCAGTAATTAGTCCTATTCACATCTTAAGCCCAGCCCTAATCTTTCATTTATTAATAAACACAGATGTATTTCTGGCTCTGTTTTAATGAACTCCGTGGAACCGATGAACAAACCCTCGGTGCGTCCTTCGTCCTGATAGTTCTCATGTTTCTCGAGACGCAGTGACAGCAGCAGGTAAATGAACGCTCAGCGGAGACCGAGCCGTGGTCATTAATCACGTTTAATCTCACCTGGTTCCACCGGGACGCGACCTCTGACCCCATAACTCCACTGTTTCTACTGTATTTTACCCTTTTGTGTAATCGTGACCTTAAGAAGTATTTAAATTTAGCCTCGAAGGTCCTCTGAGCTCCAAAAAAGTGTTGTTCTAGAAATGTCGAATTAATTAATCCACATTTCCTTCCTTTTTCCTCTTTTTGGGAGTGTCTACCACAAACTCGTATTGATTCCAGCTCGAGTCTTACTTTAATGATGCGTGATATTATAGATTTAAATTCTCCATGGATTTCTCGATCGTTTATTTTAATTGTCCCATAATTATACCTAAAAGTTGCATTTACCAGAGATTCTAATCATCACTAAAGATCTAGGAACAACCTTTGGCGAAGTTTGTTGGTTAAAATGCATAAAGACAAGACGTTATTATTAGTAGTAATACTGAAAAAACAATTTCTATATGTAAGACAAATGGAATACTGTGAATAAAACGGCGTCGATACACTCCCAGTTCATTTGTAATTATAGTTATAGTTATTTTAGTTATATCTGAGCGACAAACAACAATAAAAACCCCAGAATTTAATATCATCATGAAATATTTGTGGAAAAATCTTTGTGTTTCAAAAGTTGTGGCTGCATTAGACACAAACAAATACAAATTATGTTTTAAATGATGAAAGATAAAACTAAATTCTTATTCAATACATCAGTTCTCAACATTGTCGGTTTTAAAGTCAACAAATAACAGAATGTGTTTCAAAACTGAACAAAAAAAAAAAGAGTGATTATTAATGCAATATTTCACAAATACATGAGGTGTCTAAAACATTTTTCTGTTTATGTTCCACTAAACTGTCAAAATTAAGTTTGAAGGTTTGTTTTTTAACGTTTTAACTCATATCTTTATATATTTCAGGATGTTAGCGTCAATGTGTGAATAAAACAGAGAAAATAAAATAATCAATGCAGATTTAAACATTTTATTCAATAATTGTTAAAATGTTTCCGTTCTGCTGTAGGAGAACTCTCTACTCCCCCTGCTGGCCATTATTGAGTGTCATAACTAGTCACTCATTGATTCATTTTCTACAGTTTAGTCCTTTTTTTGTTGTTTGTCCCGTTTACTCGTCACAGTCGGAGCCTCTCAGGTGAAGCCCGTCTCATTTACAGACTCAGTGTTTATCTCCGCGATGCGTTCACTTCCCTGCGGTTTTCCCCGCTCCGCAGTGAGAGGTCGCTGACGTCACCCCGTCTGCTGCAGCACCGAGGTGTAGTGACGGGACAGAGGACGGGACGGAGGACAGAGGGAAGGGGCTAGAGACGAGGAGGACAGGGTTTAGACGAGATAAACCTGTGACTTCTTTATGAAAATGAGACGAATGTGGAGCTGAAGCTGGGTTTGTGCCGTTGATGTCGGTCCAAACAGTGATTAATGACTTCTGTTGGGATTCAGTTCATCTTAAACAGCGACAAAACATCCAGATGAGGGCAATTCTGAGGCAAAAAGATGATTAAATATAGAACAAAACAAGATATCAAGTCTGTTCCAACTCTATATTTAAAACTTTTATGTCGCGTTCAGTTCATATTCACATATTTTTACCTGCCACTATTTTACAGATTTATATTATTTGGAGTAAAACACAGCAGTAAATATTTAAGTGACGGATTAATTCATGTTGCCTTTGATTAATGTTAAAAAATAAAGGGTGGTGTCATATTAGATTTCATAATATGGAGATTTTGTTTCTTTTTTTTTTTTGGTCTTTAATCTAATTTTCTAAGAGTGAGTAAAGGGGTAAAACTTTACATTAAGGAGCTTTCTTCATCCGATCTGCGAGTTGTTTGCTTCCCTCTCCCCAGACACTTCCCCCAGGGCTTTTTCAGCTAGTTTTTTGTCCATATCGACTTATTTAGACGATATACTAGTTATTTATTTATTTGCGTCTGTATTTAGAGGATTCAACACACGTTACGTTCACTTCTTATGTTTTGAATAGTCTTCCTTTTCTTGAGGTGCTGCTAATAACTGCTGCTGTGACTGGATTCACTCATTTAAACACAACATTAGCACATTTTTGACTCCATCTCCATCTTTCTTGTTACGTTTCAGTTTAAAATTTCACTTTTTGTTTTGTTGTGCTTCTTCTTCAGTGAAAATGACTATATTTGACCATTTCTGTTCCACCTTTGAGAAGCCTCCGTGGAGCTGGGGCCTCTACAGATAAAAACGTTTATCAATGAAACACAGTTAAAGTGCGGTGCAGCAGGGCGTGGTGCTTCTGACGTCTTATCTCCCCAAAAACACGCTCTTGACGCAGATAAAGACGTAAAGAGCGCTTCACGACGACGTCAGCTCCATCGACTCCACATCTTTGGGCTCAGATGGCGTCAGAGTGGAGCTCCCGTTTACACTCTGGGTCAATGTGTGTCTGTGCATCAGCTGTGTTTGCTCCGACTGAAGAGTGGAACATTGTTGGAGAGTCTCTATGGAACAGTCCTGAGATCGAGCTGAATGTACACCGCTCTAACATTTTCTTTGGTGCTTTTTAAACCTGCTGCGTGTGAACGAGAACAGGGGCAGTTTGATTTCAGCAACAGAGAGTTTTAAAGGACCTTCAGTTTGTGTTTTCGTGGAGTGAGAACGCCGGCCTCTGCAGCAGAATCCTCACAGTTTAAGCAAAACGCGTCGTCATGTAAACAGCTTCTACGTAGGGCTTTTAATAGAGAATTGTGGACCTTATTATTTTATTTTTTTATATATGTATTTGGGCAATAGCTGACTGTATGTGTATTCCTCCACCGTAAAAAAAAAAGAAAAAAAGGGGGTATTTATTTATTTATTTATTTATTAAATGTTTTTTTAATTTAATTTAATTTAATTTAATTTAATTTAATTTAATTTAATTCACTCAAACACTCAAAAACCTATTTGTAATCCTCTTTCTTTTTATTATTCACCTTTATTTTCTTTATTCATCTCACGTTTTGACTTGTTTATTTTGTTGTTTAGCTGTAAACAATCACTTATTCACTCAATCCTCTTCATAAACAAAACCCAGATTACACCCTCTGGAAAAATCACCTAAAATTATCCCTTTTTTCTGTAAAACTGAACAGAACTGTCGGCGGAGGGATACGTAAAGATATAGTCCCGTCTCATTGCAGTATTTATCACATCTACCACCTGCAACCGTTCTTAAAAAACCTCAATATCTCCATTTTTATGCACAAAAGTCTTGTATAAAAGTATCTGAATGCCATTGTGGTTTTTTTAGATGCATTTTGCAGTTTGTTTGTGAAAGGACGACCCTTGTGACCAAAAGCTCCACAGATCTTTCACAGAAAATGACTCAGTGTTCCATTTCTTTTATGATTTATGACTCTAGTGGCTGAGGTTGCAGGTTTATCTGATAATCTGGGCTCCTGTCCTGTCTCTGCTCTGAACCCTCCTCTTCTCGTTGTGTCTAGAGCGGTTTTCTTCTGTTTGCCACCGGTGTCGTGCTGAGGTTGTGTCGTGTCATTTGTTGCTAGGCCGTCTCTTCAGGCATGTGCTCAGCCCGGGCCCCGCTCCTTCTCTGTCAAAGAGGACCCCATTCCTGTCACAACAAAGGCAACACACAGACCGCAGCTCTCTTTAGTCAAGAAAATGTAAGGTTTTTAAAGTGGATTTACGGCGGAGCTGGCTTTTTAAATGGAGGCTGAGGACGGGAGCCGAGAAAGAGAAGGTGACGCGAGAGAAGGAGGAAGTGGGAAGGTCTGCTGTGGTTTTATTTAGTCTCTTTTTTACCAATTAGGGTCAAATCTGAAGCAAACTACGAGCGATGGTTTGTTTTGGAGACGCTTCGGTGAAAAATTCAAATGTGAATAAGTCATTGTCTTGTTTGGTTTAGATTTTACATGTATCTGTTCTTTACTCGAGACTTTTTACTTTTAAACACAAATATCTGTACTTTCTACTCCTTACTTTTACAACTAACAAGAGCGAGGAAGTCAAGTCCCGCCAAAATAAGAGAACTGCACTGGTTGAGTCTTGATGATTCCGTCTGAAACTTGATCTAAACTGAAACAAAATGACTCCAAAACCAGATTGTTAATAAAAGAGTATCACAGAATGTACTTTTTTTTACTTTTAATCGAGTAAAGAAGTTGAATGAGTACTTTAACTTTTACCAGAGTCGTTTTTAACTCCAGTATCTGGTTTACGTTTGATCAAACCAAGAAAGCAACAAGAGTTTTTATCAAGTTTCAAAGTCCACAAAGGAGAAAAATGTAAGAAGTTGAGTGAAAACCCTTCACAGCCACGAAGAGCAGAGTCAGATAATGCTTTATGCTGTTCTTATTCAACAAAAGGTGCACACTTAACAGTAATTATACATCCATTTATACATTTTACACACAGTTAACATGTTAAAGTTAAATAGTTAGCCCCGAGAGTTACATAACGTCTGTAAAGTGCATTAAACACTGTCTTTTTATGTAACTACAATTTATTATAAACTGGATACACAGTTGTTTGAGAAATGTTAAATGTAAATCACAGTTTTCTTTATTAATTTGGCGGATAAAAGAACA
Organism: Rhyacichthys aspro; assembly: GCA_036850595.1. Lineage (NCBI taxonomy): Eukaryota > Metazoa > Chordata > Actinopteri > Gobiiformes > Rhyacichthyidae > Rhyacichthys > Rhyacichthys aspro. The sequence continues at coordinate 1,896,008 of CM072156.1, read as the reverse complement.
TTTAAAGGTGCAGTGAGTTTTGGTCGGACTCAAACTTTTTCTTCTATTTTTTGATAATATTTAAAATATATTTGGACTTTTTTGGATTATTTTTGCACGTTGGAACTGGCACAATAAACGCCAGCTTAAGCACATTTCTGACTACGCCTACATTTTTAATAAAAGTGAAGCCTTATTTTACCTTTACTTCCCTGAATCCCAGTATTTGACGTTGTGTTTGTGTAGAAATTTGACTCTGAACGTCTGTGAGGCTGAAATTCGTGATCTTTTTGGTGTTTTCTGGTGGAGCAAGTGCAAACTGCAATTCCTTCCAACATCAACTCCTTTTTCAAGCATTGATGGTAGCCCTGCAGGGACATATTGTTCTCCACAAATAAACCCAGTGGAAACAGGTCTGATGGAGGTTTTTTAGTGCTTAATTTGTCCTTTCGGGGCAAGAACAGAGAGTTATGGAGCTTCCGCTGGGATTTACGGGGCTTTAAATGTCAAAGAGTGTTGTTTTGAGGCGATTAAACTCTACTCAAACCATTCTACACAATGCACCTTTTATAAAAGTGTAGATAAAACATCCTAAAGTGCTTCTCTGAGCTCTCCTTGTCTCATTATCAAACTTGCCTGATCAAAGCTGGACAGTTCATACTCCCTGAAGAGGACTGAGGGGAAACTGACAGAAAAAACTCGCCTTTATTGATTTCCGTGTGTTTCTTTGACACTAACTTGTCCGTCTGTCCCTCCCTGCCCCTTCTCTGTACGTGTCTCGCCTCTTTTACCCCACCTTTTCTGCCCCGTCCGTCCGTCTCTTTCAGGCTGACGCCGGAAACAGTTTCCTCCGAGCGGCTCGTTCTGGAAACCTGGACAAGGCCCTGGAACACATCAAGAACGGCATAGACATAAACACAGCCAATCAGGTGAGAGACTGGACTCACGGTTATTTTAGTTTTATTTATTTCACTGTGAGCATGAAGTGTTGGTGTTGTGTTTATGTCACTGTCAGCGGTCCCATAGTCTCTGGAAAACCTGGAATACGGTGAAAGTGGAGCAGTTTTCCAGACATTCCAGACTTCTGTCGGCCATATTGGCAGGAAAAGAGTCAGTGAACTTGAACAGAGTAGATTTACACATTTATTGACCCACAGCACTGAGCACACGTTGTATTCAGGTGTGGAAATAAAAAGTAAAATAAACTATAACGTCTGTTTATTTTTATTATTTTACAAAATGAAAAGTGAAAAAAAGAAGATTATTCTAAATAAAATCAATATTTTGGTCTGAGTTTGTCTAAAAACAGCAACAGTTTGAGAAGGATCTGGACTAAACCAGACCATGTAATCCCAGACAAAACCAGACCAAACTGGACTAAACCAGACCATGTAATCCCAGACAAAACCAGACCAAACTGGACTAAACCAGACCATGTAATCCCAGACAAAACCAGACCAAACTGGACTAAACCAGACCATGTAATCCCAGACAAAACCAGACCAGACTGGACTAAACCAGACCATGTAATCCCAGACAAAACCAGACCAAACTGGACTAAACCAGACCATGTAATCCCAGACAAAACCAGACCAAACTGGACTAAACCAGACCATGTAATCCCAGACAAAACCAGACCAAACTGGACTAAACCAGACCATGTAATCCCAGACAAAACCAGACCAAACTGGACTAAACCAGACCATGTAATCCCAGACAAAACCAGACCAGACTGGACTAAACCAGACCATGTAATCCCAGACAAAACCAGACCAAACTAGACTAAACCAGACCATGTAATCCCAGACAAAACCAGACCAGACTGGACTAAACCAGACCAAACTGGACTAAACCAGACCAAACTGGACTAAACCAGACCAAACTGGACTAAACCAGACCAAACTGGACTAAACTAGACCATGTAATCCCAGACAAAACCGGACCAAACTAGACTAAACCAGACCATGTAATCCCAGATAAAACCAGACCAGACTGGACTAAACCAGACCATGTAATCCCAGACAAAACCAGACCAAACTAGACTAAACCAGACCATGTAATCCCAGATAAAACCAGACCAAACTAGACTAAACCAGACCATGTAATCCCAGATAAAACCAGACCAAACTAGACTAAACCAGACCATGTAATCCCAGACAAAACCAGACCAAACTGGACTAAACCAGACCATGTAATCCCAGGGTTACATATTGATTTTATTTAGAATTGTCGTCTGTTTTTTCACTTTTCATTTTGTAAAATAATCAAAATCACCAGATTTTATAGATTACTTTTCTTTTTATCTTCACATTTGCAGTAAACTTGTGCACAGATCTATACATGTCACAAAACTTCATGAAATGGATATAATTGACTAACGTCGACAAATATAAATATAACCACAGTAATAGTTGTAGGTTGGAGCCCTGTCTGCCGTTTGATTCTGGTTTGTGTAAAGTGTAATGAGCGGCTGCAGGTTGAGCGTCTCTCGGGACAGGACTAAACAGAGCCGAGGCAGCTCCCTTTGTCCCGTCTCTTCTGTCTTGGCCTCTTTACGGTGACACCTGGCTGCTCCTGAGCGTCCCGGGACGAGACGGTGTTAGTGGGCTAGAACCACCGCCTGCAGGCCCCTGAACGCCGGCCAAACACCGAGCGCTCATTAATCTAAGTTAGTCATGAATTCAGCTCCATTCACTGGTTCAAACTGGCTGTAATTATCAGAGTAAAGGCTCTGTCAGGGTTTCATCAGCTCCATTTACACCTGTCCCGGACGGAAGCAGGCTCCTCGTGAAAAGGGACAAGCTGCAGCCGCTATTACACATTTAACGAGCGAGATACAAGGATTTAGAAAAATATGAATGACTCTGATGCTAATAAAGGTAATGTCAAACAGAGCTGGACTGATTAATCCATTAATAATTGTTAATTCAAAGCAGTTTTATCATCTACCTCTTAATAATTTTGGAGAATCATAAAAAATATATATAATACAATAGAAAAAGAGCTGGTCTTTATTTTCTTTTATTTGGACAAATCTACTCATTATAATAAAATGTAATGATAACTCCAGCTCCAGAATGGGTCAGTGCATCTCTAATAAGTACATAAACAAGTTCAGGATTAAAGGATCATAAAACAGGCCTGTACTCATTTAAAAGCTTTATTTTTGCCAAAATTAGTTCCATTTTCCACCTCTCTCTCTTTCTCAGCTGCGGTGACGGTGAACGCACTGCATGCTGGGAATTTATCTTCCCCCTTTGTTTCAAGTATGGTCCTTAAATCTCAGTTTCAGAATCAGAATTGCTTTATTTATCCTCGAGGGGAAATTTGTTTTAGTTACGTACTTGACCAAATGAAAAAATAACAGAAATATAAAAAAATAAATATGAAAAAATACAGTACCCCAGAATCTAAAAACACCTCTGTAAAAATAAACAAGCATTTTAAAAATATTATAAAGAAATTTAAAAAAAATCACCCTCTTAAAAAATAATTTTAAAAAATAAAGAAATATTTACAAATATTCAAATTTAAATGATTAGAGAAGTTGAGGAAGAAGAAAAACGTTGTCCAAAAGTAATAAAGTAAAAGAAGTAAGCGTAATATTCAATTAAAAACAATAGAACACAGTAAAAACAAGTGTTGTGGCACCTTTCGTCTCTCATGAACGCCCAAAACGAGGGGTCAGGGGTCAAACTGGGACGTGACCCGCTGACGTCTCCCTTCTACTTCTTCTACAGCGTCTTGTGTTTTGAGTCTGGTGCCTGTTTTCTCAGTGTATCCTCCGTGTTTTTGTGTTTCCAGTGCTGTGGCTCGTCCTATCACGGCATGCTGCCTCCCCTTTAACCCCTCCCCTTCCTCCTAATATGCCCCGCCCTCTCCTCTAAGCCCCGCCCCCTTCTCTGTCTGCAGTAGAGTGATGGTGTGCTGTGGTCTCCTTCACTCAGAGGAATAATATCAGTGGTGTGGCAAAGGTCCAACCTCACATGTCCTGTGCGGCTGTAGGAAGGCTGTGTGAGGTCAGACCTATCCCACACGGCTCGTATTCTTCCCGGACCCGAGACCAGCGCCTGCCATCGCCCTCCCGTGCTCCTCCCGACACCGTTAAACCGACAAACGTGCACATCTGATTCTGTAGATGTTGTTTTGAGCTCTTTGCATGCGTGGTGTTGAGTGTAAGTATCTGCCTGCTCTAAACTGTCCCTCTCCTGGAACGGGCCTGTGCCTCTTTAAAGCATGTGTTAAATCTGTGGACAGGTTTAGGTGGAGTCTATAGTTTCTCTTGTGTTTTCTCAGAATGGGCTCAACGGGCTGCATCTGGCCTCTAAAGAAGGCCACGTCAAAATGGTGCTGGAGCTACTTCACAACGGGATCACACTGGAGACCACCACAAAGGTAACGTCCTCCACTGTTTGAGCAAGAAACACCCAAATAATTCTCAGAACAGTGGCTGCAGGTACTGTTTTTAAAGAGTGGAATGACTTAGAAGTACATATGACCTTCGTAAACAATATTATGCAGGATCTATAGGTTAATGTTTGTAACCTTAGTGGCTCATCCCAATTTCTGTCGATCCACTGTCTTCGTCAAATAAAGGCAAAGGCTGTAATTGGACACCTGTATTTTATTTTATTTTATTTTATTTTTAATTTTAATTTTTATTTTTATTTTTATTTTTATTTTTATTTTTATTTTTAATTTTTATTTTATTTTATTTTATTTTATTTTATTTTATTTTTAATATCATTATTTACTCTACTTATAATCTATTTTTAATTTTTAATTTAATTTTTAGTTTTTAGTATTTAAAGTATTTAGCTGTGGTTAATAATGTCCAAGTTGCAGCACATTTATTCATTTATTTTCTGCTCCTTTTATCGTTGCTAGAGCCTATCCCAGCTACTTTGGGCTAGAGGCAGAATTGATCTTGTATTCATCTTATCTTCCGTTACAACCCTCACGTTCATGACAAATACAAGGATTTTCTAGTGAATGAATCTATTTTTACATAGATTTAGTGTCTCCTGACCTGGTTCCGGTTGTTTTTTTGGCCCACAGAAGGGGAACACAGCCCTGCACATCGCGGCCCTGGCGGGGCAGGAGCAGGTGGTCACGGAGCTGGTCAACTACGGGGCCAACGTCAACGCTCAGTCTCAGGTGTGACTCCAGGACTCTGTTTTAACACTGTTTGCCTCACACCTGCGACACCGTTGTATTACAGTCGTTCTGTGTGTTTCTCTGTGTATTTCTGTGGCCGTCCCTCTCTGCATCTGTTACCGTCTCCTCTTTTTCTCTGTTGCTTCTGTGCTGTCGTTGTGGCTCTCTCCTGCGGGGGGCGCTGTTTGCCTGTGTCCGCTGTGTCCGCTGAGACAGAAAGGTTTCACTCCGCTCTACATGGCTGCACAAGAAAACCATCTAGAGGTGGTGAAGTTTCTTCTGGAGAACGGAGCCAATCAGAGCATTCCAACCGAGGTACATCTGCACCGTCTCCAGCCTCCGTCGGTTCTGCTCCCGTCCTTCTGTTGTTTCCATAAGACTCTTAACCCTCTCAGTCTCTTCATTTTGTGCTCCACCTGAGTCGCTTCGACGCAAAAAATGATGAAGATTGACACAGAAATTTCAATTATTTTTACGAATGCCATTATTAACTCCAGTCCTCACCAAACATATCAAATATTCAAGAATTTTCTGAATTTATAACCACTTAAATGCCAGTTTTAGAAAAAACAAAACAAACAAACCACAAAAAGTTTATTTTTTTTCCATCCCATTTATGCAAATTAGAATTTTTGGGGTTATTATTATTCTGTCTGGGAGTGTCAAAAAATATTTCTTCTGATTAATTTTTAATTTTTGTGCAAAATCTTTGTAAATAAATTGCTCTTACACACAAAAAATTCTAAATAATGGTTGTCATGGAAACATTAAGGGATTTCAACACCAGGGAATGAAAAAATAAAAACAAAAATGAAATTTGAACGGTAGAGTATTGCAAAATAGGAGTCAATGGCACAAAAAATGCTGAGGGGACACAAGTGGAACTATTTAGTCTAAAAGGCATATGAAAGACTTGAAGGAAAGAAAATCAAGAAAAATAAAATATAGAAATAATAGAAAACCTGGACAAATTTTATGCCATTAGCATCAATACAGCCAAAGTCATGCAAAAATAACATTCAAAAAACACAAAAAAATGTCCAGGGACCAGGAGGGTTAAGGAGGTGATAACCAGTCGTACCAGAAGAACCTAAAAGCACCATTAAAAAATGTAAAAAAAATTAAAATAAAACATTAAAAATCAGTCAGGGATGCACTTTTAGAGAGAAATCACAACTGAAACAACACGAGGGCAGTAAATATTAGGTTTGGGTTGGTCCGATGTGGTTAAAGGGACCATTCCAGACACTATTTTGTACTTATTATTGAGAATTACCTAAACTACATGTTCATCTGATGTTTGAGGCCCATAATTCTCCAAGAAATCCTGAATTTGTCCTATCACGGAGCCTTGTTTTGAGTGTTTTAAACTTTGTGCAGGACGGGTTCACTCCTCTGGCCGTGGCGCTTCAGCAGGGCCATGAAAACGTCGTAGCTCTGCTCATTAACTACGGCACTAAAGGAAAAGTCCGCCTCCCTGCGCTGCACATCGCCGCCCGGAACGACGACACCCGCACCGCCGCCGTGCTGCTGCAGAACGACCCCAACCCCGACGTTCTCAGCAAGGTACGAGCTCGGGTACGCAGGAGGGGGGGTAGGGTAGGGGGGCAAAAAAACAAAGGTGAGGGTCAGAGTTCATAAGAATCCAATCAGGGGCCAAAGATAGTGGCGTTTGGAAGCTTTTATGAAATTTTGAATGTGAGGTTTCGCCTTAATTTGATTCTTACAAATGAATTAATTTCCTCCTTTTATGGAAAGTGGGTTTAGTTGGATCTGAACCTGTTTTAGGTTGATTTGTGCAGGTTTTAGATGGATTTGAACAGGTTTTAAATGGATTTTAACAGGTTTTAGATGGATTTGTGCAGGTTTTAGTTGGATTTGAACAGGTTTTAGATGGATTTGAAAAGATTTTAGTTGGATTTGAACAGGTTTTAGATGGATTTGAACAGGTTTTAGTTGGATTTGAACAGGTTTTAGATGGATTTGAAAAGATTTTAGTTGGATGTGAACAGGTTTTAGATGGATTTGAACAGGTTTTAATTGGATTGGAACAAGTTTTAGTTGGATTTAAACAAGTTTTAGTTGGATTTGAACAGATTTTAGATGGATTTGAACAGGTTTTAGATGGATGTGAACAGGTTTTAATTGGATTTGAACAGGTTTTACTTGGATGTGAACAGGTTTTACTTAGATTTGAACAAGTTTTAGTTAGATTTGAACAGGTTTTAGATGGATTTGAACAGGTTTTAGATGGATTTGAGCAGGTTTTACTTGGATTTGAACAAGTTTTAGTTGGATTTGAACAAGTTTTATTTGGATTTGAACAGGTTTTAGATGGATTTGAACGGCTTTTATTTATCTTTGTAGCAAAAATCAAATCCATCTAAAACCTGTTCAGATCCATCACTTTCTAACTCTATTAAAGGGCCACATAAAACATTGCAAAGGGCCGTATTTGGCCCCTGAACCTTGAGTTTAACGTGTGGTTTATCAGGTCTGAGTCTTTAACAGTGAGTTTGTGTCTACTGTGTTCCAGACTGGATTCACTCCGCTCCACATCGCTGCACACTACGAAAACCTAAACGTCGCTCAGCTGCTGCTCAACAGAGGAGCTAACGTCAACTTCACTCCAAAGGTAAGAAACGTACAAGTCTGTGAATCACGGAGCTTTGGAGTTAGATTTCCTGAAAGAAGACTAATGTCGCTAAATTTTAAAGTATTATTTGTGTTTGTGAGTGAAATTAGAGGGAAACAAACAGCCTGAAACTTTAGAGTTGTGACCATGGAGGAAGCTCTCCTTAGCAACCATAGCAACGTGTTATAAAATCAAAAAGGTGCCAAAAAACTTGAGAAACTTTGTGAAACTTACATTGGAATTATGAAAAAATAATAATTTGAAAAGTAATGTAAAAGCTGAAATTTGTTTGAACGGTGCAAAAATGTTTTAAAGGCAGAATTCGCACCATTGGAATGAATGGGCAAAAAATGGCATAAAAAAAACAAACTTTCTAGAAAAAATATAAAAGTTATGATTATAAATAGTATAAGCCACAAAGTCCCTGAATTTAGCCAAATTTTTAAGAGATTTTAAAGAGTTTGTTGTGTTAAAAATGTAAAAAATAAGAATAAAATAAAATCTTAATATAAAATATATAAATACATCTAAATACAAGATATAAAATGGTTGAACGGCTAAAGATTTGATTGTCGGCAAAAAAAACAAACAGAAAAATTATAATAAAGACGGATAAGAACAATGTGTTGGAACCGACACAATTATAAATAAATGTAGGTATTATGTAATTATGTAAGTTAATAAAGATATGAACAAAAGGAGCTGTATTTTGTCATGTTAACCTTATTTGTGTGAATATGTAAATAAACATTTGTTTGGACAGAACGGCATCACTCCGCTGCATATAGCCTCCAGACGGGGCAACGTCATCATGGTCCGACTGCTGCTGGACCGAGGGGCGCAGATCGACGCCAAAACCAAGGTGCAGCAGATTCTAGAAACTGAATGGTTCTTATGAGAAAACACCGTCCTGTTGTTGAGCTAAATGTGTGTTTACTGTCTCCAGGACGAGCTGACTCCTCTGCACTGCGCTGCCAGGAACGGTCACGTCAGAATCATCGAGATCCTCCTGGACCATGGAGCCCCCATCCAGGCCAAGACCAAGGTGAGTCCTACACAGCATCAACACGTCCACAATGAGCCGACAATGTACAATATACTTAAATGGGTTTGGAAATAGAGTGTATGCTGTTATTGAGTGAGACAGAGACAGAATTAATGTTGTCTTCACGTTTAATTCTTGTTGGAGTCTGAAGTTGGTTCTGTTTCAAACTGAGCTCTGTCAGATTCAGACGGCTTTATTAATCCCACCAGGGGCAGTTAAGACAACAATTTTAACAAATGAAATATAATAGTCTTGAATATGTTATAAAAAGATGAATAAAACTCCATTAAAAGAGAATACTGAGAATGTAAAAGACAAATAATTGTTGAGATAAAGGATTTTGATACAGATTTGTTTTACAATATGTTAAAACATAGTGACGTCCTGAAGCAACAAAGAAAATTCAGATTTTGGAACATGTCCAGATGAGGGTCTTTTCGATTTTAACTCTATTATTAAACTCCTATTATTATTATTAAGGCTGTTCTTTGAGTGTGAGGTTGTTAAATGAATAAATAAATGAAAAACACACGAGACTCTCAATAAAAGACAGTGGGACAGACAGTTTCACATCAAATTTAAGTTGATCAACACAACTTTTAGCAGTAACTCTTACTTATTCACAAATTATTCTCAGCATATGCTTTGTCTCTCACATTTTTAATTTCTTCTAAAGTTTTGAATTAGATCCACATTTGTCATTAACAGACAGACCCAGTCCCAGACCCAGACCCAGACCCAGTCCCAGACCCAGTCCCAGAACCAGACCCAGACCCAGACCCAGACCCAGATCCAGACCCAGTCCCAGACCCAGACCCAGACCCAGACCCAGACCCAGTCCCAGTCCCAGACCCAGTCCCAGACCCAGATCCAGACCCAGTCCCAGACCCAGACCCAGTCCCAGTCCCAGTCCCAGACCCAGACCCAGTCCCAGTCCCAGACCCAGACCCAGACCCAGACCCAGAACTCATTTGTTCTGCAGCTCGTTGGTGTAGTTTCTCCGATGATTTAACCCCCAGCCTCTCGTCCTGCTCTCTCAGAACGGCCTGTCTCCGATCCACATGGCGGCGCAGGGCGACCACATGGACTGTGTAAAGCAGCTGCTCCAGTACAACGCTGAGATCGACGACATTACCCTGGACCACCTCACGCCTCTTCACGTGGCGGCGCACTGTGGACACCACCGGATGGCCAAAGTGCTGCTGGACAAGGGCGCCAAACCCAACTCCAGAGCTCTGGTCAGTCAGAGTCACAGAGACACTCGGGTTAACGGAGATTCAGACAGGTTTTATAGTTTAAAAGATTCTTTAGCTCCACATCATTATTTTACCTATTTTTAGCATTAAGCGTGTTCAAGAATTTACTTAACTCACACATTTATAAATAAACAGTGAAATTACAATTTAACTGGACAGAAAATAACAAACTGGATCACAAAGAGCCTTTAAAGAATAAAAACATACGAAAATGGCAAAAAAACCCAAACCTGAATCTAAAAATGACGCAGGAAAAAGGTTTTATTATTATCCTTTGAACGGTGCTTTCCGAGTCTTTAAATCCCACAGAAGCATTTATATCGCTCTCTTTAACTCGAGTGACTTTTGCTGTTGTGAATACTTCATAACCAAAGAAAACAAGCCAATATTTTGTGTATTTTTGTCCATATTATTCTTATTTTTGTCTCATTAGCTCTGATGCTAATCTCCAGCCACATCCGTACTGTTCCCAGTTCTTTATTCATCACACATTCACCAAAAACGAGGTCTTCAGAGCCATTTTAAAACCTTTTGATGCATTTATAGCAGTTTGAGCAGTTATCAAGCTAATGGCTGGAACTACATTTCCCAGAATGCCAAGTAGTTGACCAAACACTGTCAACGTCTCTCCAAAGGTTGAAAACAATATTGAACTAGAGACGGCAGTGTTTGTCATCGCTGAAGATGAAACTTGACGAATCTTTGAGGCTTCTAATTAAAATTCTGTAAATAACAGAGCTTTGAGGGTTACATTTCCTGAAAGAAGACAAATGTTACAGTTTAAAGTATAATTTGTGTTTGTGAGTGACATTGGTAGCAGAAAAATTCGCCTGGAATTTTTTAAGTTGTGATGATGGCAGAACTGGTGTGCACCTCTCACTCTCCTTAGCAACCATAGCAACACATTATAAAATCAAAAAGGTGCCAAAAAAAGTAATGAAAGTGAAAAAGTTTTAAGGGCAGAATGAGCAGAATTGGAACGAATGGGCAAAAAATGGCATCAAAAACAAAATATCTAGAAAAAATATAATAATATAATTACATATTAATAGTAAAAGCCTCACTGTCCCTGAATTTAGCCACATTTTAAAGTTTGAACAGTGAAAATTGGTTGAATGGCTGTGACACAACGTTCTCTTTTATCGTTTTTGAGTTCCACATCATCTTATCCAGATTTAACAGTGAACGGTTAGTGTTTTGTTGTGTTGTGTCATGTTGTTGTGCATCTGTTTCTTCAGAATGGCTTCACTCCTCTGCACATCGCCTGCAAAAAGAACCACCTGCGAGTGATGGACCTTCTGTTAAAGCACTCGGCTTCGTTAGAGGCTGTGACCGAGGTGAGAGAATTAAACATTAAATATTTAAAACCATAGATAAGCTCCTTGTCTGAGTCTAATCAAAAGTAATGAATGAACGTGATCTTTTTCTTCAGTCGGGCCTGACTCCGTTACACGTGGCCTCCTTCATGGGTCACCTGAACATCGTGAAGATCCTGCTGCAGAAAGGAGCGTCGCCCAGTGCCTCCAACGTCGTGAGTGTCCGGGGCTCGAAAACGTGTTGTTATTGACGTTAAAGTAATAAATGAAACGTTTTTTGTTCTTTAGAAAGTGGAGACTCCTCTGCACATGGCGTCACGGGCCGGACACATCGAGGTGGCCGAGTTCCTGCTGCAGAACGGAGCACCTGTGGACGCCAAGGCCAAGGTAATGTGTCCAAAAAACAGGCTTCGTTTTGTTGACATGTTTCTGTGTCTGAAAACAAAACAAAAAGTGAATAAAAAGGTAATTAATGAGAACTCTGACTAAATGTTCGAAATGAAATAAACAGAGACTAAATCCAATAAAAGGAGTCGAGTTGAGAAGAGATCCAATCAGACTCAGGTTTTTGAGCGTCGCTGAAGTGATGTCAGACACAAACATTTGTTAGAGCCTCGGGAAGACGACAGGAGACCAAAAGAGAACCACTTTAAATAAATCTTAATGTTTTGAGGAAAAGAACAGGATGTATAGACACAGATTTCAGTTGTGGATCATTTTAAAGAGCTCAATTTGTTAAAAATGTTTCAGGAAAAGCAGACATCTCCTCATTTTATTAATACTGAGATGCTCTTTTATTTAAACAATTTTTAATAAAGATACGTTTGTGTTTGGAATAACTCGAGAGAGAGACCTCAACACCAGCTGCAACAGGTTAGTAGTAGTTTCATTTCATTCAGGTAGAAATTATTACTTCAGAAAAGAAAAAAAAACTTCTAAAATGCATTATTCTTGTAGATATAGTCGACTAAATTCTTATGTTGTTTAGTCGACCCAAACAAATTAGGATTGGACTAAATTACGACTGAAACTAAATAAAAATTGCTGTCAAAATGAACACTGCCATAAACTGAACAAAAGTAGCACTGTTTCTTGATTAAAAATGACGAGTAAAAGCTCCAAAGCCGTTTTCTGGTGCCGTGTCCAGGACGACCAGACCCCTCTGCACTGCGCCGCTCGAATGGGCCACAAAGAGTTAGTGAAGCTGCTCCTGGATCAGAAAGCCAACCCGAACTCGACGACCACGGCGGGACACACGCCTCTGCACATCGCCGCTCGAGAAGGACACGTCCAGACCGTCCGGATCCTGCTGGACATGGAGGCTCAGCAGACCAAGATGACCAAGGTCGGGACGGGACTCTGGTCTTGTTGTTGTTTTGTTTGTTTTCTTCTTTTTGTTCCAGCCTTATTCTCGTCCCTTTAGTTGTTTTTTGTTCATCTTGCTTTGTTTCTTATTCATTTTTGTTCCTGTTTCTTTTCCTTTCCTCTTTTTAACCTTGTTTTGTTTTAGCTTTAGTGTAGTTCTGTTCATGAATAGCTCTCTTTTTAGCCTTGTTTTGTTCTTGTCTTCTTTTTTCCCCTTAACCCTGTTTTGTTTTAACAGTTTGTCTTGTTTTACTCTCTTTCAGTCTTGATTTTTGTGTTGTTTTCTTTCTTTTAACTTACATTACCTTGTTTTGTGAACGTTTTTCTTTGTGTTTTTGTCCATTATTTCTCTGTTTTCTTGTTTTGTTGCTTTTGTTTTACTCACATTCCTACTCAGCCCTTATTTTATCACTTAGTAATCTTCTTTGTGTTTATCTTTGCCCTGTTCCTTGTTCATCCTTCTTTGTTTTGTTCCATTTAACTTCCCACTCTTCCTTTTCAGCCTCGTTTTATTCCTGGGACCGGCGTCTAACGAGGGTTTTTTGTTGTGTTTTTTCAGAAAGGGTTCACTCCGCTCCACGTGGCCTCGAAGTACGGCAAAGTGGACGTGGCCGAGCTGCTGCTGGAAAGAGGAGCTAATCCCAACGCTGCCGGAAAGGTCAGGAAACAAATTATGATGAGTTTTTGTTGTGATTATTTTACCATTTTCACTCAGCTCTTTGAAATTATTGTCTAATCAAGAGCCTGGAAGCATATTGTGGTGTGGACCAGGCCTGAGACAGTTCTAATTACAAACATGTTGACATTAATAATGGTTGGTTCTGTTCTAGCCTCATTAAGTTGCTGTTTTTACCACCGTTTTGAACATAAATGGAGTTCTGAATGTGTTATTTACTGGTGTTTAGCTCCACTGTGCATTAACCAGCGCCCTCTGCTGGTGAGGTGCAGCTGTGAAAGGTTAGTTCGAGAGAATTGAATGGATATTTTTGCTTTTCCTCTGGAGCCAGGATTAGTTTGTGCAGCAGTGGAACCTTTAGTTGAATCAGACTCAGACAGAGTTGATTTTCTGCTGAAGCCTCTGTCTCTGCTGCAGAAGGTTCAGAGGAAACTAAATCTGTTTCTGAGACTCTAGATCAGAGGAGTCAGACTCAAAGAGGTGAGGGGCCGCGATGGTTCATAATAATCCTTTCAGGGGCCGAAGGTTTTATTAAATTTTGAATGTGAGATTTAATCTTCATTTGAGTTGTACAAAAGTTATCTTAAACATTGATTTCCTCCTTTTATGGAAACTGGTTTTAGTAGCATTTGAACTGGTTTAGATGGATTTGAACAGGTTTTAGATTGATTTGAGCAGGTTTTATTTTAATTGAACAGGTTTCAGATGGATTTGAGCAGGTTTTATTTGGATT
>CM072156.1:1840479-1881807 GCA_036850595.1 Rhyacichthys aspro | reverse complement strand
ATGAAGTTATAGTGGATTTTTGCTAAATAAACACCAGTGTGATAATAAAAAAAAAATAAACACCTGATAATACCAAAAAAAAAAAAGAGACCAGCCCAAAATCAATAGAAGATAGATTTTAACGTTAAAATGTTGTATTTTGCAGTGAGATTAAATTATGTTTGTGTGTCACAGTCAAAGATGGAGCAGGGTTTTTGTCTGTCGTGTTTATTCTGGATAAGTTTATATATTCTTTAGTAAACGACAGAACCTCCGCCTGATGAAGATGCTGTGTTTAATGCTGTGTTTGTGTGTTTTGAGCAGAGTGGACTGACCCCGCTCCATCTCGTGGCTCAGGAGGGTCACGTGGGCATCGCTGATATTCTGGTCAAACAGGGAGCTTCAGTTTATGCTGCGACACGGGTCAGATTTGAACTCTTACAGACTTTTAACGACAGCTCTGCCTCGAAATCTGAACTTAAATCAGTCTGACCTTTAACCCTCCTGGTCCTGGAAGTTTTTTTTGTGTTTATTGAATTTTATTTTTGGCTGTGTTGAGGCAAATGGCATAAAATGAGGTCAGGTTGTGTATTTTTGGGTGAATTTTAATTTTTTTTTAACTATTTTTTATGCCTTTAAAAACAGTTCCCCTGAGTTCCTTCTGCATTATTTTGTTCCATTGACTCTCATTCAAAGTGCATTCTTTCAATGCATTTATTTACAATCGACAAAAAATAAAAATTATCAGAATGAATGTTTTTGACACTCCCAGACTTGGATAATAACCCAAGAAATCTAATTTGCAAATATAGGATGGGGAAAAAAACAAACTTTTTTTGTGTTTTTAAATTTATTTTTTATTGTTTTAAATACAAAAAAATCTGAAAATGTATAAATATTTTTATGTATAACGAGGGCTGAAGTTATTTTTATTTAATTAAAATTTTTTTTTAAATGTTGACAGATTTCTGTGGCAATCTTCAAATTTTTTGTGTTGAAGGGACTCAGGTTGAGCACAAAATAAAGAGAGCCCTGAGAGTTAAAGGAGCTGAACCCAGACCTCATATTAATGCCATTTCTTGCTGATTTTTTAGACATAATTATGATTTCTTGGGCCAAAAGTGATTATGAACTGACCCCATCAGTCAAACCACAGAATAAAACATGTTTTTACTGTTATTCAAATGATCATTATGCACAAAATGATGTTAGTTGTAGGTTCTTTTAAGTTTATTTTTGACATGTTTCAGATTATATTCATATATTCATCTGTATAAGAGATTAAACTCCTCATTGTGAGAGAAAAATGAGTCTAAATGAATATTTGAGCATGAGTTGGTTCTTGAGACTTCTCTGAGTTAATGTGAAAGATGAGGTTTATGTAATATTCATGAAACTTTAACAAATGAATATCCAGGACATTAAGAGACGGTTTATAATGAGCTTTAATTGAATCATTAATTAATACGATCTCCGTCTAGTCTTATCCTCATGTTTGTTGTCCTTCAGATGGGATACACCCCGCTCCACGTGGCCTGTCATTACGGAAACATCAAAATGGTGAAGTTCCTGCTGCAGCAACAGGCCAACGTCAACAGTAAAACACGGGTGAGCGCCCCCCTCTGGCTCTGTGTGGAACTGCAACGGCATAAATCCCAGCACAGATCAAAGTAGCGTCATTAACAAGAGATAAACAGATGTTGTGGTGTTTTGCAGCTGGGTTACACTCCTCTGCACCAGGCCGCTCAGCAGGGACACACTGATATAGTGACTCTGCTGCTGAAGCACGGAGCTCAGCCCAACGAGACCACCACAGTGAGTAGATTATTATTACACTCACAAGAAAAAGAAATGGATAATTAATGCAGTCGAGGTATTCATCACACATTATTAAAGAAAAACTGTACCTGATATTCTTTCTTCTAGTTAGAAAATGGTTTAAACCCAAATAGTTTATTGTAAAATCAATAATTCGTGTAAAAACAGTCTTTATAACGCCATCTACTGTTTATTCTAAGGGATTGTAATAGATGAGAACCTCTATTCAGGAACAGAAAACCTTGTCTCGAAAAAGGAGCGCTCCCATTGGTCGACACTTGTCACATGACGTTCCAGGAAGTTTAATAGCTGCAGATAAAGTGTATTTTCAGCTGAATATGTCTTTTAACAGAGAAACAGCTGAAAAAAGAAAAGCATCAGCAGAGAAAAGGGAGGCAACGTAAAACACAGATAAATACTGTCAATTCAATCACGTAATGTTTAACGAGGAGGAGATAATTGTCGTCCTGACGCTGAAGTCACAGCTAAGCTAACGCTAAACTCTAAACTTCAGTTTGGTCAAATGGATTAGTATTTTGGAGGAAAAACTGGTCTGGTTTTATTTTTTTAATAAAAGAGAAGCAGGAGAGGTCCCTAGAAAATGTAATAATCTGCTAATAGCGTTTAAAGAGCATTAATTAGCAACAGTTCTAGAACAGGTCTTACTTTGTGAACTTCTGTCTACATTTCATGAAACAAATCTCTCTGTTTTCTTCAGAACGGGACGTCGGCTCTGGCCATCGCTAAAAGACTGGGCTACATCTCTGTGATCGACGTCCTCAAACTGGTCACTGAGGAGACGGTCTCGATGGTAAGAAATCACAAAAATCACAAATGTCTGTTTCAGATTTTGTGTCATTGTGTTTTGTTTTTTGTTTTTTTCTCAGACCTCGACAGAAAAGCATCGCATGAGCTTCCCTGAAACTGTGGACGAGATCCTGGACGTGTCTGAGGACGAAGGTAAGACAGGGTTATCTTTTTAATTCAAATAAAGTTGTTTTGGACCAACTGTGGATTATCTACGGCTGCATCCACACTAATGTACTTTCACTGAGAATGTGTAGAATTAAAAACATCTTAAACGGATTAAAAATTCCACTAGATTTATCTGTGTCTGAAAAGAAGGAAAAAGTCATGTCTTCTTAAAACGTTGTGTGGATGCAGCCTAACACTTTTCTAATTTAATCTCATTTCCAAACTGAAATGGGGACTGCAATATTTTCCAAAAGACCTTTAGTGTAGACGCCATAAAACAACAGATTTATTAGTAACAGGAAGCTTTTTGCAGAACCTTGACGTTCTTTTTCTTTTTTTTTCCTTCTGTTTTGCCTTTTTGTAGGGATTGCACAGCTAACATTAGGTATGGCCTGTCTCTTTATCTCTTCTGTGTGGCGTTCACACTGTAGCTGTCGTACTGGCTTCATTTCACTCTGTGCATTTCCTCACTGTGATGGTGGCTCAGGTTTCTCATTGGCATGGACCACAGCACACATAGCACCCTTCACTAACGACTCATACTCACTAACTCTAAAACAACGACTCCGGATCCGGTGTCAGTGCCTCGTTATTGTGGCTGTGCGCTGTTTTGTGAGTGTTGTGTTGTAAACTGTGGTGTCGCTTATGGTTAAAGGCTATTATAATGCCATGGCTGTAATGTCATGCATTTACTGGCTCCTGATGATCGATGGTGACAGTGATGATCGCAGTAGCTGATGTGTGATGCCTCCATGTTGTTTAGAGTTTGAACTGGAAGGATTTAAAGTGTTGTTATGTCATAAACAACACTGGACTTAAAGCTCCACTTCCTGATTTTCTTTTTTTGTCCCTGTCTCAGACTCCACTCTCCTGCTTCTCTTTTATTAAAAAATAAAACCAGAAAATACTAATCCATTTGACCAAACTGAAGTTTAGAGTTTAGCGTTAGCTTAGCTGTGACTTCAGCGTCAGGACGACAATTATCTCCTCCTCGTTAAACATTACGTGATTGAATTGACAGTATTTATCTGTGTTTTACGTTGTCTCCCTTTTCTCTGTTGATGCTTTTCTTTTTTCAGCTGTTTCTCTGTTAAAAGACATATTCAGCTGAAAATACACTTTATCTGCAGCTATTAAACTTCCTGGAACGTCATGTGACAAGTGTCGACCAATGGGAGCGCTCCTTTTGGAGCATGTGATTGTCCAAGGTTTTCTGTTCCTGAATAGAGGTTCTCATCTATTACAATCCCTTAGAATAAACAGTAGATGGATCAGAAAGACTGTTTTTACACAAATGATTGATTTAAGTCCTACATCTTTGACACTGATTTCTAATTGGAGCTAACTTTTTCTGTAATTAACGCAAAAAGGAAAAACTTGAGGACACATTCAGCGAGAGAAGAACCTCTGAGGCTCAGGTCTGTCTCTGTAGATTTTAAACGTGAGTCACAAATGAATATAAAGCTATGTACAAAGTCGTTAATGTGGCTGATCTTAGACTGTTTAGGACTAAAGGAGGACTCAATATTTCCTGTGACTGTATTGTTGCACAGATCTTGACAGAGTTCTACAGAAACCACAGACACTAGGAACTTTTCTTTTTGAATCCATTGAAGCACGTGTGGAGCTCAGTTCTGTTCAGGACGGATTTACGGCTTGTTGTCTGTGTGTGATATTCTTGATTTTGTGACATTACATTATTAAGACATTTATTATCAATATATAGAACCTGGTGGTCAACACATTGATTCGTTAACGGAGGAAGTTTATCTTTGATGGTCTCACTACAAACCTCTCGATCACAATCCTCACGCGTCACTGAGAACCTTGAAAGTCACGGAAAATGGTAGAAGTGAATGGTCCTGGAACAGTTTTTGTCTTTGGAAACACCTCAAACTGAAAATATTGCTTATGTTCTTTGAGGATAATCGAGTTGTTTTGTTTTAATGTAATAAATGTAAGTATATTGAGTTTATTTTAGTTCAATTCCGTCTGAAAAACTGTGCAGACTCTGTTAAAGCTCTTTTTGTTTTTGATGCATTTCATTTTCCACTGATGTCCGACCCTCCTAATGTCTTCACTCTGACTCCGCCTTGTTCTCCAGCTCATGCCCTCGTCCCCTAACCCCTGACCCCTGACCCTCTGGTTAACATCTTGTCTCCTCTCTCTCCGTCTCGCTGCTGTTTGTTCCTGACCGTGTTCGCTCTCTTTGGCATGTTGTTCTCTGAAGGCGAGGAGCTGCTGGGGACCGAAGGGGCCAGGTACATGAAGACGGATGACATGAAAGACCATGATGACGATTTCCTCTCCCCCAAGAAATCACTGGAGTACGAGAGAGGGCTGGGCACAGCGTAAGGGGCACCGGGCTGGGAGCAAGGGGAGACAGGCAGGATGTAGTGCACCATTATGGGGCGGGACGCACCGTAGACACCACTCACCGAAGGGAGAGGAGCCCAGTGGGAGCAGAGTTCAGCACCGTGACCTTTGTTTCTTTTACTTTTACAGAAATTACTCTCCAGCTCTGCCCAGGATCCCTCGGGTTTCTCCAGAGACCATCATCCTCAAAGAGCACGAGATGGAACAGGTACGAGCCCCTCTGCAGCGGACCACCAGTGTTCCAACACATTTTTGTTCACAATACTTAAGATAATGTCAATGAATCATACTCAAGCCTTGTACTTCTTTAACTCTTCGGGTTCTGGACATTTTTTTGTGTTTTTGGAATTTTATTTTTGCAGAACTTATTGTCCAGGTTGTTTATTTGTCCAGGTTTTTTTATTTTAACTCAAAGTTCCATTTTTATGTCCCACTGACTCCCATTCAAAAAAAATATTAGGCCTATTGCTTAAACTGGCATTTAAGGAGTTAAAAATGCAGAAAATTCATAAATATTTGATATGTTTGGAGTCGACTGAAGTTCAAACAGGCATTTATTAAAAAATTGGAAACAAAATGTTGCCTTATATTTCTTTAAAAGAGCTTCTCTGTGGAGCTCAGAGGGATGAAGATGACATTAAAACTCACATCATCTGTTGTTTTTATCGCAGCAGCACACTCCTCTTCCACTGCCAAAAGAGTACGACGAGGACTCCCTGATCCCGAGCAGCCCGGCCACAGAGACGTCCGACAACGTGAGCCCCGTGGCCAGCCCCATCCACACTGGGTCAGCACTCTTTAAAATCTGCTTTATTCTCTTTAATATCTGCTGTATTTTCTTTAATATCTGCCTTATTCTCTTTAATATCTGCTTTATTCTCTTTAAAATCTGCTGTATTCTCTTTAATATCTGCTGTATTCTCTTTAATATCTGCTTTATTCTCTTTAAAATCAGTTTTATTCTCTTTAATATCTGCTTTATTCTCTTTAATATCTGCTTTATTCTCTTTAATATCTGCTTTATTCTCTTTAAAATCTGTTTTATTCTCTTTAATATCTGCTTTATTCTCTTTAATATCTGCTTTAACCCCTTTAACCTCTGTATTATCCTCTTTATCCTCTTTATTATCCTCTTTAATTTCTGTTTTATTCTGTTTAATTTCTTTTTCATCTTCTTTAACCTCTGTTTTAACCCCTTTAACCTCTGTTTTTTCCTCTTTAACCTCTGTTTTTTCCTCTTTAACCTCTGTTTTAACCCCTTTAACCTCTGTTTTATCCTCTTTAACCTCTGTTTTAACCCCTTTAACCTCTGTTTTACCCTCTTAATACCCTGTAACCTCAGGTTCCTGGTGAGCTTCATGGTGGACGCTCGCGGAGGCTCGATGCGCGGCAGCAGACACAACGGCCTGCGGGTGATCATCCCTCCTCGGACGTGTGCGGCTCCGACCCGGATCACCTGTCGCCTGGTGAAGCCCCAGAAGCTGACCAGCCCCCCTCCCCTGGTGGAGGGCGAGGGTCTGGCCAGCAGGATCATCTCTCTGGGACCGGCCGGGATGCAGTTCCTGGGGTGAGGCCTCCAGACCGTTACTGCTGAGTACTGGTCTTTACTATGAGGACTGGTCATAAATAATATTAGTTTTTGGTCATTTTGGACAGTGAATATTATATCAGTACTTGTTAAATATTTCACTTCAAATCCTCATTGTTTGAAATGAAAGTAAAAACAATAGCTCACTCTAAAAAGGCAGATTTGGGACTTTGTGGCTTTAATTCGACTCAATGACTGTTTCCACTGGAGCTGTAGGTCGGGTCATTACGGGTCAGTTTTAATTTTCCCAAAAAGCGATCCATACTTTGTTACTTTGACACTAGGAACCCTTTAAACAGAAAAAACAAATAAAAAGAGTGAGAGTGATGCTCCGATGGGACGTCTCAAAACTGACTTTATCATAGATTAACAAAATTCAGCTTAAACATGCACCATCTCGAGACAAACAAAAAAAATTATACTGTAGCCACGCCCCCTGAACAACAGGAAGTCGGCCATCTTGGATTGATCATGTGACCTCCAGATTCACACCCTTCGTACTTTAACGAGTCTGATCAAAAGTTGTCGCAGGTTTTGGAGAATATTAAATGTTGTATTGGCCACAAACACTGATAGAACTTACAACAAACAGTTTGATGGGTTTCTTAAAGGGTCCCATCAGAGTTTTTAGGAGACGGCAGCAGCACAGGGTTGTGATCGGGCTCATCATCGCTGCTCGTGGCTGTATTAATGTGACTGTATTAATGTGACTGTATTAATGTGATTGTATTAATGTGACTGTGTTGTGTGTCAGGCCGGTGATTGTGGAGATCCCTCACTTCGCCGCTCTGGGCCGTGGAGACCGGGAGCTGGTCGTCCTGCGAAGTGAGAACGGCTCGGTTTGGAAAGAACATCGTAATCGATACGGAGACGAGGTTTTAGAGACTATCCTCAACGGGATGGACGAGGGTAAGGCTTTAGATCAGTGGGGTCAAAGAGGTCAGGGGCTGCAGGAGTTAAACAGAATCCTCTCAGAAGATGGAGACATTTGGAAGCTTTCATTACATTTTGAATGTGAGATTTCATCTTACAAAAGTTATATTTACTTTGAGAGTAATTTCCTCCTTTTATGATAACTGGTTTTAGTTGGTTTAGTTAGATGGATTTGAACAGGTTTTTGTTAGATTTTAACAGGTTTTAGATGGATTTGAATAGGTTTTAGTTGGATTTGAATAGGTTTTAGTTGGATTTGAATAGGTTTTAGTTGGATTTGAGCAGGTTTTTTATGGATTTGAACAGGTTTTAGGTGGATTTGCACAGGTTTTAGATGGATTTGAACAGGTTTTAGATGGATTTGAGCAGGTTTTAGTTGGATTAGAACATGTTTTTGTTGGATTTGAACAGGTTTTAGATGAATTTGAACAGGTTTTAGTTGGATTTGAACAGGTTTTAGTTGGATTTGAATAGCTTTTAGTTGGATTTGAGCAGGTTTTAGATGGATTTGAACAGGTTTTAGATGGATTTGAACATGTTTTAGATGGATTTGAGCAGGTTTAGATGGATTTGAACAGGTTTTGTTGGATTTGAACAGGTTTTAGATGGATTTGAACAGGTTTTAGTTGGATTTGAACAGGTTTTAGATGGATTTGAACAGGTTTTAGTTGGATTTTAACAGGTTTTAGATGGATTTGAGCAGGTTTTAGATGGATTTGAACAGGTTTTAGATGGATTTGAACAGGTTTTAGATGGATTTGAGCAGGTTTAGATGGATTTGAAAAGATTTTTGTTAGATTTAAACAGGTTTTAGATGGATTTGAACATGTTTTAGTTGGATTTGAACAGGCTTTAGATGGATTTGAACATGTTTTAGATGGATTAGAACAGGTTTTAGATGGATTTGAGCAGGTTTTAGATGGATTTGAACATGTTTTAGTTGGATTTGAACAGGTTTTAGATGGATTTGAGCAGGTTTTAGATTGATTTGAGCAGATTTTAGATGGATTTGAACAGGTTTTAGTTGAAAAACATGTTCAAATCTGTCTAAAACTCCAATTAAAACCAAATACCAAAAACAGCTCCTACTAAACGTATTGAAGGGCCACAGACATATAGACCTTTAGTTTGACGTGTGCTTTAGATTAAGATCAAGAGTTCAAGGGTCAAGCATCACTGAAGTCTTTTATTATTCTCAGACCTAGAAAGTCAAGAGGAACTGGGGAAGAAGAGAATCCGCCGCATCATCTCCACAGACTTCCCTCTGTACTTCGCCGTCGTGTCCCGAGTCCAGCAGGAGAGCGATCTGATTGGTCCAGAGGGAGGTTCTCTGACCAGCAAACTGGTCCCTCTGGTCCAGGCCTCGTTCCCCGAGACCGCGGTGACCAAACGAGTCCGACTGGGGCTTCAGGTGAGGTGGGACGACCGGGACGAGGAGGGACCGGACAGAACCGTTAGTGCCTGAGCAGAAGCATGTTGGAATGACCCGCTCACGTTTCCTGGTTTATTCTTCTGTTACTTTGCTTTTTCTGTGGACCTGTTCGCTTGTATTTGACAGAGCATGCACCCGGCACCTTCATAAGTCTCATTCTGAACTTGTTTCAACCCAGCAGTACACTTCAGTTTTGGTTAGTTCTTGTTTTCCAGCTCTCATTCTAAACAAAAAATTACAAAGATATAGAAACATATGACCTTGGTTCCAGGAGCTTGACAAAGACAGTTAGTTATTAAACACAATGTGCCTGATATTTTGTTGTAAAAATGGTTTAAATCCAAATAGTTTTTTGTAAAATTGTGAAAAAACAGTGTTTCTGATCCATCTACTGTTTATTATAAAGGATTGTAATAGATGAGAACCTCTATTCAAAAGGAGCGCTCCCATTGGTCGACACTTGTCACATGACGTTCCAGGAAGTTTAATAGCTGCAGATAAAGTGTATTTTCATCTGAATATGTCTTTTAACAGAGAAACAGCTGAAAAAAGAAAAGCATCAACAGAGAAAAGGGAGGCAACGTAAAACACAGATAAATACTGTCAATTCAATCACGTAATGTTTAACGAGGAGGAGATAATTGTCGTCCTGACGCTGAAGTCACAGCTAAGCTAACGCTAAACTCTAAACTTCAGTTTGGTCAAATGGATTAGTATGACTATAATAATAATAATAATGGACCTGTGACAAAGTGGAAACTACAGACAAATATTATCCGGCTCGTGACATTTTTTCAGCTATTTTTGATCAACTTCATACATTTCTCTGTTTGATCGGTCGGAGGAACTGTAAATGACGTAAAATATCGACATATCAGCACTTTACCAGCAGCTCCTTCAGTAAAATCACTGTCTGCCTCCATTTTAAGCATTTCCAGGAACAAACACATTATAAAATATACTAAACTGTACAAAGGTAAACCACACCCGTAGTGTTCTGCTGGGTTGAAACAAGGCCATAGTCAACGCTCATACGTTCTTCCTTCACTAATTTATGTTTCTGGGAGAATCCTGTTTATAGTCTTTACTGTTTTTATGATTTTGACAGTAATATCTAAGACAAATATGACTTGATTGTGTATATTTGTGTCTGTGTGATGAAAGAGTCTGTCCTAAACTTCACATTTGACCCAAAATCCACCAAAGACACATGGAACTGACGCCTCACATTTACAGCAGAATAAAATAAAGTGATCATATTTATAATCATATAAAATAAAGATGTTGACACAGTAAATATAAATACAAGAAGCATTTTTAACTCATATCAAATGTCAGTAAAGTTTTCTGTAAAGTATATTTGTAGCAGTTTAGTCAAGAACCCATTTATTCTTACTTTAATCTATTTCTAAGCATTTATCCCTTATATTTAATCATATACAAATGTAGATCCTAATATCTGTACATAAACTATGAATAAATATGATCAAAAGGACACAAATAACATGCAGTAATAAAATACCTTGTACATGTAGTAGATATGACTGGACCTGATTTATAAACAAACATTTATATATAACGTGATATTATGATCACATGACATGATTGTTGTAGTATTTCAAAGAGCATTGTTTCCCAAACTGTGGGTAGGGACCTAAAAATGGGTTTTTATTGGGATCAGGAAACATGATTATGATTAAAATACTGCTTTATTCATTTGTTTAAATACCTATAATAAGACATAAGTCCCTAAAAATGTACAAAAAACAAACAAAAGGACCTCGAAAATGAGCAAATATGTGATAAAAATAAACACAAGTGTCACAGTTGATTTATTTTGAAATATGGATCTTTAGAACAAAAGTTTGGGAAACACTGTGGGACAGGGCTCTCTGTTGAATGAATGGATCACAGTGCCTTATGTCTTTGATATCATTTTTGTATCTTTGTTTGTAACTGCTTCATAATTTACAATAAAAGATATACATAAGTTTTATTATTTGTGTTGCTATTGTTTTTTTTCTTATTTACTGTTGCATTATTAAGAAAAGCCCTGTTTATTCACTTTTCCCTTTATTCACCTTCCATTGCCCTCTGTGCATGGCCCGTCTGATTCCACACGTACCTCTAATGCCCCCCTCACCGGCCCGTGTTGTGCCCGACCTCTGACCCCGCCCACAGGCCCAGCCCGTCCCGGACGAGCTGGTGGCGAAGCTGTTGGGGAACCAGGCTAACTTCAGTCCGGTGGTGACGGTGGAGCCGCGGCGGCGTAAGTTCCACCGGCCCATCGGTCTGCGCATCCCCCTGCCCCCGTCCTGGAGAGACAGCCCCCGGGACTCTGGGGAGGGGGACACCACCAGCCTCCGCCTGCTCTGCTCCGTCATAGGTACTGCTCCACTGCACCGGGAACGACAGGAGTTTAGGAAATAAACAAGTACAAGTCGAGCTCTGGGACAGGCGGCTGGAAGGAGGCTCCGTCTGTTTATGGATCTTTAAAAGAAAAAAAAAAGATCATTTACACAAAAACTACAGTGGTTTTGTGTAAAAGTGTCCCAATAATACCTCTGTCTGTGTCCCATTTGAACAGAAGGAAGTACACAGTAAAAAGACCAATCGACGTTAGCTTTTATAGAGACCTGTCTAAGAAATAAGTAGTGAACTGTTATAAAGATTACTTTCTACACTTTCACACCACACTTTCTTTAAATAGCAATGAAAAAGAACAAAAATGCTTAGTGAAATCAAAACCAAAAAGGACACGGCTAATTAGCATTAGCAACATTACAGAAAACAATTAAGTTTTATATATATTTACTTTTTACATTTAATAAACGGCAAATGTTCAAGGTATTTCTGTTGTTTATTTAAATATTAGATGCATGTTACCTGTACTACTCTTGGGAGGTGAAGGTGAAGTATATCGGCTCATTCCTCGTGGATTAAAGTGAGCAAAATCAGTCAAATGTACTTATACTGTGAGTGAGAATTAAATGGATTAAAAAATAAAGGGTCGTATTATAAAACTAAGCGAAAGACAGTGGATTAACACTTTCATAATGACACTGTTGACCTGATGTTATTAAATGTGGCAGGATCCAGAACAAATAATTAAAGATAGTGTTAAAGTAAAGTGAAGAAGAACGGAGCCAGAACAGTGCCTTGAGGAACTCCTGCTCAGTCTCAGGTTCACTCGGCCTCAAGTATCACGGACTCACCTAAACTCTTACTTTTACATGAACCATTGTTATATTGACCTCCTGTAGACTGATGAATAAAGGTTTAGTCGTTATTCAGAGCCTTGTTTGTGTGTTGTGTGTGATCTCAGGAGGGACAGCTCCAGCTCAATGGGAGGACATCACCGGCACCACCCGCCTCGTCTACTCCAACGACTGCGCCAGCTTCACCACCAACGTGTCGGCTCGGTAACCCTCAATCAACTCTCAACGCTTTATTTAAGAAACCGTGACCTGCATCATGTGAATAAACCCAGACGTGTTAATGACCAACAGCTGCATCACTTATTCATCTGATTTATCTAATTTAATCAAATGTATTGACAGTTGTTGAGCTTAATTTATTTGAATTATGTCTATTTTTTGCCATGTTTCCCCAAAACTCACAGTCACCATTTCCATCAAACATCAATAACTGGTTTTTTTTCAGTTCTGAATTTTGAAAACTATAGTTATATTTGGTATTATTTATAGTATTTCTGATTTTAAGTTAAAAATGAGCCCTGTGATGAATGGACAACCTGTGATGGAAATGAAACAACATATTAATTATTAGTTAAGTTAAAAAAAAGTAAAAGTACCAAATGGATTTGTACCAGATTCAACAAGAGTTTAACAAAAGTACTTAAAATGGAACGGGTTAAAGTGTCTCAAATATAATCGTTATATGCAGTAGTTTGTAGCAAAGTTTACAAAAGGGATTGGGTCCAGTTCTTTCTTTCTTTCTTTCTTTCTTTCTTTCTTTTTCTTTCTTTCTTTCTTTCTTTCTTTCTTTCTTTGTTTTTCTTTCTTTGTTTTTCTTTCTTTCTTTCTTTCTTTCTTTTTCTTTCTTTCTTTTTCTTTGTTTTTCTTTCTTTCTTTTTTTCTCTTTCTTTCTTTCTTTCTTTTTCTTTCTTTCTTTCTTTCTTTCTTTCTTTCTTTTTTTTTTTTCTTTCTTTCTTTTTCTTTCTTTCTTTCTTTCTTCAGATATAGTTTATTATTTCTTCGTTTGATCTTCCTGTAAGTAATTTGGCTCAAAATCTGAGGAGACGAGCCCGTTTGTGACTTCTGTAGAATCTATCAGTAACTTATGATCCATAAAAACCAAAAAGTTCAGTGTCCCAGAATAAAAAAAGACACTAAACAGTGCGTGTCCCGTCCTAACGTGAGCTGTGACCCCCAGGTTCTGGCTGGCCGACTGCCCCCGGACCGCCGAGGCCGTGACCTTTGCTAACCTGCTGTACCGGGAGCTGTCGGCCGTCCCGTACATGGCCAAGTTCGTGGTGTTCGCCAAAATGAACGAGCTCCGAGAAGGACGACTGCGCTGCTACTGCATGACGGACGACAAGATGGACAAGACCCTGGAGCAGCACGAGAACTTCACCGAGGTCGCCCGCAGCCGGGACATCGAGGTCAGAGGGCAGGGGCAGGGGACAGGGTCAGCTCTGGGGTCAGGGTCAGGGCTGGGGTCAGGGCTGGGGTCAGGACAGAGGACAGGCTGGGGTCAGGGCTGGGGTCAGGGCTGGGGTCAGGGGACGGGTTTGGGTCAGGACAGAGGACGGGCTGGGGTCATGGCTGGGGTCAGGATAGAGAACGAGCTGGGGTCAAGGCTGGGGTCAGGGGACAGGCTGGGCTTCATTATCATTAGCTTTAGCACTTGCTAGCGCCCATAGGCTTTGTTGAGTTTCAAATGTAACGGTGACTGAGCAAATCTGTGACCTATGACCTGTGACCTGTGACCTGTGCAGTGACAGTAGAGAGTGTTTGTTGCAGGTGATGGAGGGCATGCCTCTTCATCTGGAGTGTTCAGGAAACCTGATCCCAGTGAGGAAGGCCACTCAACAGCCGCGCTGCTTCAGCTTCCAGGCCTTCAGAGACAACCGGCTTCCTGTGTCTGTCAAGGTCAAGAAACAATAGTTATTACAGTCTACGCTTTTATCAATCAACAAAATCTTCCTCTGTTGTTCTCATCAAACAAATGTCCCATATACATTTAGAAATAACTACTAATAATAAAAGAACAGTTCGGCTAAAAACACTCGACTAAAGATGTCGAGTGAAGCCAGGTCTTTACACTTTATCTGCAGCTATTAAACTTCCTGGAACGTCATGTGACAAGTGTCGACCAATGGGAGCGCTCCTTTTTGGAGCATGTGATTGTCCAAAGTTTTCTGTTCCTGAATAGAGGTTCTTATCTATTACAATCCCTTAGAATAAACAGTAGATGGATCAGAAAGACTGTTTTTTTTCCACAAATTATTGATTTTACAATAAACTATTTTTTTTCCAACTAGAAGAAAAAAAAATATCAGTAAAAAGAGTAAAACGTTTTGTGAGTGTCGACTGTAGCTGTCAACTCCTGAAAATTTAAACTTTAACTAAGATTAGTGCTGATCAAACATCAACTTTATTTGGCTGCTTCCTTCAAATCATTAGTGTTTGTTTCTTTAATCTCATAGACTTTACGCTGGGCGTCCTTCCTGACAAATAAATGATTAGTTAAAGGTTCATTTGGACTTAACCGTACCTAACTTTGTCATGTTTTCTTTTCTAAAGGTAAGAGACAGCAGTAAAGAGCCCGCCGGGTTATTGTCTTTTCTACGTAAGACCACGAAGTACGAGGACAGCCAGCACGTCCTGTGTAACCTCAACATCACCATGCCTCCGTGTATCAAGGTCAGATCTGAGCCGGAGCCTCACGGTGGACTTCAGGTGTTTGGATGATTCAATATTCTGTGTGTCATCTGCAGATTATTGGAAGTGAAGACCGAAGGCGAACCCTGACCCCTCTGGCTTTAAGAGAGAGATACAGCGCCCTGAATGAGCCGGCTCTGGGTAAACACTCACTCTGAGACGTACAGGCTCCTTGTTGTGTTTTTATCCATCGTTTAATCCATCGTTGTCTGCAGCTTCCATGAGTGCGATGGAGAGGACGGAGCTGAAGATGGCAGTGATCGCGGAGCAGCTGGGTCTGAGCTGGGCCGGTCAGTCTGGTTTCATGTTCAGAGTCTGTTTACCTCACGACTAACGGCTTCTGAGGCCGACTGTTGATCAAACACAACAACAACCAGTTATTTATGAATGAATGAATTAAAGCTGAATTATATTACGTGCAAAACTATAATCCAGTGTCAGTTTACAAGAATGTTCAGTAAAATAACTCATATCTTCTCAAAATACCTTGATTTTATAATCTTTCTACTGTTCCACGTTCTATTTTTCTACTCTGATTACAGTTTGAGTCAATTTTGATGTTTTGAAATGATTATTTCCACTTTCTCTTCAGTACATCTTTTGTTCTTTCTGCTGAAGATCACATTAGTTTTTTTGTATATTAACAAACAGTTCATTAACTTTAAACCATTCAGAGATTATTCTTCATTTGCTTTTCTTAAAACACTGTCAAAATGTGACTGCGATGTTAAAACACACGTCATCTGTAAAAATGAGAGGCAGTACATTTATGCAGTACATCTTTTAAATCATTTGTATAGATTAAAATAAGAGCAGTAAGTGTTTGAGTCCAACTAAAATAACTTTAAACCTGTTAAGTCTGAGTACAACAATTTAAAACCTTTCAGTGACCAACAAAGACGCCATAAAACCAAACTAAACGCTTTAAACCTGTCAAACTAAAATCACTCTAGACATGTTCAGACCATTATCTTGAACATAATATTTAATCCTAGTTTAATTGTTTTTAGGTCTTTAAATGAAGTGCAATAACATCAAACGCTGGTCGTGGGAGACTAGAGCCTATCCCAGCAGCTTTAGCGAGGTGCACCCTGGACCAAGCCCGTTAGTCGCAGGGCTAACATTTAGAGACAACCGTTCTCTCATTCATTCACTCAGAGTCATTTAGATTCACAAATTAACCTGAACGTGTCTTTGGACGAGAGGAACCCAGAGGGAACCCACAGTAACACAGGGAGCACTATTCGGCAGACCGGGAATCGAACCCACGACCTTCTATCTGTGAAGCAGGAGTATAGAGTACACTTTATTGTGTCTGAGCTGTAATAAAACACAGAACAGAGGTGGTGCTCGAGGAGAACACAGACATTCTTCAACACAGTTTCCGTTCCTGTGCAGAGTTGGCTCGTGAACTCCAGCTCAGCGTGGACGACATCAACAAGATCCGAGTGGAGAACCCCAACTCGCTGCTGGAACAGAGCTCGGCGCTGCTCAACCTCTGGGCCACGCGTGAAGGCAAGAGGGCCAAGAGTAAGAGCGTTCTGCTGTTTATCCTCAGGACTCCAGACTGCCCTCCGCTAACTCCGTCCTCTCCTCCATCTTGTTTCTGTGGCAGTGGAGAGTCTGTACGCGGCTCTGAAGAGCGTCGACCGGATGGACATCGTGAACATGTTGGAGGGCCAGCCGCCACAGCCCAACCCCAGCAGACAGTCCCGGGACTTCAGCCGACGCAGACACAGCGACAGGGAGCACCTCTCTCCCGGTATGACCAACGGTAAGACCCTCCCTCAAAGCCCCGTGATCTGGCCTTGATCCTGACCCCCTTCCCCAGCCTCTGGTGACCATCTCCTGTTTGAGGACCAGTCTTTGTGGGCAGCACTTTAGACCGGACCGGACCATGGTTTAGTCAGATTAATGTGAACAGTCTAGACCACACACGTCAAACTCAAATGCAGTGTTTTATTTGGCTCTTCAAAACATTTAGGAAGTGGTTTTTTTGGGGGGAGCATTTTCACATTTTCACATTAAACAAAAAAACCAAAAGGCATTAAATTATTCTAAAGATATGAAGAATGCCACTCTACAAATAGACAAAATGACAGGGGTAACCACATTTTTAAGGTAAAAAATGTGGATCAAAATGAAGGTTACAAAGATATTGAGATGAATTTATAAAATGATGTGTGAAAAGGAGACATCGAAGGAGAAAACGATGTGATAAAGACTCTAATAAATATGAATTGTTCAGCCCTTGAATGGATTCTTATTAACTATCTCGGCCCCACACCACTTTGAGGTTGACACCACTGGTCTAGACTTATGGTGCATTCAGGTGCTCCTCGGAAACTTCGGTGTGTTCCCGTGATTTTAGTCAGAAAGTTGGAATATTGTAAACCATAACAAGGAAGACAGAAGTCATAAATGTTGTGTTTAAATGAGTGAATCCAGTCACAGCAGCAGTTATTAGCAGCGCTTCAAGAAAAGGAAGACTATTCAAAACATAAGAAGTGAACATAAACCTCTAAATACAGACGGAAATAAATAAATAGCTCAGTAAATAGTCTAAATAAGTCTATGTGGCTTCTTGCTGCTTTATTCTCTCTGGAGTGCAGTAAAGTGCTGGACAAAGCTAATATTTAAAACCAGTGTTTGCTGCAGGTTTATGTGATAATCTCGGCTCTTTTTTTTAATAAACATATCCTGGTGCATGATAGGAGAGATTTAATGTAATTTTTGGAAATGCAGATCAGTAATTGTAGGAAAAAACTGCTTATTGAAGTCTGACAGTTTGAGATCCACATTGATGCTGTGGTAAGGTACAAATATAATCAGAAATGGGCAAAAAAAAGTATTAGGAGTTATAAAGATATACACTTCCTCAGAGTTTAGCATAAATAAAAAAAAATCGATTCATTTGCAAACATTAAAAGCCCCATGTTCTCCCGGAGCTGGGTGTAAAGTGCTGCCCTGTTGTGTTTAAAGGCTGCCGTAAACTTCAGACTTTATCAGGATTTGTCTCAGAAGGGCTCAGGACACTCCTACTGAACTTCCTCCTGTGTGTTTACTTCGAGGGAAAGAACTACTCCGGACTGAACCGTGTTAGACCTGTTTGAGTCTGCCGTACTAACATCATCTTCTCTGGTCCGTCTGGTCCTCTCCTGAACCTGAAGGAGCCCTGTAGTGTCCTGTAGTGTTCTGTAGTGTCCCGTAGTGTCCCGTAGTGTCCTTTAGTGTCCCGTAGTGTCCCGTAGTGTCCCGTAGTGTCCCGTAGTGTCCTGTAGTGTCTCGTAGTGTCTTGTAGTGTCCCGTAGTGTCCCGTAGTGTCCCGTAGTGTTCTGTAGTGTCCCGTAGAGTCCCGTAGAGTCCCGTAGTGTTCTGTAGTGTCCCGTAGTGTCCCGTAGAGTCCCGTAGTGTTCTGTAGTGTCCCGTAGTGTCCTGTAGTGTCCCGTAGTGTCCTGTAGTGTCCTGTAGTGTCCCGTAGTGTTCTGTAGTGTCCTGTAGTGTCCTGTAGTGTCTCGTAGTGTCCCGTAGTGTCCTTTAGTGTCCCGTAGTGTCCCGTAGTGTCCCGTAGAGTCCCGTAGTGTTCTGTAGTGTTCTGTAGTGTCCTGTAGCGTCCCGTAGTGTTCCGTAGTGTTCTGTAGTGTTCCGTAGTGTCCCGTAGTGTCCCGTAGGTCGTAGTTCCGTAGTGTCCCGTAGTGTCCCGTAGTGTCCCGTAGTGTCCCGTAGTGTCCCGTAGTGTCCCGTAGTGTCCCGTAGTGTCCCGTAGTGTCCCGTAGTGTCCCGTAGTGTCCCGTAGTGTCCCGTAGTGTCCCGTAGTGTCCCGTAGTGTCCTTTAGTGTCCCGTAGTGTCTCGTAGTGTCCCGTAGTGTTCTGTAGTTCCATCAGTGTGGCCCACGTCCAAAAGGTGGCGCTAAAACACTGCAGTTTGTGAAAAGTAAAATATAAACAGCTGCAGAGAGTACGAGGCTTCAGCT
Organism: Rhyacichthys aspro; assembly: GCA_036850595.1. Taxonomy (NCBI): domain Eukaryota; kingdom Metazoa; phylum Chordata; class Actinopteri; order Gobiiformes; family Rhyacichthyidae; genus Rhyacichthys; species Rhyacichthys aspro. Next base: position 1,862,826 of record CM072156.1, on the reverse strand, counting down.
TTGTGGACTCCGCTTACAGCACCAGCCACACAGTGTTTACAGTACCGTATACAAGGTGTGTATATAAAAGGTAAAGTATGTAAACTGTAAAGTATGTTTATTTTTATTAGTTTATTAGAAGATAAATTAAATCAATATCTGGTCTGAGTTTGTCTCAAAACAGCAACAGTTCCAACAGTTCCAAAACCAGACCAGACTGGACTAAACCAGACCATGTAATCCCAGACAAAACCAGACCAGACTGGACTAAACCAGACCATGTAATCCCAGACAAAACCAGACCAAACTGGACTAAACCAGACCATGTAATCCCAGACAAAACCAGACTAGACTGGACTAAACCAGACCATGTAATCCCAGACAAAACCAGACCAGACTGGACTAAACCAGACCATGTAATCCAGACAAAACCAGACTAGACTGGACTAAACCAGACCATGTAATCCCAGACAGTTGCTGTTTTGAGATAGAGACAGACCAAATATTCATTTAGATATTTATCTTCTAATAAACTAATAAAAATCACCAGAATTTACACCTTACGTTACATTTTAAATCCACACCTGCAGTAATCTTTTGCAGAGTTCTGTACCAGTATCGTTATCATTTATCATCCGCTGTTACAGACCTTAGTAAATCAGGCCCTATATGCACTGCATTAACTTCTGACTGTTCGTTCGGTTAAACAAACCAGATCCAGGATCAGTCACGATCAATCTAAACGCAGACACCATGAACTAAAATGGACACTTCAGGGCCCTGTCGATGCCGGGACAGGACCAGAGGGACGGACACCGGTCCACGTGGAAATAATAGTGTTGTCATTTACTGAAAACAGAGCCCAGTGAGGAGGCCTCCTTCACTCTTTTCCTCATGGCTCCTTCACAAATGCATCCTCTACATCCAGTTGTCTCTATTTTCACCGCTGTCATGTGACCAGTGTAACCAGTGGAAATAGGAGCAGCGATGTAACGATGCATACATTTACCTTCATGAGGGAGAAAAGGGTGAAAAGGCGAGACGTTCAGATCACAGCTGCAGTGAATCTGAAAACAGTCTTTGTGTTTGTCTGGATCTAGTCTCCTAAAGGCGTCTGGGGCAAACTCTGGGTTTAAATAGACTTAACAGCAGCTTAAATGTACAACTGTGTTTGAGTTTGTCTTCTGTGCCTTTCCTCAGAACTAAAAAAGGTGAAGATATCAGTGTAAGACCCAGAGATGGAACAGAACAATAAATAAATATGACATTGATTCAAATCTGAAATACATTTAGCAGAGGTTTAGCTGTTTTTTTAATATCTTTTTTTTTAAATAAATCCTAGTCACTACAGACACTGTGCTGTGAAATTCAGATGGAGGGCAGATAATGATTTTACTGAAGAAGCCAATAGTAAATGTCAATAAGTAGCTGTTTTGTGCATTTTACTGCTGCTCAAAATGATCAAACTGAAAAACCAACAAAGGTTTGTATCAGGTTCAAAGTTAAAAGCTGAAAAAAGTAGAAGATTGTCAGAAAAGCACTGAATAAAATGCCTTATTTTCACTGTGTTTGAGAGAAGCAGAGTTGGATAATGCTCATGTACTGGTCACTTTGTCAAAGGTAACTCATCTTTTGTGGATATTTACTGGAACATGTAGCATTAGCTTGTAGTTGCGTTGTTGTTAGCGCATTATGCCCATATGTTACGCACTAGAGCTTTAAAAAGACATTGAGAGATAATCACTAAAGAATAATGCAAAAACAAAAAACAATCGTCAATCTCCTTAAACCGAGGCTGTGGACACGAACGCTAACAAAAAAAGTGGTGTGTCTCCAAACTTTTAGGCTTTTATTTTGACGTCCACTGACACAGAAGCAGCTAAATCCTTCAGTTTAGGAGAAAAAACCTTCATCATCATCAGGGATCTCGTTCTACAAATCTAAGCTCGGCGTGTCTATGCTCCCACAGCTCTATGACCTCTGACCCCTAACGCTGTAGTTTTTGTGTAATCCTGATTCCAGACGAAAAGAGAAATCTAAGAAATGTGGGAACATACGGGATGTTTACTCTCTGTCCTCCATCTGAGTTTCTAAAGATGAACAGAGTTAGCGTCAATACAATGTGTTCTGCGTTAGCCTCACGGGAATTAGCGACCAACAGCTAACCTCACAACAGTCTCTCTCAGATTTGTAAGAGTGGTCTGAAACATTTCGCAGCAGTGTTTTTGTTGTGTCGCGGCGGTGCCTGTGGTGCATGGGGCAGTGGTGTTAAAGCTAACCCGATGCACTGAGCCCTGTTGTCGTTCCCTGTGACTCTGTCCCTCTCTCTGTTGTTTCTCTGGACATGTCATCTGCAGCCTGTAGCCGCCCTCCTCTTCCTCCTCACTCCTCTCCGAACTCAGACCTCATGCCGACCTCATGTTGACCTCTGACCCACATCTTTTTTAATCTGTTTTCTTTGCGGATAGTTGTGCATTGACTTTATGTTGTTAGACTGGAGAAAGGCCCGGTTTGTTGACGGTGGTTCAGCACCCACTGGGAGGGGGAGGTGTCACTCTGTCCACTCTTTCCTCTCACTCCTGTCTCTGATCTGTCCCTCCTGACCCCTGACCTTGTGCCCTTGAGCCCGTGCATGTGCATGACCCTTCCACGGCTCATGTCCCTGTGTTGTGCATGAAAACACTGGGGCCTCACTCACTGCGTGGCTGAGGCATGTGCACGTCTGCATGTGTTTTTCCTCTGGGTTATGACTTCAAATCCACAATAATTTCATGATTTATCTTTAAATGTGGTGTTTATTAAGTTTACCGTCGTTGATAAGGTTTATACATCTGTAGACGTTGAGCTATCATCTATAACATTATACAGCTGTAAAAAGGCAAGGTGCAGAAACTACATATTTTTCTTTATTTAAGTTAAAGGTTATAACTAATATAAAATCTTTAAAGCTCCACTTCCTGGTTTTCTTTTCTTGTCCCTGTCTCAGACTCTCCTCTAAAATCAGCCTAGAGACCTCTCCTGCTTCTCTTTTGTTAAAAAATAAAACCAGACCAGTTTTTCCTCCAAAATACTAATCCATTTGACCAAACTGAAGTTTAGAGTTTAGCGTTAGCTTAGCTGTGACTTCAGCGTCAGGACGACAATTATCTCCTCCTCGTTAAACATTAAAGCCAATAGTTTTTCCCGTTTCACATTGTCTTCCTTTTCTTTGTTTTTCTTTTTGTGCTGTTTCTCTGTAAAAACACATATCCAGCGCTGACTATACACTTTATTGTTAACCGTTACTTCCTTATTGACATCAGTGTCGACCAATGGGAGCGCTCCTTTTTTCCTGAAGCGAGTTGTGATATGCTACAGGTGAATTAATGCTAATTGTGATAACCTTTGACCCTAAAATGTAGGTTCTGTTTCCTACAAAAACCTAGACAAACTCATTTACTCACAACAGAATTTGAAAACTGTTGGATTTGTGATGATTACAGACACTGGTTTATCTGAAATGGAGCATAATTAAAAACAGACAAAATATCACAATACTGCCTTTGTCCGACATCAGACTGAATAATCTATGCATTATTATTATTATTATTATTATTATTATTATTATTATTATTATTACTATTATTATTATTATTATTATTATTATTATTATTATTATTATTATTAGTGTAGTTATGATTAATACAAACTCAGACATTTGGATTCATAGCCCAGCCTCTTCCTCAGTGATTTTCTTTGACTAAAAAAGGCCTCAGACCTTTTTTATCGTTATATTTAAATGTTGTGGGTTTTGTTCTGATTCAGTGTAAACTGTGGTGAGAACTTGGTGTTTGAAATGTATTTGTGTGTTTCACAAAACTCAAATTAAAGATGGTTCTCTGTTTGTGTAAAATACTCATGTGTGACTCTGAGTTGATCCATAGACTGAACGGTCTATGCTCAGCTTCGTGTTGTGTTCATTTACATGTGTTCACTGTCGACCCGGGATCAAAGGTCACTGTTTATTTGAATGTGTTTCATTTCTACACATTTAAATCTACGAGGGTCCCATCACTTTCCTCATGTTTCCTCTGGTGGATCCTGTGTTTGTGTGGAGTTATTATTCATTCAAGAGTCTGCAGAGGCTCAAAGTGAAAGCAGAAAGTAGGACAGAGGCTCGTGAGCCGCTCGGCGTCACAAATATATCCTGCAGCGTCAGCAGTTCTCCTGCAGCTCTGAGAACCGGGGTCACGTTACAACCCTCAGCCCTGCAGAGTGGCTGCAGTACACTGAAGTACACACAGTACACACAGTACACACAGTACACATACACATACAGTACACACACAGTACACTGAAGTACACACAGTACACTTACAGTACACACACAGTACAGTACACACAGGACCCTTGTCTCTTGTGGCTTTATTAACTCTTTTCCTGCTCTGTTCTCATCAAAGAGAATCTGAGGCTCGTTCAAAAAAGAAAAGTTCTGAATGAAGCCCACTTCAACGTAATACAACCATGACTCTTTGTGAAGTGTGTGTTTTATCTTTATCAGTGGGAAACTTGTGTAGTCCATAATAACTGTTCTGTCTCTGAACCGAGGCTCAAACAGAGTCTGCTTCAGTGGATTCAAAAAGAAACGTGTGTTCCTCTGAACCGAGCCCTAGTGTCTCAGAAACATTTAAACTGTCTTATTTTCCCTCTTTTCTGTAAATTGTCATTTCCCTCTTGTCTGTTGTCTTTAAAAGGGTTCCATGAATGAAAATAAAGTGTGTAGTTGTTTCTGGTTCTGAAGTGGTCTGTAGGAGTGACCTGAGTCCACGTCTAATACTGTATTAATGCATTTGTACTGAGTCTGGATGAGTCTGAGGCAGCAGCAGAGCCACGAGTGAATGCCTGGTGCATGCTTCGGCCTGAACATTAACTGCCTGTTTCTCAGAGGGATGAGTGCATGCGTCCTGGAGAGTGTGTGTGAGGGGTGTGTGCTCGGAGCATGTCGGAGGATGACTCTGATGAAGGCCTTGGGTCGGGCTGGTGGCAGAAGCAGAGCAGCATGTCCCTCGGCTCCAAAAGTGTCCATGTGTCGCTGCCGCTGCTCCATCAGCTGATCCAACCGAACCCCGCCCACAGCTGCCCTGAGCTCTATGCATCCTCGCTCCCTTTGCCCCGTCCCGTCCCATTTGTCCCTCTTGCCTCCCTGCCCCCCCGGACGCCCGGCTCCCGGGCAGGGGCGCGTCCCCCCCCAGGGATGAGGTGCTGCGGGGTGGCGGTAGGGAGCGAGGCGGGGGGCCGGGTGTCAGTGTGCCTCTCTGTGTCTCGCTCTAGGTTACGGTCTGGCCCAGGACGAGCTCCTGTCCCCCGCGTCCATGCAGTACAGCCTGCCCTCGCCGCTGGGGGCCGAGCCCTACTGGCAGGAGGTGTCCAGCATGGACTGCGCGCCCATCGCCACCACAGAAGAGGACACGCTCATGGAGATGTCGGACGTGCAGGTGTGGCCCTCGGGGAACAGCCCCTCGCTGGTGCCCGTGGAGGACTCGTCTCTGGAGTGCAGTAACGCGGACGACTCGGAGGGTCTCCTGGGCCTGCCCTACGGGAGTCTGGGCCGGCCCGCCAGCCGGGCCAGCGGCGGGGGCGGGGGGCTGAGCTCCATCGAGCTCCCGGAGGACGACTCAGAGATGGGCGCCGACTCGCTCAGCACGGCCACTCCCGCCTCGCTGGGGGGCACCATCGCCGGCATGAGTCTAAACTCCATGGGTCAGGGGTCAGAGGCCGGCTCGGAGGGGTCGGCCCTCGCCGGTCCGACCGGAGACGGAGCGGGAGGAGGAGGGCCGGGCTCAGACGAAGGATCTCTCGTTACAGGACAGCAGCGGGTTTACGCCCGGCTCAGTGAGTCTCCAGGTCTGAGCTGTGTGGCTGATCGCAACGGAGACAGGTGAGTCCCTCTCGCACCTGACACCGGTGGACTCAGAGGACACTGTCCTGTCCACTGTCCACATCCAAAACATCATGGGGATCAGTCCAGTAAGACTTGAGCATCTGTGGATAGTTAGCCACGTCCCCAAAGCAGGACACATCTCAGTGGGACAATAGGCCCCTCTGGAGCTTGTCCCGTACAGACTCAATATAAACAGTGTCCACAGTAAACCATGGTCCACACCAGTTTCATTTAGAACATGGTCAGGTGTCCTCTGTCAGACCCAGTGTGACTCTGTCCTGTGCTTCCAGGTGCAGTAACGGTGGAAATGGGGGCAGCGGGGGCAGCGGGGGCTCGTTCCTGTCCTACCTCCAGGAGCAGACGGGACAGCCCTGGGTCCCCGTCACCGACCCGTCTCAGGCCTGGACGGGCTCTCAGACGAAAGCGCGGCAGGCCATGGACGGGATGATGTCCTCGGTGCGTAACGCTGTGGACGGAGACCACGTTTCCCAGGAGGCTCTGCTGCAGCCCGTGAGGGACATGGGCCACTCGGAGATCCTCCAGGGGCACTTCAGAGGGACGCAGCCGTTCGAGAAGGGGCTGGGCTTCCCTCACAGGGTCCCGGAGCTGAGGGCCTGGGACGACGTACGCCTCAAGGGCCAGGTACGTTCCTCAGGTCAGAGCTGGGCCTGACTCTGGACCAAACCTGGACCAGAATCAGACCCAACTTCTTAATCTGCTTAAGTCTGGTCTGCAGTCACCTCTTCTGTAATAAATCTGTCACAATACACTGTTGTCTCTCAGATATTACATCCACATTACATCCAAAAAATACTTTACCAATGCCAATGTTACCCTTTTTGTTAAAAAAAAGCTGAGCTGCTTCTAAAACTATGGATGGAAACTAGCATTGTGCTAAATCCAGCATATTTAGTTTTCATTGTACATTCATTAATAAACATTGTCCTAAACAAATAAATGAATAAACAAAATCAAATTAAAACTACTAAAATATTACTAAAACAAAACAATTTGACCAAAACAATGAAAAACACGCGGCGCTAAATGTTCAGAGATTTAAGCTCATTCAGGAAATAAAACAACTTCCAAAACTATTTATTCAAAATAAACTGTTTTGCTTTTTTTGTTCCATTGCTGTGTATTCTTTATGGAGTAAGATATTTCAACAGTGCCTTATAATAATACTGCTGTAATGTTTCTGCTCATAAAACTCACACGACAATAACAAACGGATTCAAAAGGAAAAAACTCCAGAGAAAAAGTATAAAATAAATGTCAAAATGATTCTGTCTGTCTCTGCATCAGACGGAACAACTAAACAATATATTCAAAGTCAAAGTCTTTCTTCGTGTTGTAATTCTAAGGCTTTATTTCCAACTTTTACAAGAAAACCCAAATCAGATGAGCTTCAGAAACAGACGCAGAGTCACACAAACCCAAACACACCCACAGTGGAGCCTAAGATGGGCACAAACAGCATGTGGGGCCAAATATAGCCACATTCTGCCTGTAACCTGAGCCAGAGCCGTCTCATTGCCACATGTGAACTTGTGTAGTACGACAGTCACACGTTACACTGTAAAGGACGAACTGAGAGTGGGGCAAACTGAGAGTGGGAGTGGGTTAGGGTCTGGGCAGCTATTGTTGTGTCGACTTTTCCCGCTTCGGACGTATTATCTGTGGATTTTTGAAGGATTCTGTCACCGATCTGCACTCTATCCTTTTGTATCTTCGCGTGAGAGAGAGTTGTAGCATTGTTTATTGAGAAAAGACACCTTGAGGAGTTTTCTGAAGCAGAGACACAAGCTGGTGGTATTTAAAGAGCACGGGTCACGTGGTCAGAGAGTGAGAAGGGGGTGTGAACAGAACAGAAGTCGCTCGGGCAGGATTTGATGTCACCGAGGGGCTACTGCTGACCGGACGCTGGCGAAGAACGGGGGTAAAGAGCAGTGTCGTCGGCGAATGATATGAAGTGATCTGAAGAGAGGTCGTCCCAGCCGTGAGTCCGTCCGCGAGAGTCCCCCCGAGCCGTCCTAGAACAACCCCCCGAAAGGCCGTCGGCGGCGCCATGTGGGCCCTGGTGACCGAGCTGCTGTTCAGCTTCGTGCTGCTGGCCTTCCTGGTGATCAGCTGTCAGAACGTGCTGCTCATCGCCAGCGGCTCGGTGCGCTCCGTCCTCACGTACGTCCACAACCAGCTGGACCACGAGCTCGGGGAGGGCGAGGGAGTGGCCGACGAGGAGGAGAACGTCACTACCAGAGTGGTCCGCCGCAGAGTCATACTGAAGGTACCCCCGGTGTTCGAACAGAGAGGGGTCAGGGGTCACACAGGGCTTGGAATACTTGAGGATGATTAATGCAGGGTTTTCAAGGTTGTAAAAGTCGGTGAATTGTGGATAAAGTGCTTAAAAGTGTTTAAAAAATTCTGATTTTGATTGTGTTTAGCTTTACTTTTTTAGTTTTTGTGTCGATGATTCCTGGTTTAAAGAGGAAAAGTACAAATTATGGCTCAACAGAAACACTTCATGTGGAGAATAAAGTGGTATTCCTCGTTGTGTTTGAGACGTTCAAAGCTCAAACAAAATCTGACTGTAGCTTATTTTAGAGCCTTCTGTAAAAGAAACTTAAAGGGACACTTCATCCAATAAATTAACATCTTTTTGATCAAACAAGTTTCAATTTTGGGTGGACTATCCCTTGTTTTTGCTCCAAAGTATTCAACAATTTAAGTCTTTTTTAATGGATTTAAATGAGAAAAACTACATACGGTATATATATGTCAACATGTAACTTTTACTGCAGTAAGGTGCTTGAAAGTGCTTGAAAAGTGCTGGAATTTAATTGCTCACTGGTCTCTGTGGCCTGTGGTTTTCAAAAGTTACACGCCACAATTTAGGTGTTGATTTTTTTAAAGTGATTTTTTTATTAAACCTATGGACTATACTTAAATATAAAAAAGACATTTTATTTAACCTTTCTTTAATTAGGTAAGGTAATGTTCTTATTCACAATAACTAACTGTCAAATGCAAACTTCTTCTCTTGTAGTTTTAAGCTTATGCAGCACAGAAATAAATAAAAAATAAAAAATAAAAGCTTCTTATTAAGCTACCTTTTTGCATCATGTGGTCTAATATATTTTAATCCATGTGCTGGCATCTGATTTGAGCATTCAATTTATTTATTTATATATAATTATTATTTATATTTTTTATTTTTTTAGCTTGTTATTCTGATTATGCAGTTGTTATATTTTGAATAGTCTCTAGCTTTAATGTTTTAAAGGTTTTAAATGTTTACAGCATCAGTCTGTCATTCTCTGATTATTAAACTTAAACAAAACAGATAGATAAATAAATAAGTAAAAAAATAAGTCCATTTCTCCATCTCCTTCTTCCATTTTAACTGATGTCATAAAAACTACAGAGTTGTGTTTGATAAAAGCCACAGAAGATTGTATAGTTTAAAGTAGTTTTGTTGCTGATCCTCTAAAATGAATCTCTTTAGCTTTATGTTTCCCATGATGCTGTACTGGTTTATGCTAATTAACCATGTGCTTTTTGGTTGAATTTGAATTTATTAAAGCAGTGGTTCTCAAACTCTTCACATCAAGGACAATCCCTGAAAATATTTGTCTTTCCAAGAGCTACCTTCACACAGATCTAAAACACAAACCTATCTACCTACAGTATATGAACGTTATGAATGAATTAATTTAGTTTGCTCACATTCTCTCAGCTTTTCAAGAGTCCAAACATTTAGTAGAATATAGTAAAGTGTATTAAAGAAAAGCTGTAGCAGAAATCAATATTCAAGTTCTTTTCGAGGTCGTCCAAAAACACAAAACATAAAAACATTACAGATAACGAGTTAAAAGAATTCCTCAGATTTAGTTTCATTTGCAGCAAAAGCACATTCTGTTCTTGGTGAAAGACACAGGGTTGGGTCCATAAATATATTATTACACAAAATTAATAATTACTGTTTAATGTAAAGCAATGTTGTCAAACTCAAAGAGGTGAGAACGTTAATATCCTTTCAGGGCCCAAGATGGTGACATTTGGAAGCTTTTATTGCATTTTGAAAGTGAGATTTCATCTTCATTTGAGTTTTACAAAAGTTATCTTTAACATTAATTTTGTCCTTTTATGGAAACTGGTTTTAGATGGATTTTAACAGATTTTGGTTGAATTTGAACAGGTTTTAGTCAGATTTAAACAGGTTTTAGATGGATTTAAACAGATTTTAGTTGGATTTGAAGACGTTTTAGATGGATTTAAACAGGTTTTAGATGGATTTAAACAGGTTTTAGATGGATTTCAACAGATTTTGGTTGAATTTGAACAGGTTTTAGTCAGATTTAAACAGGTTTTAGATGGATTTAAACAGGTTTGAGATGGATTTCAACAGATTTTAGTTGGATTTCAACAGATTTTAGTTGGATTTGAACAGGTTTTAGTTTGATTTGAACAGGTTTTAGATGGATTTAAACAGGTTTTAGATGGATTTCAACAGATTTTAGTTGGATTTGAACAGGTTTTAGTTAGATTTAAACAGGTACAGGTTTTAGATGGATTTAAACAGGTTTTAGATGGATTTCAACAGATTTTGGTTGAATTTGAAGAGGTTTCAGTCAGATTTAAACAGGTTTTAGATGGATTTAGACAGGTTTTAGTTGGATTTGAACAGTTAGTTGGATATAAAACAATATGAGCCTGAAACAACGACTGCTCACTGTCACATGACTCTTAATCAGCCATGTTTGTAGTTTTCTGGGCCGTTCTTTAAAAACATGGTCGTCATTGGAAATAAACTGTTTTCTCGGTTTTATTTGAAAGTTATTTGTCTGTTCTCGAAGCCAGAACACATTGTGAACATAACGTACACGTTTTATAAATAGATTTAGCAGGTTTTAACAGGGATTGAACTAATATGAGCCACAATGACTCAATTAAGACGTGAACAGCTGTGTTTAGGGGCTTCCACAAACAAACCCTGACCTTCTGTTCTTCTGCTGTCACCAAGTTTAATTTAATTAACACCAACAACGGATTCAGAGTCTCTGAAACCTGTTTGAACCTGAAGCTACTCCACTGTTTTTAGGTTTTTAATAAACTAAAAAGTCTTATTGTGACTCTTTATAAGCTAAGATTTTAATTTGATCTATCTCATGGCCTGTATTACTTTATATAGAGGACAGTCTTTTATAGATGCTTTATAGATGCTTTATAGATGCTTTATACATGCTTTATACATGCTTTATACATGCTTTATACATGCTTTATACATGCTTTATACATGATTTATAGATGCTTTATACATGCTTTATACATGCTTTATAGATGGTTTATAAAGAGCTGAGCAATGCAACAAATACAATATTCATTCAATCAATTTTATTTTTATTCATGTCATTATTTATATATTTCAGAGTTACATTAGAGTCTTTTCACATTTTTAGACCTGGTTTAGTCCTGGTTTAGACCTGGTTTAGTCCTGGTTTAGTCCTGGTTTAGTCCTGGTTTAGTCCTGGTTTAGTCCTGGTTTAGTCCTGGTTTAGTCCTGGTTTAGTCTTAGTTTAGACCTGGTTTAGTCCTGGTTTAGTCTTAGTTTAGACCTGGTTTAGACCTGGTTTAGTCCTTGTTTAGTCCTGGTTTAGTCCTGGTTTAGACCTGGTTTAGTCCTGGTTTAGACCTGGTTTAGACCTGGTTTAGTCCTGGTTTAGACCTGGTTTAGTCTTAGTTTAGGCCTGGTTTAGTCTTAGTTTAGACCTGGTTTAGTCCTGGTTTAGTCCTGGTTTAGTCCTGGTTTAGACCTGGTTTAGTCCTGGTTTAGACCTGGTTTAGACCTGGTCTAGTCCTGGTTTAGACCTGGTTTAGTCATTGTTTAGTCCTGGTTTAGTCTTGGTTTAGACCTGGTTTAGACCTGGTTTAGTCCTGGTTTAGACCTGGTTTAGACCTGGTTTAGTCCTTGTTTAGTCCTGGTTTAGTCCTGGTTTAGACCTGGTTTAGTCCTGGTTTAGTCCTGGTTTAGTCCTGGTTTAGTCCTGGTTTAGACCTGGTTTAGTCCTGGTTTAGTCCTGGTTTAGACCTGGTTTAGACCTGGTTTAGTCCTGGTTTAGACCTGGTTTAGTCTTAGTTTAGGCCTGGTTTAGTCTTAGTTTAGACCTGGTTTAGTCCTTGTTTAGTCCTGGTTTAGTCCTGGTTTAGACCTGGTTTAGTCCTGGTTTAGACCTGGTTTAGACCTGGTTTAGTCCTGGTTTAGACCTGGTTTAGTCTTAGTTTAGGCCTGGTTTAGTCTTAGTTTAGACCTGGTTTAGACCTGGTTTAGTCCTGGTTTAGACCTGGTTTAGACCTGGTTTAGTCCTTGTTTAGTCCTGGTTTAGTCCTGGTTTAGACCTGGTTTAGTCCTTGTTTAGTCCTTGTTTAGTCCTGGTTTAGTCCTGGTTTAGTCCTGGTTTAGACCTGGTTTAGTCCTGGTTTAGTCCTGGTTTAGTCCTGGTTTAGACCTGGTTTAGTCCTAGTTTAGTCCTGGTTTAGTCCTGGTGTAGTCCTGGATTAGTCCTGGTTTAGATCTGGTTTAGTCTTAGTTTAGACCTGGTTTAGTTCTTGTTTAGTCCTGGTTTAGTCTTAGTCACTAATAGTCTGTATCCACTCACTGACAGCACACACAGACATTCACCTGTTTTTTGTGTCCATTGATATTAAATGTTGTGTTTCTATTTGTGGTTCTGTTAAATCTCATGTGTGTGTTTTTCAGGGCGATGACGCTGAGAATCTTCCTGGAGAACAAGTGAGTGAAGAGCACTTCACCGACGAACACGGAAACATCGTCACAAAAAAGGTCAGACATCACAAACTCTAAACGTCATCTCTCTTTCTTTAATCACATCATTCCATAAATCATTGATATTGATTATGATTCATGAGTGAAGTCATTTGAAGAAACTGAATCCAGTGTTGGCCGTGACGAGTTCCAAAGTTTCTATTTTTATTGGTTTTTGCAGCAGTTTCTTACGAATACTGCAGTTTTATTATCTGCTTCTGCTGCATTCACTGTGGATTCATTTATTAAAGTAGATGAAGTTATTAAGCCTTAAAGAGAGGGTTTAAGCTGGGTTTACGTCAAAATTCAAGGATTTTTATTTAGGACCATGTGTGTAATGAGAAAAAAGTACATATTTTGGTCATGAAAGAACTTTGGGAGGCCCTTGATGACTTTTGTGTCAGCTTTATTTATTTTATTTAGAACCAAAACTGAAAACAATCCATTTAGTTCGAACCATCAGTAAAAAGTCGACCGAGCTGCTTTTTAAACTGCACCAAACACAACAAAGATGCCTTTTTTAAGAAATACACTGATGCTGCTGTTAGCGCAAATGCTAATAAGCCATGTTAGCATTACATTTGACTTTCTCAGTGCTTTACGTTCTCATTATTTTAGTTGACAATACTATTTTGTTTTGGTTTCGTCGCCAGTTTCGTCTGTGGTTCACTTTAGGTTCAAACTGTCCCAGAGTTCAGTTGGAAGTGCATCTGTTTTGAAGAAGCATATTTGGTGACACTGAGGTTCTTCTGAAGCGTTCACGTTTATTCAAGAGAACAAATCTAACAAATAAACCACCAAAGTTTGTTTGAACAGCACCAAACACGACAAGAGTGAACACACCTTTGAGTTGGCTGTTGTTTAATTGTCATTCTCCTAAATCCAAATACACATAAAATGTAATTCTATGCATACCTTAATGACAAAATAGTGTAAATTTAAGCGTATTTCTTCAACACCCACCTTCCTAGTGTCCAGACCCAGCCAGGTGTCCTCTCAGGTGAAGGTTAAATCCACTGAACCACAGATAAAAGACCAGAACATGGGTCAAGTTTCCCAAAGAGTGAGTTAGTAATGAACAGGTGAAGTGACTGGAGAAACATGAGAACACAGTAATGTTGGGAGGCCGCCCGAGGACAGACCGAGGACATTCCCGTCCACAAGGAACATAGAGAAGAGTCTCAAGAACCAGAACGAGCTCTGAGTCTGGTCGAGGCGAAGGTAGTAATAGAAAAAACAAAGGTTGTGTATTCTACTGTTTTCATGTTATTACATTTAATACAGCTGTGGGTCAAACCAGTAAAATAAACTAATATAAATACGTCCAATTATTGTTAAAAGTCTTGATTTTTTTTACTTTTGTTTTTAGTTTTTCAGTGTAATCTCCTAAAGTTTATTGTAACAGGAATCATCTGAAAAAATGAGACCTTAAGACGTGATCTAGTCTTTATAATGAAGGATTTTAATAGATGAGAATGATCAGTCCACAGCAGGATTTTGTCCAATCACAGCTCACTTCAGGTAAAAAGGAGCGCTCCCATTGGTCGACACTGATGTCAACAACGAAGGAACAAGGAAATAAACCAAGGAAATGGGTTATTCTGTTGGAAATACGTCTTATTTTACAGAGAAACAGCTCAAAAAAGAGAAAAAAAGAGAAACAGCAGCAAATGAAACATGGACAAATAAATAAAAGTTTCAGATCAGTTCTAAACTTTGATTTAATGTAACGTATTAGTATTTTGTGGTGAAAAATTGGTCCAGTTTGACCTTTTTTTTTTTTTAAATAAAAGAAGCAGTAAAGGTTACTGCTGCTAGGCCACATTACACAGCTCTTAGTTTGTCCATCACTGGTTTAATATAAAGTAAAGAACAAAGGGGCAATAAATGATCCACAGTGAAATATATTAATTATACTATATTTAAAATCAGTGTATTAGGGCTACACAGTGTATTTCAATATTAGTACAATATTAACTTGTCACTGTCAAATTCAAATGACGGACCATCAGCTTTATTTTCTTTTGTTGTGATTATTTTATCACTCTCTCGTCCCGTGTGTGTGTCCCGTGTGTGTTCAGACCGTGAGGAAGGTGGTCCGGCGGGGCAAGGGTGAGGAGGGGGTTCAGGACATGACACTGGAGGGTTCCCTGCCGGACGGTCCCGAGCTGGAGCTAGACACCGAGCAGTACATGAGCTACGCCATCCTGGGCCGGGACAGCAGCAAGGTGGGCTTCTGATGTGCAGCCCCCCTCTCCCCCCCTCAGGCCCCCTTTAGATAGGACCCCGACGGACTGGACCCGAGGCTCTAGAGACGATCAGAGGAAGGGTCTGTGTTTGAGAGAATGAAGTGGTGTCAAACTCAAAGTCCAGAGGAAAACATGTTCCAAAAACACCACTGGCTTATTTATACTTAGTTATATTAGTGCTTTTGGGATCATTTTGACTGGAATATCACATCTAATCTAAATAATAGGAATAAATTATACAGAAAAACCCAAAAATCAGTAGAGGACTAACATCAAGCCACAACAATTGAGCATTTTTTAATTTTAAAGCATTAAAAACTCCACGAGCAACTTTAAATGCACTGTTTAATTCTTGTTTTAATTCACAAAAAACAGAATCAAGTAAACTGCATAAAAGTATCTGTTATATTCTATTATTACTATTATATTATTTTGCTCTGTGAGTGTTGTACTGTTTTATTCTCCGACCGCCGCTTTGTTATTTAACTATTTTTGTTGAATAAACCAAAACTAATTAAAAGTTTGCTTTGTCCCAAACAAGTCTGAGGGCAACAAAGAAGAAGCAGAAGTCAAGACTCAATCTATAAAATGTACTGTGTATAGTTTTATTCTCCAACCGTCGCTCTGCTCTTTCACTTCTTTTGTATTAGTGAATAAAACAAAGTTAGGGCACATTCACACTAATTTTAGTGACTAAATCTATTGTAGATATAGTCGACTAAAACGAATAAGGATTAGACTAAATTAGGACTAAAACTAAATTAAATGAAAGTTTTTAACGTCTGGTGACGTCCAAACATGAGTTAGTTTCATTGCTTTAAAAATATCATTTTTTAGAGGTTTTTCATCTGTTTTTTAAATGTCTATATTCCAGTTCTGATGTGGTTCATTTAATATTAATATGCCGTTATCAATTGGATCAAGTCTTATTAAACCTGCCACAGTTTGGAGATGACCCTGGACTTTGAGTTTGACAAATGAAAGTTAGATTATTGCAGATGTTGAAGGACTGAGTGAGAAGTGTGTTTGGTGACATTCATTCAGTAAATATCACTGCCTCGTGTTCATTTCCTGCACGTTTCAGAAACTACAGTCCACTCTGTTGCTGCTTTAGTGTAGACTTCACTTTTGACTGAAACACTGTTGCTCCGCAGCATTTCTTCTCCATTCTGTCCCCGCTCCGTTTATTTCTGACTGACTTCTGTCTATTATTTACCCTTTCATTAAAGACTGTAGTCCATAAACTGAACTGTGTTCTCTGTCACTATTAACAAAGACACCAGTTAAACCAGGGCCAATAACTCACTGAATAAGAGTGAAACTCTCAGACATTTGTTGGGTTTAAATTACCCACAATCCCTCGTTTTGTTCACTGTTTTTGTGAATAAAACAGATCTGGTGAAGATGCATCTGGAGAAACTCTATGAAGTAAATATATTGGGTCAGATTTAGCAGTAGATTAAATGTTGGAAAGGTTTTAAATCCTCTGAACCTTTGTCCAGTCACAAATTACAAGCCTTTTGATGCAGGAAATTCTATTTTAATTGATCAGTTTGATCAGTTTTAGTGTCATAATCAATGCTATATGGTGTTCCCATATTAATTTACTCTTAATATGTAACAAAGCACATGTACTGTTCTGTTAGTCCAGGTTCTTGTAGAGCTTCACTGTCGATTAAAACAATGACCAAGATTTTTTGTCAGAAAAATATGGACGAGAAAAAAAATCACTGGATGCAGAGGGTTAATAAAACAGTTAATGTTAAAATGGAGACTAACCATTGTAAGACGATACTATTATTCCAGTGAGTCCTTTGATTGGTTTGTGGGACCTCTCTGTTCATTCTCTGCTGTGATTGGTCCAGAGCAGAGCCTCATTAGTTAATTACATCCAAACATGAACCAATGACGTTCACATCTGGAGATATTTGTGACCTCACAAAATCTCACTTTATCTTGGTTTACTCCAGTCTGGCTTTTCAGATTAGATTTAGACTCAGATTAGGACTTGTATATGAACAAAATGGATCTGATAAACCAAAACAAGCAAGAGACTGTGCTTTAGGAAACAAACAAACAACAACAACAACAACAACAACAACAACAACAACAGATGAAAGCATCCATCATTTAATAATAATGTCTTTATGTTAAATTCAGACTGCTTACTTCACATAGCTCTTCTCTTATTCCCAAATGTATGTTTCTTTTACCTTCTTCAGCTCTGGCCTGTTTCTCAACATCACTTTTTTGTGGCTTGACGTTTTCTCTTCTTTTCTCTCTTTCTTTCACTTCCTTGACTCTGTCGTCTATCGTTATGTGACCTCTCTGCTCTTCTCACCCGTTCCCTGCTCTTCTTCTGTCTATTCTTTTTCCTTTATCTCCTGTTACTAACACTCCCCACACCTCTTGTTGTGCTCCTTGGCCCCGCCTCCTCCTCTCTGGCCCCGCCTCCTCCTCCTCTGGCCCCTCCCCCTGATGTAGCCCGATTCAGTGGATGTGAAGAAAGGTGCTCAGATAGTGAAATGTGCCAGTCTGCGGAGAGTTAAGCAGTGAGGCAGGTACGGGACTGCCTCGACCTCCGACCTCCGACCCGTCCGCTCCACATTTAACCCAAACTCAGGGTTAAATGGAAGTGTATGGAATGACATCTGTGCCAAAAATCATCTACATTTTGACTGAAGCAAATAAAAACATCACCAAAACACCAATAATAATAACATTTATATCCTTCTTTTGCACCAAACAGGGGTATTTTAATTTGGTAACAACTAAAATATATGACATTTAGTGCTTGCTTCTTGCTTTTTTTTTTTTCAAAGCTGAACATAAACCGACTGTGGAGACAATTTAGCTGCAAATAAAAATCAGTATTTACATAATTACACAAGGATCCCTTTAATACGTCTAATGCAAAAGAGAAATAAAATGAAATGTAGCTGAAATTGTTCAATGATGCTTCTTCTTTCCCTAAAAACATGGCCGACGTCCTTCTTCACTTCACATTCTTCACACAAACAAATTATTCTCAAGATGTAAATAGTTCTTTTGTTGTTTTTGCTTCAGTCAAAACCTTTTGTCGGATGTTTTTGGCAAAAATCTAATTCCATAAATGTGCCTTTAATTCAGTACTAATGAAATATAACATGATACTGGCACAACATTTCAACAAAGTGAATACCAAAATTAACCAAATGAAGTGTTTAAAAAAGCAGAACATGAAGGTAACACCTGATAAAACCATGTTACGTCTGAATGAAGCAGAGAAATTACATTTGCAATAAGGTCAGCGGCCAATTTAATAGAAAAGACACTGATTATGTTTTTCTTAAAGGAAACAAATGGCCAGTATGAATGTATAAATGAAAACAATGAAATACAGTTAATATGTCCCTGTCGTCTGATGGAAAGTGATGGATTATGGAAAAACAAGAGTATTTCTGCATGAAAACAAAAGTTATTGGAAATTGTGAGCTACTGCAGTGTGTGTTTGTGTGAGACACCTTTCAGGAGGAAAAAAGAGAGTTAAACTACTGCTTTATTTTCTGTTTCAGTGCTTTTTCAGTACTAATGTATCATCTGTCGTCTGAAGGATTTATCACTGAGGACGATTAAATATAGAGTTTCCGTATTAAGACACAGACTAATGGCCGTGCATGAGCTGCTGATTCCCTCTGGCTCTGTTCACACCTGGCACTTACATTTAAACTGAAAGAATATAAAATATACAGCTTTTGCAAAAAAAAAAAAGCAATCAAATCAAACACAAAATTACCTGTACTCAGTTAAAATAGACAAAGAAGGTTAAGTCATTCTATTATTAGCTGTGTTTCCAGGAAAAATAAAGCAAATTTAAAGCTAAATGCTAATTATGTTCCTGCTAACAAATGGAACATAGCTTTTAGCTGCTAGCTTCTAACGTGATCTTTCAAATGTGAACAAAGCTACTTGAAATAATATAGTTTGCAGTGAATAATTCTTCGTCATGTGACTTTTTGATTGACAAAAAGCTCATAGTGTTTTGTTTAAGTGTCAAAATACAAAACATCAACACAGATGTATTTACTTGTTGGGTTTTTTGAAACATGAATATAATGTAAGTTAGTGTATAATAACAGCTAAACCGTTTATGTTCAGTCCCTCCAGGATTTCCTGATGTTTCGATCTCAACTATTAACGCAAAATTAACCAAACTCCACGAAATCAGTGCAACTTTGTCCAAACGCCGCAACTTTCTCTGAACTAACAGCTGCGACTGAACATTTCTGGCGAGTTTCTTCTATCTAAAAGGGGTCGAACATCGTGGTTTCGTTGTAAAAAGATCATCTTAAATGGGGAAAATAATCTCTTAAACTTTTCATTGCAACTTGCACCAAAAATGCATCGCAAAATCAGGTTTTTAAGGCCGCAACAATCACAAAAAATGGTCCCGAAATCCTGGAGGGACTGGACGTTAATACAGTTGGGTTCATTATTCTGTAAATAGCCCTTTCTTTGGGTTGTTTTAGCCTTTATAGTCATTTTATTTACAAGAATTGGCCCAAACTTAAAGAGAAATGAGGAGGTACTGCTTCATCTCTGCACAGTTCAGGTAAAACAGTTCAGGTAAAACTGTTCAGGTAAAACAGTTCAGGTAAAACTGTTCAGGTAAAACAGTTCAGGTAAAACATCTGGTTTGGTGCAACAGATTTACAGAAACATTATTTATTACTTTATCATTACTAGAGCAGTCAGAATTCTATTTGATCTGTAGTTTAGAGACATCAGTGCAGGGTTAAGATATGAAATATAATGTAGGTTTTACAGAGTAGTTCAGGCTAACGACTCATATTAGTTTAACTGTATTTAAAATGGGATTCACGGGTTGTTTTTTTCTCAAAACTATAAACAAAATGTGAATGTAAAAGAGTCAAAAAACATGATTAAGAAAAGAGATGATTAAGAAGTGAGGTGTGATCCTTTTGGACTGATGTTAATGCCGGGTCTGAACAGAATTCCTCTGATTAAACCGATGTTAAACGGTGTCACGGTGCGGGTCTGAACTGTCCCGTGTGTTCCCTCTTTCTGCAGAGTTCTCCGCAGGATTCAACCCCGTCACCAAAACCATCGTACACGGACACATGACGAGCCGCCGCCGCCCACCGCCGACCGACAAACAAACGGACGTGAGCCACCACCGAACCACGGCGGCTCTGCCACCTTCAGCACGCCACAACAGAAGGATATGGTTTTACCTGTAGTTTTTATGAGCTTTTTTTTAAAACAAACCATGAGAAACATCTACTTCTCTTAAGCTAGACGCATGATTTCGTATAAAACAAAAACCGAACACAACGTTAAAAAAAAAAAAGAAAAAAAATTGAGCAACCAAACCGTGCTTCCTGTATGTGTATGAGCATGAGTGACTGCAGCCGCATGGCCTGTCTTTAACTACAATATGAGGGGGTCCTGGGGGCTGTACGGGACAGGCATGTAACGTCGGTCAATCGTGGGGCCGACAATAAAAGGGACTCCAAATTTTAAAAAGGGAAGTGAAAATATTTCGTCTCTAGGCAACAGTTCCCCTCGACGTCCGGTCTCCGCAGATTTTCGGTGTTGTACATAATCACGTGATGCAATATGAGCTGTTCCCATCCAAATCCCTCCGTGGAGCCGTTTATGTTTCTGGTACAACCCCTTCCTCTGATGGTTCTGTAGAGATCCTGCAGGCGCCGTTACGCTTCGTCTTGTTTGTTTGGTCTTCAGAGGGTTTACTGTGAGTTCTGCTGCGTTCATGTGGTCCTCTGATCCTGGGAAAATCTAAATGTCGACGTTACTTTTCATAAACCGACTCAGTTATTGGTTTGTAATGTTGTTTTTTTAGCTTTAATAAGTCAAAAAAGCTAAAGCTAAAGCCTCACAAGTTCTTTATTTTAACTTTAGCTGATGTTAAGGGTTGAATACACGATACGATACGACACGATAACAATATCACGATACATGAATCTAACACATACTTTTTGCTTTGTCGTCTCTTTTTTGCAAATGGTATCTCATAATGCAAATAATACAATTTAATAATACAAATATCGCGATAACTGTATCGTGATAATGTACCACAAGATGAAAAAGATCCGATAACAATACATTATACATTTTATTATGAACACGTGTTGACGATGGATATAAAGACAACACATTTTAACCTAAGTTTCGATGTTATTTTTCCAACTTGAGCTGCCATTTATGTGCATTTTTATTTTATTTCTTCAAGTTTCCGAGGACCACGTGAATCCAGCTCTAAGCCACATTTCCACCAAACGGTTCAGTTTAACGCAGCACAGTTTGGAACAGAACGTCGTCGTTGGAGAAAAAGAAACACTAAGAGAAGTAAATATCGAGTGTCAGCGTTGTTAATGTACAGCTGTTTAAAATCCCTGTCACTCATCCTCACCTCTAGAGGGCACTGTGGCGATCTCACCGAGTCCTGCTTCTGTTTTGGCTCAGTCGACCTTTCTTAAAGTTGTCTAATTCAGTCACATGACCCTGAAAAGAACCACAATCCTAGTTTATAGCTTGTTTTTCCACTTAACATCGCTTCCTCGAGGAATTTTTCTTTATATCACATTTAATTTCATATTTAATGCAGTATTTTTTTCATGAAGCTGATTCACAGTGCGGTTCTCATATTCTAGGGCTCTTTCTGTCTTTAAACAATGAAATCCTCACATAAAAGCGTGTTGATTTTTACTGTACAGCTTGGTGGAAATGAGGTTTTGGGAGTTTTAGCTCGACGAGGCAGGTTTTAGCCCGACAACCTGTCCTCGGAGCGATTTGAGCAGAAATACGGAGAACGTCCTGAGAGATTGAGCCAGAGGTGGACAGTAAACAGTCTTCTCTAAGAGCTAATCTCTTTTATTTCTTTTGGTGCATCGACTTGTGGCTGTTCTACCCACTTCTGGCTCCGACCACTTCCCCTCAGACCTTTTTTTTCTTGTGCTCGGTGTGAAACGTGAGAGTCTTCAGCCGTTCTTCCAAACCGCCTCAGAATAGATGTAGCAGCCTTGTCCTCTTTTGTCCGAGGGGCAGGGTCTCACCTCCAGAGAGTAGCAGCGTCTGTGGAAAGGACGACCACAAGATGTCACTGAAGACGTGAGAATGTAGCCCTGGTTTAGGGTCGGGGAAGAGACCGTATGGAATCACATCTGTGCCAAAAAAACACTTGCACTGGAACAAAAGTGATATATTGAAATTATTTGTTGGTTAAGGCTCAGTTTGTACCAGACACAATATGGGATTTAGTGCTATCTGTAAAGGATTATTTAAAAAGATAAATCACTGCCAGAGCAGAGCATTAACAACATAAAAGAGAACAAAATATGAGCAAAGACTAAAAA